>CM046438.1:23526047-23923547 GCA_025506505.1 Flaveria sonorensis
GATGAACTGGTAGATTCACCAGATCCATCAGAAGCATCAGCAGCTTCATGTGAGGGTTGTTGGAGGGTTCTTCGTAAGTGGAACCTATGAGAAGACGGAGAGAATATAATGGGATCAACCCCAAAAAAGGGAATGAATCTCAGCGTCATGAGTTGAAGGCCCAATGTGAAGATCACAACTACATCAACATGTGTGACATTGGCCTCAATGCTTCTTCATTTAATTTGCATGCTCATCAACAGTGGGTTGTTCTTTAATTGTTTGATCATCTCTTTGTTGAGCAACATCAGCAACATCATCATGAGCAACAGCCTCTTCATGAACAGGTTCCTCAGTAGGAACATCATCTTGTACTTGTTCTTGTATAACATGTTCTTCTTCTTGTTGTTGTAATTCTCCTCATCCATTGGCACATCATTTTGGGGATTTATTTGTTGTTTCATCCAAGGTAAAAGTGGAAAGAAAGTACCACTAAGAAATTTCTTGGATCTCTCTTCTTGATGTACTTCAAAGATTTGCATTATAATGAGGAATTTAAGAATAGGACCTTCTAAAACCAGATCAGGAAAGGATTCATTAATAAGACACTGAATGAATCTGGGATACATTAGGAACATGTTCCTTCTCCCCTCTTGAATGTTTGCCATCATTCCATTAAAGACATAGGCTGAAAAGTTGTATGGTCTGTAGAGCAGAGAGCACAAACAAGTGATGATGTAGTTAAGGTATATCATTCCATCCAGTCTTCCTTTTGGATAAGCAGTGTTGCACATAATGAATGAGGAATCTCCATTGCAAATCAACCAACCCTTTGACAATCTGTTTATCCTCAAAACCACCCTCATATCCAATGTCAAACAAAGAATGACATGATATATTCTTCATCAAATTTAGTTGGTGAATTAGGTTCATCTTCAAATCTCAAGCATTATCTTATTGTTTGCTCAGAGATTATCAGTGTATGGTCAGCAGCAGTTATTCTTCCTGAAATTACTTTTTCTCCATCATTGTCTACTACTTCTACATTACCCCAAAAGATCTGATATAGTTCTCAAAGATCACTGGTCTAACTGTTATGGCATAGGCCACTCTGGTAGTGGCAATAAATCTGATCATGTCTCTGAGACCTTTTGCTTCAGGAACATCTAGATTGAGAAAACCACTGACATTGTGGAGCTTGCTCCAAGTCAGGTTAGCCATTATGCAATCTTTGATGTGACACAGATTCCCAACTTGACTGATTTTGGCACATAATGCATTCTTCTGAAGCTGATTATGGAGTAGTTTCCATACAGACACAATCAATTTGACAAAGTTATCAATCTATGTTTGCAAATTTCATGTTTTTTGTGAATATTTCCTTTTAAAATTTATTACTCCCCTAAGCTTTATATCCATGCGGGATAAAAACTTTAATAAAATTTATAAAATTTTAGGACAATATTTCTGAATTGTTTAATTGTTTTGCACTTTTGTTGAGATTTTGGACCATAACAATCTTATCTTTCATAAGTGCAAGTTTTCATGAACTTATTGATTGAAGGTATGTTTGTCCTCTTAAACTCATGCTTGGACAATATTGTAATGCATGTGATTTTTTCATGTTTGATTTAATTAAAACATTCAACATGAACCTCACACTCATAAGCATAGTAAGATCAACTATCCTTATGTACTGTATGGTAGAACTTTTTCACAACTTTCAATACCTAGTCATTTAAGTTATGAAACCTCATTCATTTTGGTAATGGGGATCCACTTTGAGATTCTTTTACCTGATCCTTATTTTGTTTGATCCTCATTGGGATTCTTTTTGCTCTTCACTTTAGAAGGTGATCCACTTTGGGATTCTTGTTGTTTATTCTGTTTTATTTGTCACCCGTATTGGATGTGTTCCTCATTAGGAATCTTTTGGATCTAGACATCAGCACTATGTGCTTGTTTCCCCAGGTCTTTGCTCAGCAAAACAAAGGTGAAACTAATGTGAATGAGATTCATAAGGTATCATGACCTGGTGTTTTAGGTTACTACACACACATACACTTGGATAGGTCTGAAACTTACATGCTCTTGAGATGATGCATTCACATTTGAATGTGATCTTTAGTTTATCACAGCATTTATCTTCTGTTCCAAGTTAAGCCTACCCATATATCAGGTAAGTCATGTCAGTCTTTCAAGATATTGAATTAAGCACAGTGAATGATATAACGACTGTAATTATATCATTTCCCTTAAGAAGTACAAAACAAGGACTTCAACAAAAATTGATTTCTTTTGTAATTTTGTGAAATTTTTGATGTTTTTTTTGTAAATTTTTGATTTTTTACTCAAGGTTCTCATGTCGATTGATTTTTTTTAGTCTGGGGTCAAATGCCTTAGTAAACAAATCAGCTAGCTGATTGTCTGTGTTAACCTGAATCAGCTTGATTAAACCTTTTTCAGCACAGTCTCTCAAAAAGTGATATCTAATTTCAATATGTTTCGTTTTTGAGTGTTGAACTGGATTGTTTGTTATGAAGACTACAGCAGCATGTTGTCAATATGAATTGGTGTGTGCAAGAAATTGAAACCATAATCAAGCATCTGGTTTTGAATCTAGAGACTTGAGAGCAGCAAGCTAATGCTGCTATGTACTCAGCTTCAGCTGTCGATACAGAAACATTGGTTTGTTTCTTGCACTGCCATGACACCAGTCTGGGACCAAGAAATTGACAACCGCCAGATGTGGATTTTCTATTGAAATTGCATCCCCCGTAGTCACTGTCGGTGTATGCATAGAGATTGAAGTCTCCATCCTTTGGATACCATAGTCCAAGAGCAGGTTTGCCCTTAAGATATCTGAATATCCTCTTGACTGCATTCACATGAGATTCCTTGGGATCTGCTTGATACCTGGCACATACACAAACACCAAACATAACATCAGGTCTACTGGCTGTTAAATCCATAAGTGAACCAATCATGGACTGAAAAGAGTCTGATCCACAGATTTGCCATCTGTGTCTGGGCCAATCTTCACTTTTGTATCAACAGGTGTTCTGATGGACTGACAGTCTGCAAAGTGAAACTTCTTCAACATTGATTCCACATATTTTGACTGGTTGATGAAGATTCCACTGGATGTTTGTTGTACTTGAAGACCTAGGAAGAATGTGAGTTCTCCCATAGCACTCATCTGAAATTTTGAATGCATAAGATCTTCAAAGTCTTTGCAGAGTTGTTTGTTGGTGGAACCAAATGTGATATCATCCACATAAATCTGGACAAGCAGCATCTTATTCCCTTTTCTCTTTCTGAATAATGTCTGGTCAATCTTCCCTCTTTCATAACCATGGTCAAGAAGAAACGATGACAAAGTCTCATACCATTTTGAGGGGCTTGATGTAAGCCATACAAAGCTTTATCAAGCTTGTATACCCTGAGGGAAATCAGGATCCTCAAAGCCTGGAGGTTGACTCACGTAGACTTCTTCAGAGATCTTTCCATACAAAAATGCACACTTTACATCCATTTGATAACTGTGAATTTCATGGATGCAGAGTACGCAAGAAAGAGTCGTATGGCTTCTAATCTAGCAACAGGAGCAAACACCTCGTCATAATCTATTCCTTCTTCTTATGTATAGCCCTGTGCTACCAATCTTGCTTTGTTTCTGATGACGATCCCTCTGTCATCAGTCTTGTTTTGGTACAGCCATCTGGTGCCGATTGGGTATTGACCTTCAGAAGATCCACCAGCTGCCATACTTCCTGTTTCTTGAATTGTAGCAATTCTTCTTGCATTGCCTCAATCCACCTATTGTCTTGAAGATCCTCTTTAATGTTTTTGGGTACAGTTTGACACAGAAAACAAGAAAACAAACAGATGTTTGCAATACTTGACTTGCTTCGTGTCACCCGCTCGTCTAAATCACCAATAATGTTGGACACTGGATGATTCTTGTGTGTCCTGGTAATTGAATCAAATCACCAGCAATGGACACATCAAGATTGGAGACATTCAGATCATCTTGGTGAGAGGCATCTTGTTGTTGTAGTGTGGGAGAGTGATGACCAGAATCAGAGGGTACATCATCTTCAGCTTCAGCAGCACTCTGAATACTCTCATCATTTCCATCTCTGTTAGAATCAGCTAGTGCATGAGTGGTTCTGAATGTCTCTTCAGTTGAAGGTTAGCTGAAGGAGATGGCATTGAACTGCGACCGGCATCTGTTGAGATACTTTCATTTTGTGTAACTTGCCGGATAGGATCAGCTTGTAAGGGCACTTCTTCATTGTCTTGATCGGTAGAAGGAGGAATCATAGGGAAGTCTATTCTTCTTTCAACTGACCCTGATGTTCCTGCATTTGACAATTGAACTGATCAAAAGATCTTGTAAATGAATCAATATCAAACAACCAGTCAGGACCATTTGATGATTTGGGAACGAATGCTCATTGAATTGAATATTTGTTGATTCATCAATGATGTTTAATCTGGGATTAAACACCCTAAAAGCCTTAGACACTGAGGAATATCCCACGAAGAATCCCTCGTCAGACTTAGGAGCAAACTTTCCTAAATGTCTCTGGTGTTTAATATTGAGACAGGACAACCAAATGACTTCAAAAATCCAATGAATGGTTTTCTGTGAAAATAAGTTCATAAGGAGTTTTATTGTGTTCTTTGATTATCAGAGTTCGATTTTGTACAAAACATGAAGTGTTAACTGCTTCTGCCCAAAATGTAATGGCAGTTTTGCATCAGCTAGCATTGTTCTTGCTGCTTCAATCAGTGTTCTATTCCTTCTTTCAGCAACTCCATTTTGTTGTGGAGTACGAGCTGCACTGAACTGATGAACAATGCCTTTTGTGGTGCAAAATGAACTCATGCTTTCATTTTTAAATTCCGTCCCATTGTCACTTCTAATAGATTTTACTTTTAAATCAAGTTGATTTTCAATTTTGGTTATAAAATCTTATGATTGGGGCGCCTCATTCTTATGAAGTAGGAAGAAAACCCATGTGAATCGAGTAAAGTCATCAATGATCACTAAACAATAATGCTTCTTGCCAATACTCATGATGTGAGTCGGCCCGAAGAGATCCATATGAAGTAACTTCAATGGACATTGTTAGTGTTCACAAGTTTTGGCTTATGAGATGATTTATGTTGTTTTCCTTTGAGACACGTGGAACAGTGGTCAACAAAATGAAATTCCTTTTGAGGAAGACCAATTACATGGTTCCCTTTGACCAATCTATTCATATTTTTAAATTCGTGTGTCCTAAGCGTCTATGCCAAAGTTTTGATTCATCAAATGATGCTTTAGACAATAGACATGTCTCTTCAGATGGACGAGCAGAATTAAGGTTCAAGACATATGTATTATTCTTCCTCGGTGTCTTCAAGACAACCCATTCTTTAGGAATATAAAATCCTGGTTTCAAGATGTAGCAATGAGTGTCGGTGAAATGAGTAGAATATTTCTTGTCACAAATCTGGGATACACTGAGTAGATTGAAGTTCAGCTACTCGTAGTAATTGACTTTGTCAAAGCTCAGAATCCCATTCGTCACTGAACCTTCTCCAGTAATTCTACCGCCCTGTGAATCTCCACCAAATGCCACAGTATTTCCTTGAATGTGCTTGAAGTCATGAAGGAGGGAACTGTCTCCTATCATGTGTCGGGAGCATCCACCGTCCACATACCATAAGCTATTGGACCTGTATGAATGACCCTACAAGCACAAAAAAGAACTAGTTAGAATGAGGAACCCAAGCCATAATGGTCTTGGGTTGTCCTTTGGCATCGATCACTGTTACTTCTTGATACTTTCCTCTTGTGTGTGTTTTAGAGAGGATGATTTCAGCCCTTTTCTTTGTTTCTTTGAGGTTTCAGTTCATCAATTTCATCTGATGTGTCAGAGGAGTATACAAACCTTTCCTTTTGATTTTTGCAAAGGATGAACAGATTTTTGTTTTGTAGAAATCACTTTGATTTTATACTTTTGATGAGAATTTGATGATTTGTTTAGGTTTGTTGGACTTTTGACCTTTTCAGTTGGAACCGATGAAATGGGCTTGTGTTGTGAATTTTTCAATCCTTTTGATTAAAGTAACAATCAATTGTATTGTGATTGGTCATATCACACAATGAACATATTTGTTAAAATGATAGTTTTTTGTTGAGTGATTGTTCATGTCACAGATAGAGCAGTACTCAGTGAAGTAGCACTCATTTGTTTTGTGATTGGACATCACAGAATTCACAATACATTTGATTGTCCTTTAATTTTGAAACAGAAGTCATATCAGTCTTTGGAGTGCCAACAGATTGTTTCACAATTCTGACTTGCTTTGTTTTTGTGGACTGATGATGCTTCTTTTTGTATTCCCTTATTTCCCTATCGAATTGTTCTACCTGTTCTTTGTTAAAGAAATCAAACCCACTTCCTTGTTTGATATTTGATGAAGATGGTGAATCAGATTTCACTTTAGATTTTCGAACAAAAGTGTTTTTCCTTTGGTAACTACGGGTCTTTGGTTGAAGTTCAATGAAACCTGTCTGATTTGCTTGAATTTTTAGGAGATATGATCTCATAATCAGATTTGCTTTCAGTAGATGGTTTCACTGAGCATTCAGTAGTGTGATTCACTTTAAGATTTTGAGGAACAAATTTTACAAAAGGCACAATTGATTTGACTGGGCTCTTTGGTTTCTTGATAACCACAGGTTTGTCTGAGCACTCTTTGATTTTGATAGGATGACCCAATCTGATTTTATCCTCATCAGTTTCAATGTAAACACCTGGTTTGTTTTGAGGATTTATTGTTTGAGAAATCATTGATTTGGTTTCAATAATTTTAGATTCTTTTGTATCTGATTGAGTAAGTGACTCAGGCATAACAGTGTAGTTATCATTATATGGAGGAGGACAAGTTTTGTAGCCTATCCCAGTCATATCTTTAGCCCCCTTTTGAGACACAAGTAACTCTTGCAGCTTGACAGATGAGAGCTGAAACTTTTCAAGTTTCATTTCAGTAGCTGATTGCTTAGCTTTTGATTTGGTCAACAATTCAGTTAACCTCTCATTTTCAGCCACAAGTGTGTACTTTTCACCATGGAGTGTTTCCATGTCAGACAACAGAGATTTTGTTTTAACTTCATAAATTCTCATTTCCTGTTTTAACATCTCTGATTTCACCTTTTCTTCTCTTATTTTATTAGCCAATTTGTGATTGTGTTCCCTGTACCCCTGTACTTCTAGAACACATTTTTTAGAACATAGATTGGATTTTACCTCAGATGGCATTGGAGTTGGTCCATCATTAATATGTGCCATAAGTGCATGATTCTGAAACTATGGTTGAACTTCCTCATCATACACACTCCAATCACAAACTCCATCTTGTCTGATGACAAGTGCATTTGAAGTTTGTTGATTACTTCCTTGAGATTGATGAGTCAGCAGAGGTTGTCTTTGCTGAATTGGTTGTTGCTATTTTGTTGTTGCTGAATTGGCTATTGCTGATTTTGTTGTGTGGTGTGAATAAGAGTTGCTTGATGAAAGTTGGTGTTGTGTTGAGAAGCATGCTGGCCATGAGGGTCTTTGAAAATTGTTGTTGCTTCTCTTGGGAGAGTTCATTCCCAAGAGAAATGACCACTCATTCCACAGTTAAAACACTTAACTTTGGATTTGTCATATCCCAGCTTTGTATTCTTATTGAGACTCAGTTTCTTCCCTTTCCGAAAGAATTTCTTTGCTCTCATACAATCATGGCCATCTGCCATTGAAAATCCATTTCTTCTACATCATCAGGATCCTTTTCTTCTAGATCTTCTTGAATCAGATGAGCTGATGTGAGCCTCCCTCTAAGGTAGGCTTCAAAGCTAGCAACAAAGGCATTGTAAGTTGCCTTTTGTTCTTCAGATTTTTGCTCATCATGCATGTTATTAGGAGATACAGTGGGTTGAGCAGAAGATGGTTGTTTTGAGGTTGTGGAGCAGCATAAAATCCTGTTGTTCTTGTTTGATCTCTTGATGACAGAAAGTCTTCTTCAGTAACAAAGGCATTTTCAACAGAATGAGTTTCAGATGGAAACTTGTAAGCCTCAATGACTTGAGGTCCACTCAGATTTCTGCTCCTTTCATCAAGTTCAAGAGCCTCAATTTTTGCAATCATGATATCCAAGCTAGTACTCTCCAAATCAAGAGTATTCTTCAACATTGTAACATTCTGTTTCCAGCTTTCAGGCAAGCTTTATAGCATTTTCTTGTTTAGTTCCTTCTCCTTGTAAGTGACCCCCATAATTTCAAGGTCATTTACAAGTTGCACAAATCTGTGAAGCTGTCTGGAGATAGACACTCCTTTGGTATGATGAAATGTCTCATACTGATTTATCAACTTGTCTTTGTTGATTTCAGTAACTTCACTGCTTCCCTCACACATAATCTATGGAGCATCCCAAACACCCTTAGCTATTCCATATTTTTCTAATCTTTTCAGAACATCCATTTTCAGTGCTTGTGTAAGGATGGAATAAGCTCTAAGATCAATCTTGATTCTCTTATATTCTTCATCATCAAGAGTTAAGTTTGGATCCTCAATGGGAATTCTTGTAGTTTTGTACTGAGCAGCTTGATCAGCATTTAGAGACAGTGGAATGTAGGGCCTTTGCAAATAGATATCCAGTAGTCAGGATCTACACCTATAATGTAGTTTCTAAAATGAATTTTCCACTGCTTAAAATCAGATTTGTGTTTAAGCATTGGAGGTTTGGATGCATGACCAATTTCAGAATGATTATAGGAATCCATGTTAGTTAGGCTGATTTTAACTTGTTGAATACTGTTTTAAGTTGATTTTAAGTTCGAACAGTGTGTTTTTCTTCAAATCTTCTGTTTTCTGTCAAGAACAGGTCTGTTAAGTTTAGACCTGTCGATTTGAAGGAGTTCTAAGTTCTTGATTTTGTGTTGTTGGGTTCGACAATAGCAGATATGAAGATTTTGTACTTTGTGGTGTTTGATTACAGTATGTTTGTTTATCAGAAGAGTAGATCTTGTTGATGAACAACTCAGTCTACAGTTCAATTGATTTTCACCCAAAATCTGAGATGATATTGTGATGAATTCAAGAGCCAAGGCTCTGATACCAATTGACTGGGTTTGAGAATGATATTCTCGGTTGATGTGACTCAACCTAGGATCGAATATGTAGACTGAGTCAATAATATAGCAGCGGAATTACTATATTAAAGAATATTAATTGCTGTAGTAAACGCTTGAATGTAAGAGAATCAAGAACCGTAGTAAATGTTGTTAAATATTATGGATATTACTGCTGAAGTCAACAACTTACAAAGTTAGGGTATGTGACCCTATTTATAGGTGTATACATTGCCTGTACAAAAGACTAAACTAACCCTGATCTATACAAGTGAATCTAGTCTAAGTACAAAATAAATAAAACAGTGTAAGTTGTTCATCCGCATTAGTTCATGCGGATGAACAAGTCTTCATCAGCATTTGTTGTTTGTAGTCAGCATTTGTGTTTGCTCACCCGCATTAGTTCATGCGGATTGATAAGTCTTGTCAGCATTTACTGTTGTTCATCCGCATGGACTAATGCGGGTGAACTAGTCTTGTCAGCATTTACTGTTGTTCATCCGCATGGACTAATTCGGCTGAACAATCTTTATCAGCATTTCTTCAGTTCATCCGCATGGACAAATGCGGATGAACACTTCTATTCAGCATTAGTTATGTTGATCCGCATTTTTTAATGCGGGTGAACAAACACTTGTCCGCATTTGTTCACAAGTCATCCGCATTAACAAATGCTGGTGCTTTATACTTGTCTTTTCTTGTCTTCTGTTGTCTTCTGTTGTTTTCTAACCAGAACAACCTCCAACCACTTCTTGAGTTGGCAAGTATGATCCTTTCAGGGTCTAACAGTTCTGATGAATGATTGTATTGTTATTTTGATTACACATGTGTAATCAGATTGTAATGTATGTTTTGATTTGTATATGTTTACTTGTATGGAGAATTATTTGCATGATTGTTGTGTGTATGTTTATATGCATGATATCAATGTATGATTGTTGTTCTGATGAGTTAATATGATAGTTATGTTTGGTTAGATGTACATGATTGTTTGTTTTGCTTGTTTGATTGTTAGAAACCTTTAAGAATAAGAAGGACCGGCTTCTTCTACACTCTTCTGCACTTCAGAAGTAGCTTTCAAGGATTCTTTAACATCTTTCTCAATGGTCTGATCCTGTTCAGCTTCCTTCACTTGATCAGACAGTGGTGTGATCCTCAGAGCATTTCTACAATTAACAATGTGCTTTACAAAATACTGTACTGCACTAGTTTGATCCTCATATTTGCTCTGGATTGAAAGATGAAAAATCTATTCTAGGGTTGATTGGTCTAAGCTTTGCACATCAATGTTGCTAACCAGTATAGTTACAACATGAACTTCAAGGTTTTTGTTTTCTGATATTCTGAGGCTAGTGATTCCTTTAATGTGTGTAAGTGATTGCTGATTTGTTTCCAATCTTAACATATGAATGAAATAGCAGTAATCTCCCTTGCATAGAACATCCTCTATTGCAGGGAATGTTTTGGTCTTTAAAAATGATACATAAGATGGATGAAGGAGTTTGATTTCCACTAGATCAAACAGTCTTATGTCTGATGCTTCCTTCCCTTCAAGTTTTCTTACAAGTACAATATCAAAATAAGTCTCATCATAATACCATCTTGTGATAGGATGGTTGTACTGATTACCATCTATCTTCTTCATGATAAGCTTTAAATCAGAGGGCCTCATTGGGTAACAAACCCTTTCTAATAATTCTGTGTCAATTTGAGTGGGTGGTTCTTCACTTGTCTGCTTTTGTTTTCTTGCTATCTGTTGTTCTCTCCTTAGCATGGCCAAGTGAATCTTGTCTTCTTTATCTGCCTTCCACTTCAGCTCTTGATGTTGTTCGCTCATGTAAGATCTCATGATGTGATAAAAATCAGGTCCTCTGGGATTGTTGGTGTGATTAACCATTCTCATTTGCATCAGGTCCAATCTATCTTCATAGCTCAAAGATCCTATTTGGGATTTATATGATAAGTACTGGACAAGGCCAGATACTCTCTTAATCAGAACAACATCCCAGATCTCATCATATTTCCAAGCTACTATCTTTCTTTCATAAGCTGAGGCTGTGAGAGTGATTTTGTCATATAACATGACAAAATTTGTTTTCTCATTAATTATCACTCTAACCTCATTTCCTTCAGCCATAGCCTTTGAGGCATGAACTGTCTTGGTTTTTCTATTGGATGAAGCTCAGGTGGCGCTTGATGATATGTGGATAAAGAAGATGCAGGATGAGGTCTAAAGATCTGTGGCTTTAGTGCATTTGCAAACATGTTATTGTAGATCTCTCTAGCCATTTCTTTCATTTGAGATAGAGATCTGCCTGCATATGACCTATAGGGCACCCTTGTATGACTCAACTAGCTTTTAACCTGGGAGTAGGACATCTTCTCTATCAGAGGATCCTTTGGTAAATTCTTTTGAAGTTCTTGTTGATCTTTGATTTCCTTGTACCTTCTGTATGTTTGCTCTTTTTCATTCTTCATGACTTCTTGAAAGTCTTTGAGCAAGTCTTTAACCTCAGATAGGTTAAGCTGCATGAATGTATCATATGAAAATCCTCTTGATGTTAACTCAATTCCTATTAAAGTTTCAGGATCATTTTCGAAGAGTTCATGTATGTTTTACATGTTCTCATCATCATCCCTTTCTTCATCTTCTTCATCAGAATCACTAAAAATGATAATAGGATCTTATTGCTGGTCTTTTGTTTGGTCTATCTCACCTTCTTCAAGTGCTGCAACCTTAGATGTTTTTTTTTTTGTTTTGGTTCATCTTCATCCAATGGCTCAGTTTTAACTTTCAACAGCTTGAGAGGTGGAGACTTAGGTTCATCTACTTCTTGAACCTTTTTCTTTCCTTTCCTCAAAGAGGCTAGATAATGTCTCTTTCTCTTCCTTAAAGAGGATGATGCTTGTCTTTGTGTGATTCAGTTGGCACCTTTAATGATTGTGCAAACTGATTGATTAACTCCTTTTGTTTCTCTAATAGAGGGTTCACAGGTATGATGCTTGATTGAGATGGTTGTGTCTCAGGAGTGTGAAAATGTTGTCTGAGAATGGGTGAATAATGTATGTTCTCAAATGGATTTGCTTCTGCAAATAATTGATCCATTGAGTAAGTCTCTTCAGGGAAAATGATTGCTTGTTCTGTTGAGTGTCTTTGTGTTCTAATTCTATATTTAGCCTTTTAATCCCTTAAGATTGAGCATAAACCATCTTTTTCAGCTCATCTATTTCTGAATCTTTTGCATCTGTTTGTTTAGTTAAGTAGTCAATGTCTAGTCTTGCACTACTGAGGTCTTGGTCTTTCATCTTGGCCTCTGTCTTTGATTGTTCAAGTTGTTGTTCCAAAAACTAAACAATCAACTTTTGAGCTTTTTGATCGGCTGTGAGCTTCTCTATCTCTTTATCTTTGCTCCTAGGCTTTTCTTTTAACCTTTTAGCTCTGTTGTTTGACTTCTTAATTAGCTTGTTGTACTCAGTGAATAAAAACACTTTTGAGTACTCAATATCTTCTTAAGTAGGAATCTCACTTGCTTGTTCATCTATTTTGTATGCTCAACATGAGTACTTTAGTGTATTCTATTCCATAATCTAATGTTCCTATGATGTATCTTATCAAGTGCTTTACTGCTTGCATGTGAATTTCTCTTGGTTTCTTAGTGTATTTACTTACATACCCAACTTTATAAGTTGTATCGGGTCTAGTATGCATGAGGTCTCTTAAACATCCAATTAACTTTCTATATTCTATTCTGTTAACTAAATCACTTTTGTCTTCTCTTGTCAACTTTGACCTGCTTCCATTGCATACTTGGTTGGATTACAATCTTCTAATCTTGCTTCTTTAAGGACTTTCTTTGCATAGGCTAGTTGCTTTAGCTTGATCTTTCCTGTTTCTTGGCGTACTTTAATTCCTAAATAGTATGTAAGTAGCCCTAGGTTACTCATTTCAAACTTACCTTCCATTTCTTACTTGAAGCTTGTTATTTCTTTCATTGAGCTTCCTGCTACTATGATGTCATTAACATAAACACCTATTATTATAGTAGTGTTCTTAAGAGTTCCCTTGTAACTGCTTGTTCTTGAGGACATATTTTTAATCCATTTCCTTTAACGTGTTGTCTAGTCTAAGGTTCCATGCTCTTGGTGCTTGCTTTAAGCCATATAAAGCTTTCTAAAACTTGTAGACTAGCTTAATTTCCTTTCTTCACAAACCCATCTAGTTGTGTTACATATAAATTTTCCTTTAAATCACCATGTAAGAATGCTAATTTTACATCAAAATAATGTACTAGCCATCCTTCTTATGCTGTTATTTCTATTAGTAGTCTTATGGTTTCCATTCTTGCAACGGGTGCAAATACTTCATTTTAGTCTATACCTTATTCTTGTTCAAGAGGTCTAGTTTCATTATAGATGCTGCTTAGTGATCTTGGTCTTTGAACTGGTCTAATTAATAAACCTAGAGAACTATCAATTTCTTGAACACTTACAGGTGTTTCTTGAATTTCTTGAATTGTATTAGAGATCTTGTAGTTGTGATTGATGTAACTATATCTTCAAACATTGGTTCTTGATGATCATGAGTATCTTTACATTCACTATCTTGATCTTGACTATTTCCATTGTATTGATCTCCACGGATTACAAAATTTTTCCATGTAGGTCCATTTTAACTTACTTGCTCTAAGTAGGTATCTTAATTTCATTATTAATTCTCAATAAATAAAACATCCCTACTTATGAAAACTTTGTATTCTTCTGGATCATATAATCTATAGGCTTTTGTTCCATTTTGATTTCCTAAATGTACCATCTTTTTGCTTCTATCATCTAGCTTCTTCAAATGAGGTGTTGATACCTTCATGTATCCTATGCATTCAAATACTTTAATATGCTTTAAGCTAGGAGGTTTACCTTTTAATGCTTTATAGAGTGTAATTCCCTTTAGTGCTTTGATTGGAAAACAATTTAGTAAGTATACTGCTTGTTGTGTTGCTTCTGCCCATACGTTTTATGGTACATTCATAGCCTGTAACATGCTTCTTGTCATGCTCATCACTAAATGGTTTCTTCGTTCTACTGCACCATTTTGTTGAGGTGTATAAGGTGTTGTGAGCTATCTTAGGATTTCTTCATCTTCACATTACGTATTTAAGGCATTTGAAGTAAATTCACCTCCACGATCAGTTCTCAACATTTAAGTTTATGCCTTGTTTATGTTTGAGCTTTGTTTCTAAGCTTCTTGAAAATATAATATACTTGTTCATTTGACTTAAGAATGTAGATCCACATATACCTTGAATAGTTATCGACTAGTAAAAAGAAATAATTGTTACCAGCTAAGGATGTAGGTGAGATTGGTCCATATAAATCTGCATGTACTAGTTCTAGAGGTTCTTCAGCTTTAAACTTTCCTTGACAGGGAATGGCAATCTGCATTGCTTTCCCACAAGATATGCATCACAAATCTGGGTAGGATGGTCTATTATTAGTAGTCCACGTGCCATACCCTTAGTACTTAGCTGCTTTAGCGAATCAAAGTTAATGTCCCATACGTGCATGCCATAACCATGCTAGAGTGTCTATCCTTGCTTGTATACATGTTACACCCGGAAATTTAAAAAAAAAAAAGAGAAAAGAAAAGAGAAGTATAAAGAAAGAAAGGTGAAATAAACCAAGTTAAGGGGTTAAAGTTATGCAAGAGGCAAACTTTATTATAATTATGTTTAAAAGGTGGGCATAGCCGCCCACTCTCCCTGCTCACCAACTGCTTCGACTGCAGAAAAGAAAAAGAATAGAGTTTCCATCGGTTTTAGAGAGAAGAAGAAGAAGATCGACTTGAAGGTAAGTTTTTCGTGTGTTTTGTTCGGTTACAGCTGGATTTTCAGCTTGTGGACTATGTCTTATGTGTTTCTCTATGTTCGGTTGGGTGTTTTTGGTGTGTTTAGGAGTTTGAACTCCAAGTGCTCTCGAGTTTGGAGTAGTTTTACTCGAAGGCTGCTGTAGGTGAGTTCTAGATCCCCGATTTTCTGTTTTAAATTTGTTTTGGGGCTGAAATGCATATAAATTATTATTTTTGCAACTCCTAGTGTGTTGAACCATGTGTTACCCCCCTGTTTTATGTGGGTGTGGGTGTTTGTTAATGTTTTGACTGAATATTATGGTTGTATGCTTGTTCTAAGTGCTTAATATGCTAGATTTGGGCTAAGAGTACGTTAGGATGATGATCGGGAACTGAAATTGGTATAAGTTAGAATAGGTGAACTGCCCATGTGCCTAACATTTTTGCCCATGAGCCCAAGTTTTTCCATGCGCCCAAGTTTTCCCATACGCCCAAATACCCATGCGCCTGCATAGTACTCATACGCCTAAGTTTTTGCCCATACGCCTAAGTGTTTGCCCATGCGCCCAAGTTTCCCATGCACCCAAGTTTTCCCATACGCCCAAGTACCCATGCGCCTGCATAGTACTCATGCTCCTACATAGTACCCATGCGCCTAAGTTTTTCCCATGCGCCCAAGTGTTCCCATGCGCCCAATTGTCCGTGCGCCTGCATCGTGCCCGTGCACCTGCATAGTGCCCATGCGCCCACATAGTGCTCATGCGGCTAAACTGACTTAGGGTTTTTCTAAAATTTTGGGAAATAGAAACTAATGATTGAGCTCTGGAATGTTTTGGTGGGTTATGCTTGTTCATGTTATGCATGTTTGTGGCCTGTTATTGATATTCCTTATTACGCATTATTACGTGACTTTACATGGTGTGTTAATGCTCTTGTACGTAAAGTATTATATAATGAAAGTGAAAGACATCGTTAACGAAGTGGAACATAATGAAAGAATGTAAAGTCTTGCAAGCAAAAGAAAGGAGGTTCACAACTCATTGAGGAGTTGTTAGCTCAACTGTGTGCAGTTTAGCTAACCCATGAGGATGCACATAGGGGTCAATCTTTGTGATTGACCAATAAGTATGAAACAGGACCCTTGTCGCTTGCCCTGGTACTGGAGTCAGCTTCGTTCACAATGTTAGGGGTCTATTCTATACTTTGGCCCAGTACCAGCTTCGTGCACAATGTTTGGGGTATAGCATATGACATTGGTCTAGATGAAAGTGAAAGATAATAATGAAAGTTCGAAACGTACGAAATGAATGAAAAGAATGTTGAAAGATAATAATGATATTATCAAGTTGTACGTATGATGTGTGATCACGAACAAAAGTAAAGGAAATGTTTTCCTTCAAAGTAAAGTATTTTACTTATAAAACTAGACCTCACTCAGCAAGGCTGAATTTTTATGCATTTTCAGTTGGCAGGTAGCTTGCTGCTGAGGATGGCACGAGGTTGAAGCTACTTGGCGGGAAAGACTGGCATCCATTTCATGCACGATAATGATGTTATTTTGTAATACAACTAAGGGATATTTTGTAATCTTTTGAACGATGATGTATTACTTGGCAAATGTGTTTATTAAAGCATGAAATGGTTTTTGATGAATTATCCCGCTGCAATATTTTATTTACTTAATAAATCTTAATATGTTTTGATAATAAAGAGGTTGTGATTGACCAACTATGGGGTTCCCGGGAACGGGGCCTTACAAGTTGGTATCAGAGCCAAAGTTTAAGAGAAATGAGTAAATATTTTCAAAACCAAAACTTAAACTGAGAATGGGACCGAATGGAGGGATGACAGCCCAAGTAGCTATGTGCCATCAGATAATTTACTTTCTTATGGTTAACCGGTATTATGTGCGCGTGCTATCTAATTTATGTGCTCTTAGTAGATTTAGATACTGATGTAGTCAGGATAGGAAATGCTTGGGGGATGAAGAGTAAAGTAAGTGGCTAATCACAACTGGCCACTGTAATTAGGGACTTGCTATACTTGACATAATCTAAGCTATTACCTTGAATGACCGTGTTGGTGTTTGAATCTTATAGTGTTTAGAGGATGGCGGGTGGTAGATCTTCGAAGGCTTATCGAGGTGGTGTACAGGGTGGTCGTGGTGCTAGGCCACGTGTCACCGGGAACAAGGCTAAGGCTGCTGAGACGGCTCCTGTAGAGCCCAAGCTTCATCACCAGGAAGGCGGTGATGACAGTGCTAATCTGAGAGCCTCTATGAAAGAGGCAGTTGTGGAGGAAGTTCATCAGGTCATGCAGACGATCCTGCTGTTTGTGGTGACCGAGGTTATTCGTTCTATGAGGGAGGATGAAAAGAAAGAGGAGGAGGACCATTGGGAGAAGGGGCAAGGAGAGAGGTTCAGGTGAAAGGGAGCAACCAGAGACTGAGATGATTGTCTCTAGTGATGATGAGGAGGAGGAAGCAGTGCAGGAAACGATCAAGGGGTGTAGTTATGGGGCATTCCAGAGATGCAAGCCCCCAACTTTTGATGGGAATGGTAATGCTACTGCTGCTCATCGATGGGTGAGGGAGATGGAGGCGGTGCTCGATATCAGTGAGTGTCAAGAGGATCAGAAGGTGAAGTTTGCTACCCACTCATTTGTGGACTCGGCCTTATGCTGGTGGGACAACATTTTCCAGGCCGAGGGTAGCAGGGCGATTGGGAGGATGAGGTGGAGTGAGCTGAAGAAGTTGGTGGTTGAGGAATTTTGTTCTCATAGGGAGCTCGATAAGGTCGAGAGAGAGTTCTTACAGCTAGAGGCGGCAGTATACTACAAAGTTCAATGAGATGGCAAGGGTGGTGCCGGATCAGGTGACGCCGGTGTGAAGGAAGATCAAGAGGTATATCCAGGGTTTGCCGCTGGATATCCGCAGGCACATGTTTGCCGCCCTGCCGAGTACTTTTAGGTCGGTGGTTGATCAGGCCGGAAGACTATATGACGAGAGAGAGGTGGCGGTGGTGGAGGTGAATAAGAAAGGTGATGGTGACAGAAATTGGAAGCGAAAAAGATTTGGTAGTGTTGGTTTAACCCCCAAAAGCAAAAAGGCAAGAATGGATGACAGGAGGGTGGTGACGGCAGGTACTGGGTCAAGGATGTGTAATAGGTGTGGGAAGGAGCATGCGGGGGAATGCAAGTGGGGATCAAATCTCTGTTTCAAATGAGGAAAGGCAGGGCATATAGCAAGGGATTGTGGGGTGACGAGGTGCTACAATTGTGGCGAGGCTAGGCATATGAGTAGAGATTGCAGGAAGCCGAGGGTTGAAAGTTCTGGGGCAAAGAAGGGGACCGAGAATGATGGGCAGAGAGCAAAAGCCAGAGCATTCACGATGACCCGAGAGAAGGCTAGGGTGGACCCCGATGTCTTGTCAGGTACGTTCCTAGTAAACCAAACTTGTGTCTCTGTACTATTTGATTCTGGTGCTAGTAAGAGTTTTATTTCTGCTGCCTTCTATGCTAAGTTACTGTTAGGAGTAGAAAGATTGATGAACCCTTCGATGTAGAAACTAGCATTGGTAAGTCTACCAGGATTTCTGATCTGATAGAGATTTGTGACATAGAGTTGGAAGGCCATAGGTTCTCTGCTAAAATATTCACGATGCCCCTAGGCGGATTCGATATGGTTCTAGGGATGGATTGGTTAGCAGCCTATGAGGCAAATATTGTGAGTTGCAAGAAGATGATCCAATTGACTGCACCTGACGGGAGCTCGGTAACGATCTACGGTGATCGAGTTACTATGGTTCCGAAGGTGATTTCGATGGTGGTGGCAGAGAAGTGCATGAAACGTGGATGTAGTGCCTACCTGGCTTACGTGAAGGTTGTGGATGCGTTAGCACCACAATTGTCCGACGTACCAGTTGTGTGTGACTTTCCAGACGTGTTCCCAGAAGATTTACCAGGTGTGCCACCGGACCGAGAGATCGAGTTCCAGATCGACTAAATACCTGGTGCTCAACCTGTTGCCAAGGCACCGTATCGATTGGCTCCATCTAAGATGAAGGAACTGATGGTTCAATTGTAAGAGTTGTTGGACAAACGGTTCATTCGACCTAGTATCTCTCCCTGGGGTGCTCCGGTCTTGTTTGTAAAGAAGAAGGATGGTAGTATGAGGATGTGCATCGACTACCATGAGTTAAACAAGTTGACCGTGAAGAACCGGTATCCGTTACCGAGGATTGATGGCTTATTTGATCAGCTCCAAGGTGCCAGTTGGTTCTCGAGGATAGATCTCCGATCTGGTTACCATCAATTGAAGGTGAAGGAGTAGGATGTACCTAAAACAACTTTCCGCATGCGTTATGGACACTACAAGTTTCTCGTTATGTCTTTTGGTCTAACTAACGTGGCAGCTACCTTTATGGATTTGATGAACCGGGTGTGTCGACCGATGTTGGATAAATCAGTGATTGTGTTTATCGATGATATCCTGATTTATTCAAAGAGCGAAGAAGAGCATGCCGGTCACATTCGTGAGGTATTGGAGACACTTAGAAGAGAGAAGCAGTATGTTAAGTTCTCCAAGTGCGCTTTCTGGTTGTGCGAGGTTCAGTTTTTGGGTCATGTGGTAAATTTCTGGTTGTGATACAATGGAAGTCTCCAAAAACGCCATCCAAGATCCGCAGTTTCTTGGGTTTGGCGGGTTATTATAGAAGATTTATCCAAGACATTTACAAGATAGCCTCACCATTGACTAAGCTGACCCGCAACGATGTGAAGTTTGTATGGGGTTTAGAAAAGGAGAGTGCTTTTGAAGAGCTGAAGACGAGATTGACTCAGGCTCCTGTTTTGACGTTGCTAGAGGGGAACGAAGACTTAGTGGTCTATTCGGATGCTTCTTATTCGGGGTTGGGTTGCGTGCTAATGCAACGGGGAAGAGTAATAGCCTATGCATCCCAACAGTGGAAAATCCATGAGGCTAGTTACCCTACTCATGACTTAGAGCTAGCGGCTATGGTCTTTGCATTGAAGATTTGGAGGCACTACTTGTACGGGACGAAGTGCACTATCTTCACTGCCCACAAGAGCTTGAAGTATTTTTTTGAGCAAAAGGATCTCAATATGAGGCAGAGGAGGTGGTTAGAGTTGATCAAGGATTATGATTATGAGATCAACTACCATCCGGGCAAGGCCAACATAGTGGCGGATGCCCTTAGCCCAAAGGAGAGACCCGAGCCCATCCGGGTGAAAGTTTACCAGTTGGTGATGACCTCCGATGTGATGACACAGGTCAAGGGGTTTCAAGATGAGGTGCTGAAGGAAGACCGAATCAACTCTAAAATAATGAAAGGTCAAGTCTCAGAATTAGGTGAGAACACTCTCGGAGTTAGAACCCACTTCGGGCGGATGTGGATCCCTCGTTATGGAGACCTACGGGGGCGAATCATGGATGAAGCTCATAAGACTCGATACTTAATTCATCTCGGTGCTACAAAGATGTATCATGATATAAAGAAAGATTACTGGTGGCCAGGTATGAAGCGTGAGGTAGCGGAGTATGTGAGTAAGTGCCTTACTTGCTTGCAAGTGAAGGCGGAGCATCAGAAGCCATACGGGAAGATCCAACCTTTGGATATACCCGAGTGGAAATGGGAGCACATCACCATGGACTTCATTATGAAGTTACCACGTACGGTAAGGGGGTACGATGATATATGGATGATAGTTTATCGTTTGACAAAGAGTGCTCACTTTCTACCGATCCGCGAGACATATTTATCTGAGAGGTTGGCGAATCTGTTCATGAAAGAGATTGTGACGTGTCATGATGTACCAATGTCTATTGTATCTGACAGTGACACTTGGTTTACATCTAAGTTTTGGAAGAGATTTCATGATACGATGGCGACGAGGTTGCACATTAGTACGGCTTATCATCCTCAGATGGATGGTCAGTCAGAGAGAACTATACAGATGCTTGAGGATATGCTCCGAGCGTGCGTCATTGATTTCAGAGGAAATTGGGACGAATGCTTACCGTTAGCTGAATTCTTATACAAAAATAGTTATCATGCCAGCATTGGTATGCCACCATATGAGATGCTATACTGTAGGAAGTGTAGAATGCCCGTATGTTGGGGTGACATCGGACAGAAGGAGTTGGGGAACGTTGAAGTGATCGAGGCTACGATTGGAAAGTTGAAGAAGATCAAGGCCTTTATGAAGGCGGCAAAAGATAGGAAAAAGTCGTATGCTAACAAGAGGCGTAGACCGATTGAATTAAAGGTGGGTGATAAAGTTATGTTGAAGGTTTCACCTTGGAAGGGGATCATTCGGTTCAGAAAGCAGGGTAATCTGAACCGGAGGTATATAGGACCTTTCCAAATCATTGCTCGAGTAGGAGAGGTGGCCAATAGGTTAGAGCTACCCGATGAGTTAAGTGGGATTCATCCAACATTCCATGTATCTCATCTAAGAAACTACCCAGCTGATGAAGATATGATTGTACCACTGGAGGACATTGAAGTGGATGAACGACTCAATTACGTAGAGCAACCGGTGGCAATCATTGACCGCAAAGAGAAGAGATTACGGAATAAAGTGATTGCACTGGTGCGAGTACAGTAGAAGCACAGGAAGGGATCCGAGTCTACGTGGGAGACGGAGGAAGAGATGAGACAGCATTATCCACAACTGTTCAAGTAGTGATAGGTTTCGGGGAAGAAACCTATATAAGGGGGGTGGACTTGTAACACTCGGAAAATTTACAAAAAAAAAAGAGAAAAGAAAAGAAAAGAAAAGAGAAGTATAAAGAAAGAAAGGTGAAATAACTTAAGTTAAGGGGTTAAAGTTGTGCAAGAGGCAAACTTTATTATAATTATGCTTAAAAGGTGGGCATGGCCGCCCACTTCCCCTGTTCACCAACTACCTCGACTGCAGAAAAGAAAAAGAACAGAGTTTCCATCGGTTTTAGAGAGAAGAAGAAGAAGAAGATCGACTTGAAGGTAAGTTTTTTGTGTGTTTTGTTCGGTTTCAGCTGGATTTTCAGCTTGTGGACCGAGTCTTATGTGTTCCTCTGTGTTCGGTTGGGTGTTTTTGGTGTGTTTAGGTGTTTGAACTCCAAGTGCTCTCGAGTTTGGAGGAGTTTTACTCGAAGGCTGCTGTAGGTGAGTTCTAGATCCCCGGTTTTCTGTTTTAAACTTGTTTTGGGGCTGAAATGCATATAAATTATTATTTCCAACTCCTAGTGTGTTGAACCATGTGTTACCCCCCTGTTTTAAGTGGGTGTGTGTGTTTGTGAATATTTTGACTGAATATTGTGGTTTTATTCTTGTTCTAAGTGCTTAATATGCTAGATTTGGGCTAAGAATATGTTGGGATGATGATCGGGAACTGAAATTAGTATATGTTAGAACAGGTGAACTGCCCTTGCGCCTAACATTTTTGCCCATGCGCCCAAGTTTTCCCATGTGCCCAAGTACCCATGCTCCTGAATAGTACTCATACGCCTAAATTTTTGCCAATGCCTAAGTGATTGCCCATGCGCCCAAGTTTTCCCATGCGTCTGAATAGTACTCATGCGCCTACATATTACCCATGCGCCTAAGTTTTTCCCATGCGCCCAACTGTCTGTGCGCCCACATAGTGCTCATGAGCCTAAACTGACTTAGGCTTTTTCTAAAAATTTGGAAAATAGAAACTAATGATTGAACTCTGGAATGTTTTGGTGGGTTTTGTTTGTTCATGTTATGCATATTTGTGGCCCGTTATTGATGTTCCTTATTACGTATTTTTACGTGACTTTACGTGGTGTGTTAATGCTCTTGTATGTAAAGTATTATATAATGAAAGTGAAAGACATCGTTAACGAAGTGGAACATAATGAAAGAATGTAAAGTCTTGCAAGCAACTGAAAGGAGGTTCACAACTCATTGAGGGGTTGTTAGCTCAACTGTGTGCGGTTTACCTAACCCATGAGGATGCACACAGGGGTCAATCTTTGTGATTGACCAATAAGTACGAAACGGGACCCTTGTCGTTTGCCCCGGTACTGGAGTCAGCTTCGTGCACAATGTTAGGGGTCTATTTATAGACTTCAGCCCAGTACCAGCTTCGTGCATAATGTTAGGGTATAGCATATGACATTGGTCTAGATGAAAGTGAAAGATAATAATGAAAGTTCGAAACATACGAAATGAATGAAAAGAATGTTGAAAGATAATAATGATATTATCAAGTTGTACGTATGATGTGTGATCACGAACGAAAGTAAAGGAAATGTTTTCCTTCAAAGTAAAGTATTTTAGTTATAAAACTATGTGTGATCACGAACGAAAGTAAAGGAAATGTTTTCCTTCAAAGTAAAGTTATAAACTAGAACTCACTCAGCAACGCTGACTTTTTATGCATTTTCAGTTGGCAGGTAGCTTGCTGCTAGGGATGGCACGAGGGTGAAGCTACTTGGCGGGCAAAGACTGGCATTCATTTCATGCACGATAATGATGCTGTTTTGTAATACAACTAAGTGATATTTTGTAATCTTTTGAACGACGATGTATAACTTGGCAAATGTATTTATTAAAGCATGAAATGATTTTTGATGAATTATTCCGCTGTAATATTTTATTTACTTAATAAATCTTAATTTGTTTTGATAATAAAGAGGTTGTGATTGACCAACTGTGGGGTTCCGGGAATGGGGCCTTACAATACAAATAGGACTTGCTATCCTTAGCTTAACTTTTTAGAGTTTATTCGTTTCTCTAGGGACTTTCATTAACAAATGTTTGTGAGAATCAAACATCCAAAGGTACTTATCTGTCATAACAATCTTGCATCTAGTTTCAGTTGCTTGCCCTAGGCTTAGTATGCTGCTTTGGAGGTTTGGAATGAAGTAGACTTCGGTGATTAACTTCTGTTCACCATTCTTGCATTCCAATAAGATTGATCATTTTTCTTTTGTTTTGACACATGATCCATCTCCAAACTTGACATTTCCTATTATCCTTTCATTTAACTCGTTGAAATAGGAGCATTCACCTGTCATGTGATTGCAAGCTCCATTGTCCAAATAACATATTCCATATTTCATAATTCACCTTGATAACATTATGGTAGGACTTTTGTTTCATGTAAAACTATTGCTTTCTCTTCACCAACTGTCATAAGTAATGTAGGAGCTTCATCCTCCATTACAAGGTGAGATTCTTCTTGCTTACTTCTAGGTTTTGGACATTTGGATGTGATATGTCCTAGTTCGTTGCAATTTTTACACTTTACATTGCTCATAACTCTTCTAGGTCGGTTGTTGTCAAACTGACACTTCTTAGTGAAACTATTTTCACTTCTTAGATCTCCTTGGCCATTCTTTTCAAAACTTCTATTCTCGTATCTTTGACTCTTTCCATAGTTTTTGAACTTCCTATAGTTTTGCTTACCTCGATTGTAGTTCTTTTGGTTGTTGTAAGGCTTCTTCTCGTACCTTGTAAACAACAGTTTCTCTTAACCTGTAGGTCCTAATTTCTTCTATTCTCTAGACTTAAGTCATTCTTCGTAGGCTTTATGTCTTATAATTGCTTTATCAAGTGTCATTGTGTCCATATCTGAATATTGCTCTATAGAAGAAATAATTTGCAAAAACTTATCGAGTACTGAATCCAATAGTTTACATACCATGGTTACTTCATCAATCTTCATTCCTACGCTCTTTGACTTTGAGTTTATTATGTTCAATCTCCTGGCAAACTGATCTATGATCTCTATCTCTCTCATTGAAATAATCTCAAATTCTATGAGCAATGATTGAAGTCTAGCCTTTTGAATTATATCAATACCAATATGACTTGTCTTTAAGGTTTCCCAAATATCTATAGCTGTAGTATAAGATGCCACCAACATCACCATACTTATATTGCTTGAAATAGATAGGCAATTGTTGTCCTATCTTTCTTGTCATCTACTTTTATACCTTCTCGTGGTTCCATTATTTCTAAAAGGTTGTTGGCATTTAAAATTGCATCTATACGAACAGACCAAATCATGTAATTTCTAGATGTTAACATCGATGTTTGGAGTCTAATAAAGAGCGTGTTCTTGCTTACTGTCTCTTTCTTATTCTCTTTCGTCATCTTGGGTTTTGATAGGAACTTTGTCGGTGTCTTCTTCTTTTTCCCAATTATTAAACGTACTTTGAACTTCTAAATGCTTTAAGAAACTTGTTTGACTTTTCCTTAGTTAAACTTTATTAATTTTGAATTTTATTTTCTTTTAAAAATCAAAATTAAATTTTAAATTAATATTTTGTTTTATAAAATATAAATATTTTGTTTTTAGAGATTCACCAACAGCAAAGTTCCTGGAAAAAAAAAATGTTTCTCCCCAAAAGTCAAAGATCCAATTTTGACTCTCCTTAACACTTAACACCGTGGCGTTTACTTTCTTCAAAAGTTTCATTTTGATATCTCTCGTCTTTTTCTTTCGTCACTATAAAAATTCTGTCGAGCAAGTGGTTGTTCAATTTTGATTTTATTATGAAATCGCTTTGGATTCTTCTCTCTGGTGATCAAATACTTGAACAATAATTTGATTTCGTTTCCCTTCTTCGATTGAAAGACGAACGGGTTTGGGGAGAAAACTTGAAAGTTTTAATTTTGTTCTTGATATGAAAATAATTTTCTATTAGATTCTTGAAATAGTGATTAGGGACTGATTTGATCCACTAATTCGATTTGAGTGAGTCTCTGTTTTGTTTTTTTGATCGGACTCTCGCCGGAGTCGCCGGAATTTTTGAAAATTCCAATCGGTTACTCAAAAACTGAATATGGGTTTCAAAAATCAATTGATCCTCTTAATCAATTGATGATATTGATAACATTTAAATCGACAGTTGATTTTATTCTGTTGATTTTGGTTCCTTTTTTGCTTTTGACTTTTGATCGCAAAACAAGGATGAACACGATGATGTGTTCTTCGTGAATTCGTTGGAACGATGGTAATCAAATCTGAATCAACAAAATTCTTCTTCGTTTGTTGATTTTTGATTCCAAATTTGTTTCTGTGTTTCTTACTGACAAAAATAGAGGATGAACATGATCGATGCGTTCTTTGTGGAATTGAATGAAAATGGCTCTGATGCCAATTATGTGTGCAACTTTGAGATGCCTTAACTTACAAATGAATGATTACATAGGTATTTGTACCCTTACGATTCTTGGGGTCTCAGTGTTTGGAATGTTTGGAACATTTGGATTATTATACAACGTGTCGATCAGAGGTCCCACTTAATAGGATTGATAGGATTTAGAATGTTCACATGGCATCTAGTGATTGATTAAAACCCCATGTGTGATTAGGTTGCATGATAGTAACATAGATGGTTAGCATTTGTGATTTCTGAAATGGTTGTGTGATTTTTGATTGAAATGTACATGTTGGTTATTTGTATGGATTCATATGTGTTGTATGATAGGTTTTACTAGTATAATTATCCGGTCAGAGTTTGGAATTCATTATGAGCAATACGTGGATGTTTTGGATAAAACTCATGAATACGTGGATTATTATCTATAAATGAATATGTTTTCACTTAACATTCAAACTAGTTAATGTTTAAAAAAATGCACAAATCAATGGGATTAATTGAACGCTTAGGGTTTGTTAAACCGTCATGTCTTGCATGTACTTATGTACTCATGTATTCTAGGTAACCTGTGATTGGTTGTCTTTACATTCTAGCTTTTGGTTTGCATTGTATTCTTGGCATATGATTAAGGTGAGTTGATAGCTCCTTTTTTAAATACTCCTTTGGGGGAGAAAACATACTTACAAATATTTATTAAGTTGTGCATGGCATGTACATAGTGTAGTTACTATTGAAAGTCGTTACTCTTTTGAATCGTTAATTAGGGAATAGCGGGAAATATTGGGTAGTACTACTGGGTCTAACAATCCCCATCCGTACGACTAGGTGTCTAATGGGTGCAAAATTGTCCTAAACGACTCACACATTGTCAAGACTCGATAAGTCATGATGAAAGGCAAACAAACGAGCATAGTCGGTTCAATTTTGAAAAACACTATTGTTATGTTTATGTTATAGATTACCTATCCGTTACATTACACTTTACTTTTGCTATTTCAACACAACTATTTTCATTTACACAAACTTTTGAACTCACCAACCTTGTGTTGACACTTAAGTATGTCGTTCTCAAGTTGCTAGCTTACAGGTGCATTTAGGAGCATAGCACGACTCATTCATCATGCAAACATTTTCATGACATTAAATACGTTCATACATTTTTTAACTATGGTTTTTGGGCACGTGTTTTCCGCATTTACTTTCATACATTATGGTTTTTGAATATTTAAACTTATGTTTCCATAGCGATTCAAATTTATAAAATCTGAGGTTTGTTATGAAAATTCATTTAGAGGTCGTTCAGAATAACTAATGACTTAAATCCTAATTTTTTTACATGTCTCGTGGTATAATTCCGCACTTAGATTTTGAGGGTGTGACAAATTATAGGTTGTGGTGGAGTCGGCTTTGTAATCAATGTCGATGATTATTGAGAAACTATGTTGATGTATGATTATTAATTTGCATAAGTTATTCGAGTCTATTTTGTGTAATATGGTTGTTCCATTCAATTCTTCTACAAAGTTATTCTCTGATCGCTAAACCACAAGCTTAAAGCAACCTCGTATCCAACAATAATAGACCAAGTTCTAGCTTAGTTCAAGTTTTATAGTAGCCTTATTTGAGTATTCATTAAGTTTAACATCACAAACGAATTGACATCTTTTTAATTTCACCGCTGGCAAAATCTTTATATATTTGTTATAGTTTTGGTTTTAGGTTATGTTTTATTTTCTCCCAAATAATTTAAGCCAAAGCCAAAATAAACCAAATCAACCCCACTCATAAAATCGGAAACCAAAGACACAACAAACCATTAGTAATTAGTTTAGTTTGTTTTGAGCCTAAAACTGACCTGCACGACCCATGCACACCCTTACTCCCTTACTGAATGGAAAAGAATTTTAAGACCTACTTCACTTAATTGTAGATGATTTGTTGCACCTGTAACACCCGGCCTTTCATACCATCAATATTGTCCGCTTTGCCCACGAGTAGCTCACAGATGTGCTTTTGGTTGCCCGGGTGAAAGCTTCTCAGGGAGGTCACCCATTCTTGGATTGCTGCCACCTGAGCGCGATTAACTGTGGAGTTCTCCTCTCATTAACAACCAATACGCCCAAAACGTGTTGGTGATATTAGAGACCAGACATTCCTTATGAACCAGGAATCTCTCCTGTTCACGGCCGATGTGGGATATATGTAGGGTGTCTCAATCACCCCCCTTTGGACTCATCGTCCTCGATGAGACCGAGAAGTCACCATCCTCGGTGAGGTATTTCCCACATCCCAAACGGCACAGGAGTGACTCTGATACCATTCTATAACAGCCGGCCTTTCATACCACCAATATTGTCCGCTTTGCCCACGAGGAGCTCACGGATATGCTTTTGGTTGCCCGGGACATTCCTTATGAACCAGGAATCTCTCCTGTTCACGACCGATGTGGGATATATGTAGGGTGTCATAGCACCAACGATAGTGGGGAATGCTAACACTCCTGGACCTTCCCTAATTAACTAGATTGTCTCTCGTATAATAATTTTAAAATATTTTAATATATAAAAACATATTTGAATTGTAATAAGAAGGTTTTTTGATTTACAATACTTTATGATTAGTTTCAATGGGTTTCTTATTTTTAAAAAGTAGAATACATTTTATACTTATTTTTTGAACAGAAAAAGAAACTAATTCACAATTTAAATAGAGTTAATTTGTGTATTAAGTGACTGACTCTTTGCATTCTTGACATGGGCATAAATACAAGACATATGGGTCTTGTTTTATATGCTTGAAAAACACACATGTATTTGAGAAACCACACACACTCTAAAGAATATCCAACATTCTCCACTCTACATGCTCTTGTTTAAGACACCTTCGTTTCTAATGTCACCTCGGGTGCGAGGACATCTCTGGCAGTACAAACATACTTTTATGGTTGCTATATACCGGGAGATAGACGCGTTCGTCTGTGAACAGGTTCGTAATCTGTTTTAAGCGACCTCCGTTGAACAGCAATCCTCAATAACCACTCAACCTTTTTGTTAGTTCGTAATGTAAAGAAAGATAAAATTGTAAAAAATCACTATAGTTTCAAGATTCAAGTGAGGGAAGTGATCTCTGAAGACTATGGTTTGAATTGGTGTCAATTTATGTTAATTTTATTACTACTTACATTTGGTTTGTATGTGGTATTGTAATTATGTATTTATCATCAATAGTTTGATTATTATATTATTAATTATTAATAAAAATGAATCCATGTCTTACAAACTTAAAATTGATTTTGGTGATATTGTTATGACAATCATAAAATACTCTAAATATGGATATTGGGTTCACGAAAGGATGAATATAAATTATTTGAGATGTTTTGTTAAAATATTATATATATATATTTGGAAAATTGGTAACAAACGGTCCCAACTTTAACCTATTAGTAACCATTGGTCCAAACTTTTACATTCGCTGGGGACAGTCCCAACTATTTACTTTTGTGTTGTCATCGGTCCCATCCTAACAGAATGTTAACTCCATTAACTTCCTTCTGACGTGGCAATCCAGCTGTCGTCTACGTGTAAATTAGAGGACCCATGTTTCTTCTTTATTCATGTGCATATATAAACTCACCCGTTAAAGAAATCCAAACCCTAAAGGATTAATCCTTTCTCCTTCAATCGACCATCATTACCTTTAATCCACCTTCATGAGCAGGTAAGAACTTCAATTGACCTTCAAGAACATCGAAATGGATTCTTCATCTTCTTCAACGTCTGCTTGTAAGAAAAACCCTAAAAGGTTTAAGCTTGATTTAGAGGGCAATGTGTACTGCAACCACGATTTAATTTCAATTGTTAGGGTTGCTGGACCTAGAAGTTCTCGAAATGGGGAAGAGTTATATGGTTGCCCTTTATGGCCGGTATGTACTAATTATCAAGTTTATTTTTATTTTTTGCCTTAATACACTAACTCTTTCTTTTTCTGAGTGTGAGTAGAATCAAGATTGCAAATTCTTCATATGGAAAGATGAACTTGATGAAGTTTCAAAGATTTGCATTTCAAGCAAAGATCATCAAATCACAGAGATGGAGATTGAAAATTTAAAGTTAAAGAACATGGTTTTGCAAGAAGAGAACAAGAAGTTGAAGTTGTTACTATCAATGAAAAAGTCAAATTGGAAGAGTCAAAGTCTTTTAGGTTTAGCAATTGTTGCCTTAGCAATATGGTGGACCTTATTGGTGTGAAAATGATATAATGACTGTTCTCATAGTTCTTGTACGGATAATTTGTAATGGCATTTGAATTGTAATTGAGATTTGCTTTTGACATTTCAAATGCAATTGAGATTTACTTTTGCTTGTGAATTGCAGTTGACAAAATAAAGACATCTACTACAACTATTGTTAACCATACATCAACCAAAATCTACTACTACCATTGTTAACCATTAAAAAGTCAAACAATTACAACCATAAACCATTAAGATGTCAAATGTATTAACCAACATCTACTTTCCCCTGCTCTTCACCTCTACTCTTGCCTTTGTTCTTTTAGAAGTAGTTGATTGTTGGGTTGGTTGACTTGGCATCTCCCTTGTTGTTTGTGATGCTTATGATGTGCATGGACCTTTAATTGACCATCCTTTATTTGTAGCAGCTTGTGATGTATCTGGTCCCCTAGACATCTTAGGCTTTGAACACTTTCCGATATTATGGCCAGTCTCTTTGCAATTGCTACAACTCATTTGAATTCCATGCTTTGCGATGCTTATGATGTGCCTGGACCTTTAACTGACCCAAAAATGTTTTAAGAAAACAACCATCCAAACATAAGAGTTTTCTGCAACCAGCCAAAAAACCCCTCTTCACCCCATCAAAACAAACAAACATTCTATGAAATGTCTCCACAGTTACCCCAGCATTGTTGACCCTTGGTGGGGTAGTTACCAATTCAAAGGTTGAAGGTGGTTTTGCTTGTTTTAAAGCTTCAATGCAAGACCAAACTTTACCATAGTGCTCCCACATTGAACCATGAAGCATCTTATGTGCACATCTCTTTGCATTATAAGCACACCATTTTCTAATTATCACCTTATGTTTTTCTCTAACAACATTCTAGATCTCTTTAGCACTCCATAAAGGGTTAGCTTTGAACATTGGCAAGAAGTCAGTTGCTATAAACTTAGATGTCAATTGCCTATTCCGACTCATGTTTCTCTGGTAGTTGTGCTTACATTTGACAGTTTTAACAAAATAACATTGCTTCCCTTTGTGAAATGAACAATACAAACTGAATGGACACCCTTGCACACATCTAACACCTACACGCCCTCCTCTTTTCTTATTACTTGTAGCAATGTAAAAATTTCTAACATTTGAGATACCATACCTTCTAACTGCATCCTTAAAAGCATCTCTAGTAGGAAACTTTATGCCAACAACCCATTTAAACTTAGATCATTCAGTATGCTCATTTACAACTAGAACCTTAGCTTTGTACTTGTTCCCTCTAATGTCATCATCATCACTATCTCCTGGTGAGTTTAAATCATCCTTAGAATCTTCATAACTACTATTTGCTTCTATATATCATTGGACAGATTGTTGTAGACACTCCTCTAGTAACTTCTTGTTTGATTTAGTAGCTTGTGCATTCATATGATTAATTGCATCAATTGAGGCTATCCACTATTCATCATCCTTGTCAGATCCATCATCATCCAAACCCATATGATTATTTTCAGCTTGATTAGTTTCATCCTCACACTCAGCAACATCTTTTGAACTCTCTGACTCTGATCCATCATTCTTGTCTGATCCATCATCATCATTCACTTGATTAGTTTCAGTTGTCTTAATTGGTGTTTGACCTTTAACATTGACTGTTTCAATTGGTGTTTTACCTTTTGCTTGTGATGTTTTAACTTATGGAGGTAGTCTTCTACCTTGAACACTTTCAGCTTCAGTTGTCTCAATTGGTGTTTTACCTTTTGCTTGTGATGTTTCAACTTGTGGATGTGGTCTTCTGGATTGAACACTTTCAGCTTCTTTTGTCTTAATTTGTGTTTTACCTTTTGATTGTGATGTTTCAACTTGTGAAGGTAGTGTTCTGGCTTGAGCTCTGGTTCTAACCTATGAACATGGACTCAATGGAGATCTAGCTAAGCTTGGCAGTGTATCATCATGTTAAGAATTTTGAGGTAGTTTTCTGGCTTGAGATCTGGTTCTGACCCATGAACATGGACTCTGCACATGGGCTTGAGTGCTAGTGGGCTGGGCTTTTGGGCTAGTGGGCTGGCCTTGAGGGTTATTGGGGGGTTGGCTGGATTTTATCATAGACTAATCTGAAACATATATACTCAGATATTTATCAAATGTAGAGTGAAGCAATGAAAGCATTTCAATCAATTCGGAATCAAGGTTTATCCTTTCATATGCCCATCACCAGGGATCTTGCAATACAACCGAAGTTGCCTAGATTTGTAACAACAAAACTCAATTGCGTATTCTATTAATGCAGACAATGAAAAATAGTATGGCAATATCCCTAATTTCTTTACTCTTTCACCTACGTACTTATTATCGGGGGTTCAACCACTAATCTTCCACCACTATGGAGGTGGACACGCACAAGAGCTTCATCCATTGTTGTTCGTCAAACCCAGGTGGTCACAAGAGATTGTGATTTCTGGTGGTTAGGGTTTCAAATTAAGACATAATATAGAAGAAATAGATTACCAACTACTTTACACGTAGCCGCAAAAATTTACACTTAGACGACAGCTGGATTGCCACGTCAGAAGCAAGTTAACGGAGTTAACATTCTGTTAGGGTGGGACCGATGACAACACAAAAGTAAATAGTTGGGACTGTCCTTAGCGAATGTAAAAGATTGGACCAATGGTTACCAATAGGTTAAAGTTGGGACCGTTTGTTACCAATTTTCCTTATATTTTTTGGGGCGTTAAGTTGTTTTGTACAACTCTTAGGTGGACTTGTATAAAAGTGGAATGCAATCTTGGTCCAAAATACCATGTTACAAGTCGAATATTTTGCCACCAATTTTGGCTTTATATAAACGGTCATTGATCGTTTATTTTCTAACATAAGTGTTAGAATTGGTTTAAGCTATGAACCGTACTTCAAAGTCATTTTTTTGGTAAATGATTAGTTTCCAAATGTGTGCCTTAGAATTTAGTAAATTATCCAATATTTTTATTCCTCATTATGGTTAAATGTTTTATGTAACCATTTATATATTTAACAAACATGTTAATGTTTACTATTATCTAATAATAATAGGCATTTTATAAGAAGAATGTTTTGTGTAAACATGTAGTTCTAATTCGAGGGTTACGAAAGCAATGCTATGAAATGATGTTAATGCCAACATGTGTGTTTTCATTTTTTCAAAAACTTTAAGTGTTTGAAAACATTTTATGTAAACATTTAGTATCTAACATGTGTGTTAGAACTAGTGTTATGAAAGTTAAACTATTCAAAGTCTAAATGCTTTGAATTTAGTAATCAAGATATATATAGTATATCTTAAAACATATATATAATTGTTTAAGTGATACATCTTGTAAGTGGCTATTTATTTAAACAATTTGATGTTTTGGACAGCTTGGTGACTATACAAGACATAAGTATCAACATGCAATGCGAAAATGATGATATGATGACATGGAGTTCCACTGAGGGATTAGCTTAAAACATGTCACAAGCAGATGTCATTGGATTCATTCTAGAAATGTATGAAAGGACACGAGCCATTGCTTGTCGTGGATGGTTCTTGATGACTAGAACCATTGTTCATGCATGTTCTAGTCGATCTGATTTCAAGAACTATCATATGGCACAGCAGTTGGCGTTGGAATAGTGGAACTAAAATTGTCAACTAGATGTTCCCCTAGCATTAGAAAATGTTGTTCATGTTTCAAACGTAAAAAAGTATGTGATATATCCAAACAAGTAGAATAGTATTGGTTACTCGATCTTACTTGCATCGGAAGATAAGTGTGGGCATGTTTTGAAAAAAGGAATCCAGCCACTCACATGCTATTAGAACCATTGTAGCTAGTTTGTATAGACTAACCCTAAGGGAGGATGAGTCATTGGATGTGATAAATATATCTAATGATGAAAGTCTTGGTATAACAACACTATATGATCTTTATGTGTTAGAAATCATTTGTGTATTTAATTTAAATTATTATCAATAAAATTTTTAATTTTAGTTGATTTAATTATTATGTTATATTATTGTTATGGACAAATAATAAATCAATGTGTGCGTGATATGCAAGAAATAAACTTTTATAATAATTTGATGTGTTAATAATTATAATTTATATAGGATAATGCAAGAATAAATTTGCACAACGACAACTAGTGGCGTTGTTGTATGACTATTGAAAGTCGTGCATGATACATCGGATATAAAACATATGTATAAACGTGAGAATTCACAATGTGTGAACTGTAACATATGAAATAATTATAGATTATTATAGTTATCATACTAATCATGCGTGACTCTAATACATGATTATCATAGAACAATATGTAGATGTGTCTACCACCCTACATGTTATTTGAACTATGAAGAGGATATGAGCCTCAATTTGGGTGAGTGACTTGCAACTAGTGGGTAGCTGTTAAAAGCAGTTAGGCACTATTGATTCATAGCTAATGCATATGATTAAAGATGATCTGATTGTTATAGATGCTTCTTTTAAAGATTAACATTTGTCTTTATATATCTTTTATATTTTTGTCATAGTATAGGGACTTTTATTGTAAATATGTTCCTTTGTTTTTATGATTAGTATAAATAGGCTGAATATGTATTGTGTAGGTAGACATCTAGAGACATCTAGACATCTAGAGACATCTAGAAATTAGACTTTCAGTTTAGACGCTTTGTATCTGTTACTTACACTTTGTATTCTTCTCTACTAATCAATGAAAATTTCTATGAATTTTTGTTGATTTCGTGTGTTGAATTAAATACTTCTATGTATTAGATTGAATTGCGTTCTTATATCATCATAGATCGATCCATTTTGAGCTCATCAAATGGTATCAGAGTTTTCGGTTCAGTGATTTAAGCTGTTCTTCAACTGTCAAACACTCATAATCACTTGAATCTGTGATTGATAAACAATTCAGTCTTAAAATTGTTGAATTAAGATCTGTTTCTTCATCAAAAACATGATTTGATTCATAATTAGCAGTACAATTCGTTCAAATCTGTGAATTTGAGCAAAAAGTCTTCGAACGGTTCTTAGTTTGTTCGAACTGTTCTTTGAATCAAAACATTAATCTTTGTTGTTAATTGATGAAATTGATGTTAGAGGATTGTTAATCGATTGATTTCAGACCTAATTGGTGAAATTTAGATCAATTAATCAAGTTTTGAAGAAATTGAAAGAACCAGAGTTTGTTGAAGCTGATGAATGTGGCGCATTAGGTCAGATACATTGCTGAAAATCGTCTAAGTGATAGGCACATAACAACTGTTTAAGTTCTTTACAACTGTTCGGGCGTTTTTCAGTTAGGCGTTTTACCACTGTGAGCGCATTTCAACTGTTGGGACACCAAGTAATTCCAGGTGTTTTTCAACTGTTGAGGAGTATTTGAACTGTGGATGTTTTGACACCCAGACGCCTGACAACTGTTTGGGCGTATCACAACTGTTCAGTTGCATCTCAACTTGGGCGTTTTTTGGAATTTTTCTAAGGCAATCCCTTAGACGTTTCAAGGTCAAAGTCAAAAGGTGTACCCCAACTGTTTGGGCGTTTCACTACTGTTTGGACGCATCAGCTTTCACACTTAGAAATTTTCAGAAATTTTTCAAAAACTTTAAAATCCAAAAATATTTTCATTTTATTGTTTTAATTCAAAACATTAAAAACAACAAAAAAATCACTTTTAAAAATCAAAAATAAAAAATGGTAAAATCAGAAGACTCAGAGAACCGAGTTCCCAAGCTGAAAAATAGAGCAGATTTCAAGAATTGGTCATTGAGATTAAAACACCATCTGAATTCTATTGATACTGATTTATGGAAATTAATAGAAAAAGGTCCTTACATTCCAATCACATCTGATGGACCTGATAGAGGATTTGTGTATACAAAGGACTCTACTGAACCTTATGCAGAAGATGATCTACAAGGAGAAGACCTCAGAAAAGTTAAAAATGGTATTAAAGCATATTCCTTAATGTGCAAAGGTCTACCTCTTGAAGTTTTTACAAGGCTTGATGGCTATCAGACTGGATACAACATGTATAAGGCCTTGAAAATAATATGTGAAGGTGGAAAAGAGATTTAGGATCTGAAAAAGCAAAAGCTAAAGAGACAATTAGAACTTTTTGAACATTTGTCTGGAGAAACAATAAATCAAATGATGAACAAATTTGTTCAACTGACTACAGAGATGTCGACTGCAGTGATCAAGAGTGATTTAACAGATCTTAACTACAGACTTCTCAATGCTCTTCCATCTTCATGGAAGCAAACAGTCACTCTATTAAAGCATACTGAGAAATTTCCAATGGATCTAGATCTCTTGATTGCTAAAATAGAATCTGTCGAAATTGATGAAAGTTCTAGAAACAACGACAGAGCAGCTTCGATGTCATAATATAAGTATGTTGCTTCTCTAGCAAACACTGTGGAGAATGCATTCATGGCTAAGAATGAAACTTCACCAGAAGATGAGGGTGATTTATTTGTTGGTGCAGGGTTCTTCACTGATTCTATTTACACAAGTGCTCCTGCCTATACAAATCAGAATAAACCTCAATCTCCTCCTATGTCTAAAAGTTTAACTCTCAAGAAGAGACTCCATCTGTTAACTCTGCTAAATCTAGCAAAGTTAACGATGTAATAAACATCTTATTACAAGTTGAAGAGTCAAAAACTGGTTTTACTGCATTTATGGCAGGTTTTCAAGCATACCAAGGTAGCCATTTAACTCAACTTGATTTTGTTTTACATGATTTATTTGAAATGGATCCAGACGACGTTTAGGAAATGGACTTGAATTGGCAGATGGTAATGATAGCATACAGAACTCAAAAGCATTCCTATGTCAACAAAAACTATAAACCAAGTGCAAACAAGACAGTAGGTTTTGACAAGTCAAAGTCAAGATGCCTTAACTATAACAGCTATGGTCATTTCTCTAGAGAGTGCAAAGCTCCAAGGAATAAAGGAGGAAATGGTCATTCAAGCTCAAGCAATCAAAGGTTTCAGCAATCGTCACAGAAGACATTTCAGAAACCTTATCAAAGCCTACCAATGCCAGAATTGAAAGATGATTCTAAAGCAACAAAGGAACCCAAGAAAGCTTTAGTTGTCAATATTACTAATGGTTATGATTGGAGTGCCTACGCTGAACAATTTACTGCTGATCTAACTTCCAATTTATCTCTTGTTGCAGAAATACAAAAGGAAGATTGGTCTGAAGTTAATGATCCAAAACCTGATGGAAACTTTGAGAACGAGGAAGAGGATTATGACTGGAGTGATAAGTCTAATCTCAAGGAAGATTCAGTTGGAAGTTGCTTTGATGGCAAAATCTGATCAGCCAAAGGTTGAAAGCTCTAACTCTGAAACATCTCCTCCTAAATATTCTGAAATTCCATCAGAAGTCAGAGAAAAGTTATGCATAAAATCTTGCTTCGAACATGTCGAATACTACAGAAATTATTCTTATAAGATATGTGAAAAACTTAAGCAAGAAGAACAAATGCGTAACAAGCTAAAAAAGGATCATAAAACATCTGATGACAAGATTATCTCTCTTCAAAATTCATGGAACAAAACTCTAAGAGAACTTGAAATTGTATCAAAACAACTCGAAGAGATGACGAAAAATCTTGAACTGGAGAAGATAGCTCATGCAGCTACTCAAGTTGATCTAGCTAAAGTTAAAAGTTCTAAAACCATTGTAGAAAAGCTGGTAAATGAACGTAAAGATAAACAAAAGGCAGGATTGTGATTCACTCATGAACCAATGCCTGAATCAATAACGAATAATTTACCAGAAAACTTTAACACTCACGATCACTCTCCAGAAAACAAAGCAAAACTCAAAGCATTTCAGAACAAGACCAAGATGTCTGAAAATGAAGAAGAGAAAACAAACGTAGAAATTTTTGAAGAAAATGATATTGAGAAAATTAAAAATGGTCATCCGGTTAAAGTTAAATCTTATGAACCAAGACCAAAGAACAAGAAAATTTATGTTCCTAAAGAATCAGTTTTGGAAGAAATGAGTACGATGACAGAAAACAAAGCTAGAAATGATGAAGAAACATCAGAAGATTCAAATTCATTTGGTCTAAATAACCCAGAATTCATAAAATGGCAAAAAGACCAGAAAAAGAAAGAATGTGAAAAAAATCTTCAACTGAAGATGTTCAATCTAAACAAACAACTGGTTCAAAATCAAGGAATCATAGACGAAGAAGAAAGATAAATAAAGCCAAAATTGATCAATTGAAAATTCAAGAAAATCAGGCAAAAGAAATAAATCAGAAAACAAAATTAAAACCGATTAAATTTGTATCTGCTGGTTTGTTGAATGTGAACTCTATTCAAAATGTTAAAGAAGATCCTAAAAACAAATCTACATCTGATCTGAAAACGGGTTCAGATTCTAAGACTTCCGCTGTAGCAAAAAGATTTGTATCTAAGGGAAACAAGAATGAAGTTCATGTTCAAAAACAAAAACAAATTGTGCAAAAGAAAAGTGTTTTAAATCAAAAGCATAATTCTTCAAATCAAAAACAACAAATTAACACTTTGACACCTAAAAGTAACCAAGCTTCTAATGTTGCGTCAACGTCAAAGGTTAATAAGCAATTATTTAACACTCCACGAGGTACTACGAAATATGTGACATGTACAATCACAACACTGCTGAATGTTTTTTTAACAAATACTGTCACATTTGCGATATAAGAAATTATTTAACACCCCACCAGCATATGATCTGCCACCTCATACGCATGCCCAACTTTCTGTTCCTTTTGTCAAATACGCCCACAAATATGCCGCCTCATACGCCGCCCGACGTATGATACGCCGCCCATACACTGCCTCATACGCCGCCCGACGTACGATACGCCCAAACCCGGAGTATCATACGCCGGGTCTCTTTCTTGACCTCATTTATTCCATTTTTTGATATTTACATCTTCAGTCCTTCAACTTTCAAGTTTTGCTACTTTTGCCTCAAATTATGCTCCTTTAAGCTCCAAACACCTATGAATCAAAACATAAACAAAGTCAAGTTGTTCCACAATAATCACGATGTACAATCAAGCATTTAGATCAATTTCAGACTAAAATATTGACTCGTGATCACATCCCCACACTTAACCTTTTGTTTGTCCTCAAACAAACTTATTTGCACAATTCACCTTACTTAATCAAACATGTTATATTATCACAACTTTGTATAAGTTAAGGTCACAAGGTATACTTAGTTTTAAACTTTCATGATGTAAGATTTACAACCCAACATGTAATATCATTCATGTTTTAAACTTAGAATCACCTTAGTTTGCATAACTTCACCTTTTGCTTCAAACATTCATACATTCACATTCCTCATAATGAACACTCTTCTCGGTTTGTTTTGTGGACTAGTGATTATATACTAGTAGGTCTGGAAGCCTCAAACCAAGAATGTACATCTTCATCATAAGCTCGTATATTAATCATATCACCATATATTAACACAATATAATACATAAATCAAGAGGTCTTTCATGGGTTTTAATGTTAGGCTAAGGTTTAAGGTGGGATAGAAATGGATTTTAGAGTGGCTAACGGCGAATATCACAGAATTCACACACTATTTTTGTTGCTTCATATTTTGGTCATTTTGACCACATATTTAGATTTTTCTATTTTTTACATATTTCATAACCAATTATACTATTATAAACTATTACTGAAACAACACTTCTAAGTATGTCATGGATTCGACTTCATCAACCAAGGTTTCATATAAAGGCTAAGGCTGTGCAGGCTTATTGTGTTGGGTTATTCAAACGACAAGTTGAGGCTCAACATGGTGTCTAAAGGGAAATTATCAAGGTATGAACTTCAAAGGAAAAGGTTCAAACAAATGGTTCATTTCTAATGTCTCTATCACATTTATGCACATATTGGTTGTAACACCCTGAATTTTATTAAAAAGGAAACGAAAAGAAAAGTATCTAGAAAGAAAGGAATATGGACACAAAGTGGAGGGGCTAAAGTTGTAAAAAGGACAAAACTTATTATTATAATAAGAATGGAGGTATGGCCGCCCACTTCAAAAGAAAAATCTGCTTTTTGCTCTCGGTTGAAGAAGAAGAAGAAGAAGAAGAGAGATCTCGGTTTTAAAGAGAGAAAGAGGAAGAAGAAGCTGCAAAGGTGATTTTTCTCGAATATGAGTTCGGTTTCAGCTGGGTTTTGAGTTTTAAACTGAAGTTCTTGATGTTTTAGTGCTTGTGTTCGGGAATTTGAAGCTGAATTGCTAGTGGAGGTGTTTAGTTCGAAGATCTGCTTCAAGGTGAGTTCTAGAACCCCTCTTTTTCTGATTTTCAACTTCTTGGGGCTATTATGCATACCGAACAAACATTTTTAAATGTAACCGTGAGTTTTGCCTGTTGTTCGAATGATGTTCTGTGAATGTATGTTTTGATGTTATTTTGATGGTTAGTATCGTAGTTAGTATGTTTTAAGGGCCTTAGTATGTTAGATCTGTGTTTGGGTAGGATTAGAAAGGTTTCGGGTGTTTATGGCAGTTTAGAAATTTTTAGAAAGTTCCCATGCGCCCCACTTATCTCATGCTCCTAAGTGTCCTCATGCGCCCAAGGTCATGCGCCCAAATAGTGGACATGCGCCTGAACAGTAGTTCATGCGCCCAGAATAAGTGTTGGTGCGCCTAAGTGTTGGTCATGTGCCCAAATAGTGCCCATGCACCCAGAGTTACCCATGCGCCTAAGTTTTGATGCGCTTAAGCAGGGCTCATACGCCTGCATAATGGTAATGTGCCTACATAGTTGTAATGCGCCCAGACTTTTATACTTAGAATTTTTATGCTCATGCACCTAAAATGCTCCATGTGCCTCATTTTGGACTTAGGATTTTCTAAGGGGTTTTAAGAGGGATATGTTTGAGATAGGTCCCGTTATGATGTAAGTGGCTAATCACAACTGGCACTGTGATTAGGGACTTACTATAATTGACATAACTCGAGCTATTACCTTGATTGACCGTGTTGGAGTTTGAATCTTGTAGTGTTCTAGATGGCTGGCGGTAGGTCTTCTAAGGCTTCGTGAGGTGGAGGTCGGGGTGGACGTGGAATTAGGCCATGTGTCATAAGGAGTAGGGCCAAGACTACTGAGATGGCTCCTGAAGAGCTAGAGCTTCGTCACCAGGATGGTGAAGAAGAGAGTGCCAACCTGAGAGCCTTAATGAATGAGGCAGTAGCAGAGGAAGTCCATCAGGTCATGCAGATGATTCTACCGTCTGTAGTGACTGAAGTTATCCGTGTTGTGGGGGATGACGAGAAGAAGGAGAAGGAGGATAGGAGGAGGACCGCATGGCAAGAAGGTGAAGCTGGAGGTTCTGGGGATATGGAGAAACCCAATGCTGATATGGTTGTCTCCAGTGACGATGAGGTGGAGGAGGCAGTTGTGCCAGAGACTGGGAGGGGATGCAGCTATGGAGCATTCCAAATGTGTAGGCCCCCTATGTTTGATGGAAATGGGAGTCCTGCTGTTGCACAACGTTGGGTGAGAGAGATGGAAGCGGTACTTGACATCAACGAGTGCCGCGAGGATCAGAAGGTGAAGTTTGCTACCCACTTATTTGTGGATTCAGCCTTATGCTGGTGGGACAACATTGTCCAGGCTGAGGGTACCAGGGCAGTCAGGAGGATGAGGTGGAAGGAGCTGAAGAGGTTGGTAATTGAGGAGTTTTGCTCTCAAAGAGAGCTTGACAAGGTCGAGACGGAGTTCCTGCAGCTAGAGGCGAGAACGATGACTCACCAGCAGTACACCACAAAGCTCAACGAGATTGCAAGGCCGGTGCCAGATCAGGTGACGCCTGTGTCACGAAAGATCAAATGGTATATTCAAGGTTGTCAGGATCAGCGATCTAAGTTTGATCAATTAGAATTGAATCGCAGCGGAATTAGAACAAGAATTAGACAAATATTGCAAGAACACAATAGATATTCAATGGAACAGTACACGGTTATAGAGAAAGAGGGTTTTCTTCAAAATGGATAATATCATTCATGCACAATGCTTCAGTGTAGCGGCTGCTAAGCTTTTCTAAGTTTGCTATAGCTGCTCGTCACCACGCACCTTACAATTAGGTCAACATTCCTTATATAAAGGAATGTGACGTCTGCTGATGTCACTTGATAGTGACATCTAACAGAATTATTACAAACAACTGAAAGTAAGCAAACTACTGAGAATGTTCACAACAACTGAGAACATCTCAGAGTATGCTAAGTACAAGATGAAACTAAAACTACTGAAACTACAAGTACTGATACAAGAAACATAAAACTACTGAAAGGAAACCATCACAACTACCGAAGAGATCTTCTTCAGCTGTTGTGACAACATCTGAAACTTGGTCTTCAGTCTTTGTCTTCAGCTTTTGTCTTCAGACTTTGTCTTCAGCTTTTGTCTTCAGACTTTGTCTTCAGCTTTTGTCTTCAGACTTTGTCTTCAGCTCTTTCACTTCAGACTTTGCCTTCAGCTCTTTCACTTCAGACTTTGCCTTCAGCTCTTTCACTTCAGACTTTGTCTTCAGCTCTTTCACTTAAGACTTTGTCTTCAGACCTTGTTATCAGTTGATGTCTTCAGCTGTTGCAGACTACTTCAGATGTTGTAATGTCCGTGGGACTTAAAGGTTTTTCTGATCAGGCTCATTGGTTCTTTTGGTCCAACAAACTCCCCCTGAACCAATGCAGCCAAAACCTTTAAGCTTATTGAGGTCCCACTTATTCTTGGCAGAAATACTCTCTTGATCAGCTTCAGAGATATCAGATAAGCACAGGCCAGGGAACAGGTTTCAGTAGATGTGAATGTCAAAGGATGGAAGGGAACTCTGTCTTGGGGAACTGGACACAGAGCTGTTATCCCAACCATGAAACCTACTTCCCATTGATGAGTCTATAAGACTCTCTGACGTAGGCCTCAAGGAGAACAACTTGTTCCTCCTTAGTGAGTTCTTCTGCTTCTCCTTCGAAGAAGAACTCTGGGCCATAGTACTCTGATAGGTACTTTATTGTCTTTCCATTTTTCAACTCAACAGTTGTTATCTCTCTGTAAGCAAATTCATCTGGGTGAGTCCCTTCTAATAACAACTGGAGTTCATTTTTCTTGATCTCTTCAAGCCTCTTGTATAACAACCCCTTCTTGACCATTTTGTTCTCCATTAGAGTTTGAGGGGTCATCTTTGACTTGTAGGCTCTCTTGAAGTCTTCAAGTATCTCCCAGGGTGAGACTACAATGGCCAACATAATAACAGCATCTATGGTCTTTCTCACTTGGCCATTGTATCTACTTGGTATGGATTTCTTATGAATTCTAGAACTAACCCTGGGGTCTGGCCAAATCCTTACTCTCTCCTTTTGATATTGAAAGGTATACCTGAGAGCATACAGCCTTTGAGCGTGTTTCTTCATGGCTTGTATAGATGATGACTGAGGAAACTCTTTGTCAACCATCTTCAAAAGTTGCTCATCGTGCTGTTTCTGCTGTTCTTCTTCTTCAATCTTAACTTTCACCATTTGCCTCTGAAAGTCTGGTGTGATCATTTGTTGACTTCTGGGCTCAGGTATTTTTAGAACAGCAGAGATTGGCAGACTGTCTTCTTCATCATCTTCTTCTTCTTCTCTTCCATCCTCAACACCCTTCTCCTCCTTCTGGGTGCATCTTGGATGTGGTTTGAGGTGGTTTTTGGGGTAAGGGAGTTGGTTTTGAAGGTTGAGTTGGTTTAAGTTTAGGTTTAGGGATTGGTTTGGAGAGTTGTGGGGTTGGTTGTTTTTGAGTGGGAGTTTGGGAAGGCTGATCTAGCATTTTTGTGGTAAGTTTGGCTTTGGAAAGCTTGGCCATATCAGATCTCTTCCCAGCACCTGCTTCATCTAAGGCTTCGATAATCAACCCTTTATTGAATGCTTCAGAAGCACAGATTCTGGTGGTTATTGCCAGAATACTGTCTCTGGTCCATGATTTAATCTCAATTAATGATCTTCCAAGTATTTTGCAATAAACCTGATCATTATCTCCAACCTCTCCCTTTCCATCACACTGTAACTGGCCCATCTCTCTTGTATCTCTTTAATCTCCAGCCTTCTGATCTCAGTGTCTAAATAGCTGTATCAAACCCTGTCTGAAGAGTTGGTCTATTATTTGTCCATTGATCTGCTGTGAGCTTCATCAGCTTCTTTAACCAGATCTTCCAATGATTTCTCTTCATCAGGCTTTTGAGTTTCAGCACTTTTCTTTCTCTTGTATGTGATCAGCTGTTTTTCCTTTTCTAACTCCTTTTCTTTCTCTTGTTGTTTCTCATCTTCCACTCTCTTTCTCTTTCTTTCTTTCACTGCCTTAGACTCCCCCTTTTTGGGTGCATTGGGTTCAGGGGTTTGAATGGCAGAAAGCTTCTTTTGCACAGCATCATCAACAAGTGTTTGTAGATTTGAGGAGATCCTCTCATCAATGGCTTTATGCACAATCTCATTGATGATGGGAGTGATGAGAGGTAAGGAATGTTGAAAGGTAGCAACCATCTGCTCAGAGGGGTTCTGTCCCTGAGAGGTGGTGCCAAAAGCAGTGGCTGGTGGCTCAGTTGAGTGTAGTGGCTGAGTGTTTGGTGAACCTTCAGATGAAGGTGCCATCTGTGGGTTTATTGGGGCAGATGGACTTTGATCCTGAGACATTTTGGCAAGCAGTTCTTTGAGTCTGCTCACCTCAGCCTCAAGGATTGTGTTATGGGCTAAGACATCGAAGAAAAAGCCCAGGTCATCATCAGTCTTTGCTGAATCACCTGACCTCCTGATTGAATCAGGATGTACATGCCCTGAGTGTAGATCAGTTGTAGCATGTGCCCCTTGTTCTTGGTTCTGGGGACTTCCTGCCTCAGGACTGAGTCCTTCATCGGCAGTTGCCTCTGGTGAGGTCTTAGAGATGTTACCAACTGCATCCTGTTCATTTGCTGAATCAGTAGAAGTGGCAGCCTCACCAGATGTTCTAACCTCCTCCTCTACACGGGGAGATTGAACATTATAACCCCTGTGCTGTGGGTTATCAGCAGCATTTTGGTCCTCTTCCTCAGCTGTTGAGGTTCTCCCCATTGTAATTGGTTTCTGGGGAGGAGGAGAGGAATGCAGCTGACTCAGCACTTGTGCAACTATAATGGTTGGGCTTTGAGGGGCGGTTGCATGTGGAGATAGGTTTGAAGCAGATTGCACCCGGGGTGACTGGTGCTCTTCAATGGTAACCTTCTCAATTGAGATAGGTTCCAGCATTGTGGTATCCCCAATTATGGTTGCATCAGGATCCTGTTGAGAGGATGCCTGAGCGGCTAGGGCTGGTGGAGTCTTTGACACTACTGGGGGGTTAGAACCAGTAAGTGTTTCCTGTATTGGTGTTACAGGGGCATCCTCAGGGGACTCATCTCCCTGAGTAGCCTTTTTGGGCTTTTTGGTGTTGGTTTGGTGGGGACTTTGGATCTGGAAGTGGAGGCTGTGGGTTCCCGCTGCTTGGGTTTTAGCAGCCGGGCAGCCCCTTTCATTGTAGGGTCAGAGTTGTGCCTGGAGTATACTTCAGGCAATACAGCCGGAGCAGGGACTCCAAGGCCAACAAGGCCGTCTGATTTTAGCTGATTTAAAATTATGGCCATGAGAAACCTGGGATATAATATCCATCTGTTTGCCACAGGTTTCAAAGCCAGATCCTTTAGTTCCATAAAAACTATCTCAGAAAAATTTAGATTTTGTCGTTCAAAGATAGAGTATAATACCTGTTGCCATCGGGAGGACATCTGATCCCATGAGGAGGTTTTTGGTGCAAGGCAGACATTCACCATGTGGAATATAAGACGTTCAGCATCATGGAAGTGCTTCTTCAGAATGGTGGTAGCACTTAAGTCTCCTTCATACCCGTTATTGATGAAAGACATATCAGTTGTGCCTTTCGGGTATTCTGTGACGCAGGTGGCATCATGTAGATTTAGGGTTTGTCGAATGATGTCTGGAGTGATGACCACCTGTTTCTGGTTAACCAACGACTGGAGAGTGATTTGGCTATCATTCTCACCAGTTTGCACAGAGACGTTGGTCCAGAATTGGCTTAGGGAATCGGGGTATATGGTAGGATTCAGAAGAAAAGCGGTTCGGTACTGGGAATCTACCATAAGATCGATGGCATTATCAAATTTGTTCCAAAAGGCCGATTTCGAGAGGTAGGCAACACAGTTGTGTCTGGGTTTGAGTTTCATGGTCGCCATTGTTGAGAGAGTGAAGGATATGAAACGGCTAATGAAACGTTTGAAATTAGGTTTAGGTATTTATAGGGTAAGAAAAGGCTGATATAAAACGACTGAAAGTGTTGGTGCTGTCATCAGTTGTTTGAAAACAACTGAAGACCTGGTATTAACTTTCAGAAGTTGCAACAACTGAAGACTTGGTATTAGTCATCAGTAGTTGTGAAACTACTGAAGACATGGTTTTGGCTTCAGTTGTATGAAGTGAAACAGCATTTGTAGAAACAACTGAAGAGAAAAGTTTCTCATCAGCTGTTGTCGTCAATTCTTAGCTCATCAGCTGTTTCATTCTGACCTCAACACTTATCAGACTGTCTGATTTTCAGACGTTTCATTGGTCATCAGTACTTATCTGTTATACTTACATCAGTAGTTGTAACTACATCAGTTCTTTTCAACAGATAGAGTACTTCAGTACTTTTAAGTAATTTAGTCTTCAGTAGTTATGAAAACTACTGAGGATAAAAGAACTTATCAGTACTTATTTGTGACAATAGTATACGAATGCTCATCAGTACTTGTTGACTGAGATCATCAGTAGTTGTCACTTATTCTAGCTGCAGCATACCAAGCCTTAACACTAGGTTTTGGAAAGTTGAACTGTCCAAAGGCTTAGTAAATATGTCTGCAAGCTCATCAGCACTAGGAACAAACTTTGGATCAATCAGACCTTTTTCAAAACAATCCCTAATAAAATGGTGTCTGATCTCAATATGTTTGGTCCTAGAGTGCTGGACTGGATTCTTGACAATACAAAGAGCTGAAGCACTATCCATTAGTAATGGAGTCTTAGTCTCTGTAATGCCATAATCCAATAATTGATTCTGAAGCCAGAGTACCTGAGATGTACAACTTGCAGCAGCAATGTACTCGGCTTCAGCAGTGGATGTAGCAACAGATGTTTGTTTCTTACTCTGCCAAGAAACCAAACAGTTGCCTAGGAATTGACATCCACCAGAAGTTGATTTTCTAGTTACTTTACACCCTGCATAGTCACTATCAGAAAAAGCAACTAATTTGCAAGAGTGCCCAGTGGAATACCAAAGACCTAGAGATTGAGTACCTTGCAGATATCTAAAGATCCTCTTGACTGCAATCAAATGAGACTCTTTAGGAGCAGCCTGAAATCTAGCACAAACACAAGTTGCAAACATAATATCTGGTCTAGAAGCTGTTAAGTACATCAAGGACCCAATCATACATCTGTAAAGTGTTTCATCAACAGCTTTACCTTTCTGATCTGCATCCAGTTGTGTGGTGCTGCACATAGGAGTAGAACAGGGCTTACAGTTTTGTAAATCAAACTTTTCCAAAAGACTCTTTGTGTATTTTGACTGATGAATGAAAGTTCCATCAGCCTTTTGTTTGATTTGCAAACCTAGAAAGAACTGTAATTCTCCCATGGCACTCATTTCGAATTTTTGTTGCATCAACTTTGTAAATGCATCACACAACTGTGGATCAGAGGATGCAAAAATAATATCATCAACATAAATTTGAACAAGGAGCTTATGCTGACCCACTTTCTTAATGAACAAAGTTTTATCTATGGAGCCTCTAGTGAAATTATTCTGAAGAAGAAAATTTGACAGTGTTTCATACCAGGCTCTAGGAGCTTGTTTCAACCCATAAAGAGCCTTATCAAGTTTATACACCCAATCAGGATGTTTATTATCCTCAAAACCTGGTGGTTGACACACATAAACCTCTTCTTTTATTTTACCATATAAAAATGCACTTTTGACATCCATTTGAAAAACTTTAAGATTGTGGAATGCAGCATAGGCTAAGAACAATCTAATTGCCTCCATCTGGCTACAGGGGCAAAGGTTTCATCATAATCAATACCTTCTTCTTGTGAAAACCCCTGGACAACCAGTCTGGCCTTGTTCTTGACAATTTGCCCATTTCATCTGTTTTATTCCTAAACACCCATTTAGTGCCTATTGCACACTTACCTGGGGGTAGAGGAACCAGTTCCCACACTTGCTGCTTTTTGAACTGAAGAAGCTCAAGCTGCATGGCATCAACCCATCCATTGTCTCTTAATGCAATATGATAGTTCTTTGGCTCTTGCTGACTGATGAAGAGAGCATAGAAGCAGAAGTTGGACAATTGACTTCTAGTTGAGACACCAGCATTGATATCACCAATGATTTGAGACATTGGGTGATTCTTCAGCTCTTGGTACACTATGAGATCTGTGCAAGTGTTTGTAGCACGCTCAGCAGCAACAGATGTTGATCCAGATTCTTGAAACCAAGTATTAGATGGCAAGTCAAATGAAGTAGAGGATTCAAAAATCTCATCAGCATTTGTTGTGGATGGTGCTACTGAAGCTACAGGAACATCAAGTTTAGTAGACTCAGGCAGTTGATCACAAAACTTGAATAGGTGAGTACTGGGATCATCATCAACATCAGTACCACCAGATGGATGACTAGCTGCAGAAGGTGATGAATTCACATGATCTGCAACAGCTGGAGGCTGATAAGGAACATATTGCAGTATGTCCAGATCAAACAACTCCACAGGGTTTTGTGGAATTTTGTCCTTAGGGGATTCATTGAACTTCACATGCAAGTTTCTTCAACCATCTTTGTTCTGCAGTTGAACACTCTGTAAGCCTTGCAAGTGGATGAATACCCAACAAAATACCCTGCATCCACCTTAGAATCAAACTTTTGGAGTTGATCCTTTGTGTTGAGAATGTAACAAGGACACCCAAATGCTCTGAAGAATGAAATTAGAGGAGCCAAATGATGTAGAACTTCATAAGGAGTCTTCATCAACCTCTGATTCACTAAAGCTCTATTTTGCACATAGCATGCTGTGTTGACAGCTTCAGCCCAAAAGGTCAGTGGCAAACCAGAGTCAGCCAACATGGACCTTGCAGCTTCAATTAGGGTCCTGTTCTTTCTCTCCACTACTCCATTTTGTTCTGGAGTCCTTGGGATGCTATACTGCCTCTTGATTCCTTTTGAAAGGTAGAAATCATCAAGTGTATGGTTTCTAAATTCAGTTCCATTATCACTTCTTATACACTTGACTGATAGGGAATACTGCTTCTCAACATACAACACAAAGTTAATAATTGTCTGAGCAGCCTCATCCTTTGAATGCAAGAAGAAGGTCCATACAAATCTGGAGTAATCATCCACAATTACCAGACAGTATTTCTTCTTTGCCATGCTCATTACTCTCACAGGACCAAAGAGATCCATGTGCAGTAATTGCAAGCAGGCAGTGGACTTTGGTTCTTCTATAGGAGGGAATGAAACTTTGTGTTGTTTTCCTTTTAAACAAGCAGTGCAGGTTTCATCACAGTGGAACTCCTTTATTGGTAGACCTCTCACTAAACTATTGTGGATCAGCTGATTCATGTTTTTGAGATTAACATGACCCAGCCTTCTATGCCACAGTTTAGATTCCTGAGGAGAGGCCTTGGAGAACAGGCAAGGATGACCTTTTAATCAATCTTCTTTGACAAATCCAAGGCATATACTCTTCCTATCCTGTTGGCCTTCAGGAGAGTATGTTCATCCAATACCTTGTCAATCAGCCTCAGAACTTTGGAAGACAGAATCCGGCAGTTCTGGCTTGTGAAAAGTGCAACATGCCCTTTATCACACATCTGACTGACACTCAGTAGATTATACTTGAGATTCTCCACATGGTTAACATCATCAAATCTGATTTCTCCATTTGACACAAATCCTTTCCCGATGATGTAACCTTTAGCATCATTTCCAAATGAGACAAATCCCTTCTTTCCTTGAGAGTAGTCATTAAGAAGAGAACTGCTCCCAGTCATATGCATAGATCCTCCACTGTCTACATACCAGATGCTTCTTTGGCATGCTGAAGAACCCTGCATTTATCATAAGAAACTAGTTAGCTTTAGAGACCCAAACCTTTTTGGTTTTGGGTCTGTTTTCATCAACAGATTTAACCATAACTTGTTTCTCATGATTAACAGCTGATGAAGGTGGAGATGGTGCTGAAATGGATTTCTTAGATTTGGGCTTGGATTTCCTTTTCAGTGGTTTGATCACAGGTGCATCTAGTTGGTTAACTCTCCCCAACAAATGCTGAACCATCATAACAAGTTGTGTCTGATTTGTTGCTAAAGCCTTCAGCTCATTTGACACATCAGTACTTGTTTTTGATGAGTTCCTGTGACCCACCATTTCCTCCTTCTTGAAATTCACAGACTTAGTCTGATGTTTATCATGAGGAACACTATCAGCTGTTTTCTGATAAACCCCATCCTTCTTTTTGGATGTTGGCGAGGCCTTGGGTTTATCAGTTTGAGATGACTGTGGTACAAACTTGGTCTCAAACTCATTTTTCATTTTATTAATCTCTTCTTTAATGAGCTTATCTCTGTTGAGTTTGGAACCCTTTTTGTACCAGCATTCATCAGATAGATGATTGAATTTACCACATATTTCACATGGCTTATTCTTCATCTTGGATTGATCAACTGCTGAAGTGGAAACTACTGAAGGTGTGATCTTCAGTACTTTCCTCCTTTCAGTACTTGTGTTAAGTACTGAAGGATCGGTAACAACTGAAGACTTGTTCTTCAGCTGTTCTCTATCCGTCCTGAAAGACCGTATGATAGATTCCTCAGCAGTTGTTAATCCTTTTATTTCAGCAGATTTGAAATGCTTTTCAGATGTTGTGACTTGCCCTTCAGTACTTGGAGTACTTTGAGGGACAACATCTGAATTGCTCAGCTTCATGTGTTTATCAGCATTTAAACCATCAGGCAATTGATTTGCTGAGATCTTAACACTGACTTCATCCTCTAATTTTGACAATTTGTATTATCATTTGAGGATGAATCACATGATGATGTGGTTTGGAAATTACTTTCACCTTCAGATTTTACTATTGATTTTGAAGTAAAATCAGTAGGTGGTGCAGTATGATTGTAACCTATTCCAAACTTCACATTTGAAGCTGTTTGCTTGCTGAGAAGCATTTCAAATCCCTTGCAGGATGTTACCCAGCGGTCACACTCAACTTGGGTAGCTGCAAGTGTCTCTTTGAGACTTCTGTGGTTCTCAAGTATGACCTCTACCTTAGCCTTTTCATCATTAAGTTGCATTTAAGCTTGTAAATCTCATCATCTTTGTCATTAAGACAGACTCATACTCAGCTTTTCTTTTGGAAATAGTTTTCTCAAGCTCAAGATTTTGATTGATTAAAGCTACATTTGCCTCTCTAATAGAGACAAAGGCAGCTATGCATGATTCAGAACATAACTTGGCTTTAGCCTCAGAAGATACCTGGGTTACCTGTGAAGATGATGCATGGAGCAGGAACCCTCAGTAGACTCCAGGGCCATGAGAGCAAGATTCCCAAAAGGATGTTCACCACCATGTTGACCAGCACCAGCAAATAATTGCTCATTGAAACCAGAAAGATCATCTGGTGAGCTGCTCCAGTCAACAACTCCTGGTGTGAAGAAGCTGTGATGAGGTTGAGATTGTGATGGAGATGGTTGAGGCTCAGGTAGGGCTTGAGGTTGTTGTGCTATAGGAACTTGAACTGGATTTGGCTGTGGCATGTAATAGCAGGGATATGGATATGGCATTGGACCCTGAGGGACAAAATATGCAGGAGATTGAGGTTGTGAGTGATGACCAGAACTAGCAGGATGTTGCCCTTTGTTTTGTGAACTATTGCTTGGAAAGGTCACAAAGGGTGCAGAGGAGTTAGATCCAGTTGATCTACACTCTCTTGCAAAGTGCCCAAGCCTGTGGCATTTGTGACACCTCAACTTACTCTTGTCAAAACCAACTTTGGTTTTGCCAGAGAGTCCTGGAAATTTCCTACCAGTTCTCTTGTAGAACTTTTGAGATCTGATATTGATCAAGGCCATTTGGCTCAAAATATCCATCTCTTCTAAATCATCATCAGCAATACCCATCAAATCATCCATGATAAAGCATAAATTATCACTATTACACCCAGAATGACTGTCAACACCAACAAATGCATGATCAGAACTGTTTGAAGAGAAATCTATATGCTCATCATAATGGCTTTCTGATCCAGCATATTCTGACTCATGACCGACCAAGGCAGTGTTCCCTGGTACAAAGTCATCAGTGAGCTTTCCTGATGATGCCAGTTTCCTTTTCTGCTCTATCTCTCTTTCAAATGTAAGCAGTTTCCCATGGAGTTGGGTGAGAGATAGGCTATCCAGATTTGCACTGGAGCGTAGGACAATGGTGTATGTGTCCCATCTCTCAGGCAGTGATCTGAGGAATCTGTTGTTCATCTGGCTGTTAGTATACTCATGCTTGACCATTTTCAGCTCAGAGATCAAGCAGGAGAAACGCTCAAACTGTTGAGTCAGTGTCTCACCCTTCCTATGAGAGAATGTCTCATATTGTTGGGCGAGGATTTCTCTGTTGTTTGCTAAGACCTCATCAGTTCCTCCGAATTGTTCCTTCAAAGCATTCCAGAGGTCATGAGCAGTTTCATGATGCATAAGCCCAGAATAGATTTCATTAGGCAGTGCCATGGCCAGAATTCCATGGGCTTTAGCATCAATCTCAAACAGTTTACGATCTTCATCTGAGTATTGCTCCTTCTTCTTCGGAACCATTTGGTTGGTCTCCGGATTGTTCACCATAGGCTTGTGTGGACCGTGAACCACAGATGTCCAACAACCTGAACTGTTAACAGACAGGTGATGGAGCATTCTTCGTTGCCATATGTTATACTCACTCCTAACCAGCATCGGAGGCTTGGTTGAGGAGCCAGTATTGTGAGGGTCATTAGAAGGAGTAGTCATTCTCAGATTCAAACCAATTCAATCAAGTTTCAAAAGATTTAGCACAAAAACACAACAAACTCAATATGAACCAAGAAGAAACTCAAATTGACTAACCAGAAGCAGCAGAAGACCAATCTCTATAACCAATTCTTGCAAATATGCTAATTCGATCAAACTTTAGATATCGAAATAGCAGTTTCAATGATCAATTGTTAAACCGATCAATGATTAACCGCTCTGATACCATTTGTCAGGATCAGCGATCTAAGTTTGATCAATTAGAGTTGAATCGCAGCGGAATTAGAACAAGAATTAGACAAATATAGCAAGAACACAATAGATATTCAATGGAACAGTACACGGTTATAGAGAAAGAGGGTTTTCTGCAAAATGGATAATATCATTCATGCACAATGCTTCGGTGTGGCGGCTGCTAAGCTTTTCTAAGTTTGCTATAGCTGCTCGTCACACCTTACAATTAGGTCAACATTCCTTATATAAAGGAATGTGACGTCTGCTGATGTCACTTGATAGTGACATCTAACAGAATTATTACAAACAACTGAAAGTAAGCAAACTACTGAGAATGTTCACAACAACTGAGAACATCTCAGAGTATGCTAAGTACAAGATGAAACTAAAACTACTGAAACTACAAGTACTGATACAAGAAACATAAAACTACTGAAAGGAAACCATCACAACTACTGAAGAGGTCTTCTTCAGCTGTTGTGACAACATCTGAAACTTGGTCTTCAGTCTTTGTCTTCAGCTTTTGTCTTCAGACTTTGTCTTCAGCTTTTGTCTTCAGACTTTGTCTTCAGCTCTTTCACTTCAGACTTTGTCTTCAGCTCTTTCACTTCAGACTTTGTCTTCAGCTCTTTCACTTCAGACTTTGTCTTCAGACCTTGTTATCAGTTGATGTCTTCAGCTGTTGCAGACTACTTCAGTTGTTGTAATGTCCGTAGGACTTAAAGGTTTTTCTGATCACGCTCATTGGTTCTTTTGGTCCAACAAAGGTCTGCCACTGATATCCATAGGCATCTGATCTTTGCCCGACCAGGTACATTTAAGTCGGTGGTCTGCCTAGCGGGGAGGCTGTATGACGAGTGAGAGTTGGTGGCTATAATGGATGAAGAGGAGGAGCGAGGTTATATTAAGATTAGGAACGGAAGGAGGGATAATGATGATGGTGAGTTTGTCGCTGGAGGTAAGACGATGAGGTTGATGATCGGAAGAGGATAACTGAGAGGGAAGAGGTATGCAAGAAGTGTGGTAGAGGCCACAGGGGGAGTGCAGGTGGGGGATCAAACGTCTGCTTCCAGTTGGAAGAGAGGGCCCAGGTCGAGGGATTGTCACATGGCTAATGTTATGACTTTGGCAAGACTGGGCTAGGAGCAGAGTCTGTAAGAAGTCGAGGGTAGGAAGCTCCGGTGTGAGGAAGGAGAGCAGAGGATGAAGGTCAAAGTATTCGCTATGACGGGAGGAGGCTAGAGTGGACTTCGACGTGACTTCAGGTACGTTTCTGGTAATTTTAATTTGTGCATCTATGTTTTGATTATGGTGCTAGTAGTAGTTTCATTCCTGCTGCCTTTTGTGGTAAGTTCCATGCTAGGAGTAGAATGATCGATGAGCCCTTTGATGTAGAAATTGCTACTGGTAAGTCCACTAGGATACCTGATGCCCAACAGGATTGCACGATAGAATTGAGAGAGCGCGTGTCTCCTGCTTGACTGTTCAGGACGAACTGAGGTGGATAGGCGTACACATTTAGATGAATTGGCTAGTAGCCTATGAGACAAGACTCCGAGTGTCGCAGGAAGATGGTTTAATCTACCGCGCCCGACAAGAGTTTGGTGCCGACTTACGGCGATGGAGTAATGATGAAGGCCTTGTCGTGGAGAGGGAGATCATTCGATTCAGAGAAACAAGGAAAGTTAATACCGAGTTATATAGTGCCATTCTGAATTATTGCTCAGGTAAGAGAAGTGGCATGTCGACTGGAGCTACCTGATGTGTTAAGTGGAAGTCATCCGATGTTCCATGTATCTCGTCTAAGAAAGTGCTCAATCGATGAGGATATGATCGTGCCACTAGAGAATACTGAGATGGACAAAGGATTCTACTACGAGAAGCAACTGGTGGCCATTTATGATAGAAAGAAGAGAAGGGCTAAGGAGAATGGTGGTTCCACTTGTGCGGGTACAATGGAGCCCAGAAGGGACTAAGCCTACGTATAAGAACAAAGAAGAGGTGATACAACATCACCCGTAACTGTTCGAAAAGCGACAGGTTTCGGGGATGAAACCTATATAAGGGGGGTAGACTTGTAACACCCCGAATTTTATTAAAAAGGAAACAAAAAGAAAAGTATCTAGAAAGAAAGGAATATGGACACAAAGTGGTCATGCGCCAAAATAAGTGTTGGTGCGCCTAAGTGTTGGTCATGCGCCAAAACAGTGCCCATGCGCCCAGAGTTGCCCATGCGCCTAAGTGTTGATGCGCCTAAGCATGGCTCATGCGACTACATAGTGGTAATGCACCTACATAGTTGTAATGCGCCCAGACTTTTATACTTAGAATTTTTATGCTCATGCGCCTGAAATGTTCCATGTGCCTCATTTTGGACTTAGGATTTTCTAAGGGGTTTTAAGAGGGAGATGTTTGAGATAGGTCCTATTATGATGTCATGGCTTATGCTTGATGTATGCATGATGATGCGATGAGGTTGATGTGTATGATGTGTTATCTTTCTTCGTTAAACGGTTTTCAAAACGTATGTATTATGTTATGTAATACGTTATGTATGATGTTATGACTTTACGTGGTATGATGTATGAATGTGTGTACCTAAAGTATTATGTAACGATGTGAAAGATAACGATAATGAAAAGTGGAACGTAATGAACGAATGAAAGTCTTGCAAGCAATGAATGGAGGTGCATGACCATGTTGTCGTTAGCTCAACTATGTGCGGTTTAGCTAACCCGAAGGATGCACACATGGAGTCTATCCTTTAGATAGACTCAATGGGAGTCTAATAATGACTCGAAGGGGGTCTAATCCTTGAGGTTGACCCAAATGATGTCGTGATGCTCGCCCCGGTACTGTGTCGGTCTTCGGACATGAGTCGGGGTTTGTTTATAGGCCCCGGCACAATATCAACTTTCTAGCACGAGTCAGGTGTTGCAAACAGAGACGGGATCATTATCGCATACCCCGGTACTGTGTCGGTCTTCAGACATGAGTCGGGGGTATTGCATGAGACAGGATCTGATTAATGGTAAAAGATGTAAAGAATGAACGAATGAACGATGATGAAGATAATAATAATTATTATCAATGTGTATGTAGAATGTGTGATCGCGTACGATTGTGAAGGTTATAATTTAACGAAAATAAAGTTTTTATTTATAAAACTAGAACTCACTCAGCATCGCTAACCTTTTGTATGCATGATAGTTGGCAGGTATATTGTTTGTGCTGAGGAGTTGCAGGCATGGATGCATAAGCTACTGGGAGAGTTTTGAGGATGGCATCCATATTTTGACATGTCATTGTATTTTGAAATGTAAACAAATGACGTAATGTACTGAAATGACATGTTTCTTTTATTATTAATGAAGGTTTTTAAATTCCGCTGCAAAAGTAATGTATGTTTTTTGAAATGTTTATGCAATGACGGTCCAGCTGTAAGTGTCCCGGGAACGGGGTCTTACAAGTTGGTATCAGAGCTAAAGTTTAAGAGAATTGGGTAAATATTTTTAAAAACCTAATCTTAAACTGGGAATGGGACAAAAGGAAACGGATACCAGTCCTAGTTGCTACGTGCTTGTAGGTGAAGGTTTTATGTAAACGTTTTATGTAAGTTAATGATTACCAGTATTATGTGCGCATGTTATGTGGCTTGTGTGCTTTTGTGTAGATTTAGATACTGATGCAGTCAGGATAGGAAATTCTTGGGGAATGAAGGGTAACATAAGTGGTTAATCACAACTGGCCACTGTGATTAGGGACTTACTATACATGACATAACTTGAGCTATTACCTTGATTGACCGTGTTGGTGTTTGAATGGAGTATCGTGTCTTATGAGCTTCATCCATGATCTGCTCCCGTAATCCTCCATAACGAGGGATCCACATCCACCCGAAGAGGGTTCTAACTCCATGAGTTTTTCACCCAACTCCGTGACTAGGCCTCTCATCCTTTCAGAGTTAAGGCAATCTTCTTTCAATGCCTCATCTTGGAACTCCTTGATCTGTGTCATCACATCGGAGGTCATAATCAACTGGTAAGCTTTCACCCGGATTGGCTTGGGTCTCTCTTTTCGGCTAAGGGCATCTTCCACTACGTTGGCTTTGCCCAGATGGTAGTGGATCTCACAATCATAATCATTGATCAATTCCAGCCACCTCCTTTGCCTCATATTGAGGTCCTTCTGCTCAAAGAAATACTTCAAGCTTTTGTGGTCCGTGAAGATGGTGCACTTCGCCCCGTATAGGTAATGTCTCCAAATCTTCAATGCAAAGACCACAGCCTCTAACTCCAAGTCATGAGTAGGGTAATTAGCCTTGTGGATTTTCAACTGTCGGGACGCGTAGGCTATTACTCTTCCCCTTTGCATTAGCACACAACCCAATCCTGAATATGATGCATCTGAATAGACCACTAAGTCTTCGTTCCCTTCGGGCAATGTCAAGACAGGAGCTTGAGTCAATCTCATCTTTAACTCCTTAAAAGCATCCTCCTATTCCAGACCCCATACAAACTTTACGTCCTTGCAGGTCAACTTGGTCAATGGTGAGGCTATCTTGGAAAATTCTTGGATAAATCTTCTGTAGCAGCCCGCCAAACCCAAGAAACTGCGAATCTCAGATGGCGTCTTTGGAGACTTTCATTGCATCACTGCCTCAACCTTTACCGGGTCCACCATGATTCCTTTAGAATTTACCACGTGACCCAAAAATTGAACTTCACGCAACCAGATAGCGCACTTAGAGAATTTAGCATACAGCTTCTCTCTTCTAAGCATCTCTAATACTTCGCGTATGTGGCCGGCATGTTCCTCTTCGTTCTTTGAATAAATCAAGATATCATCAATAAACACAATCACTGATTTATCCAACATTGGCCGACACACTCGGTTCATCAAATCCATAAAAGCAGCTGGCATGTTAGTTAGACCGAAAGACATAACGAGAAACTCATAGTGTCCATAACGTGTGCGAAAAGCTATCTTAGGAATATCTTGCTCCTTCACCTTCAACTGATAGTAACCAGATCGGAGGTCTATTCTTGAGAACCAACTGGCACCTTGGAGCTGGTCAAACAAGTCATCAATTCTAGGTAGTGGATATCGGTTCTTTAGTGTTAACTTATTTAACTCACGGTAGTCAATGAACATCCTCACACTACCGTATTTTTTCTTTACAAACAAGACCGGAGAACCCCAGGGAGAGATGCTTGGTCGGATGAAACCCTTGTCCATCAACTCTTGTAACTGAACCATCAGTTCCTTCATCTCAGACGGAGTCAATCGGTACGGTGCTTTGGCAACGGGCTGAGCACCAGGTATCAAATCGATCTGAAACTCGATTTCTCGATCCGATGGCACACCTGATAAATCTTCTGGGAACACGTCTAGAAAGTCACGCACAATGGGTACGTCAGACAATTGGGGTACTGACGCATCCACGTCCTTCACGTAAGCCATGTAGGCACTACATCCCCGTTTCATGCACTTTTTGGCCACCACCATCGAGATAACCTTCGGTAATGTAGTCACTCGATCACCGTAGACCGTTACCGAACTTCAGTCGGGCGTAGTTAATCGAATCATCTTCTTGCGACACATAATATTCGCCTCATAGGTTACTAACCAATCCATCCCTAGAACTACATCAAATCCGCCTAGGGGCATAACAAATAGTTTAGCAGAGAACCTATGGCCTTCCAATTCTATGTCACAACCCTCTATCATATCAGAAATTGCAGTTTCTACATCAAAGGGCTCATCAATACTTCTACTACTAACAGGCAACTTAGCACAGAAAGTAGCAGAAATGAAACTCCTACAAGCACCAGAATCAAATAATACGAAGGCACAAGTTTGATTTACTAGAAACATACCTGACCAACATCGGGGTCCACCTGGCCTCCTCCTGGGTCATCGTGAATGCTCTAGTGCTTGCATTATGTCCTTCATTCTCGGTCCTCTTCTTCGCCCCAGAACTCTCCGCCCTTGGCTTCTTGCAATCCTTACTCACATGACCTTCTTCACCACAGTTATAGCACCTTAACACCCAACAATCCCTTGCAAATGACCCGACCTCCCACACCTGAAGCATGCATTCGATCCCCATCTGCACTCTCCAGTGTGCTCGTTTCCATATTTGCCACACTTCTTCATCCCCGAGCTTGATGACACCACCTTTTGGTCATCCACCCTTGTCCTCTTGTTGTTTGGAGTGAAACCACCATGTCCAAACAGCTTTGCACTCCAGTTCCTATCACCGCCACCCGCCTTTCTCACCTCTACCACAGCCGTTTCCCTCTTATCATATAATCTCCCTGCCAGATCAACTACCGATGTACTCGGTCAGGCAACAATCAGGTTCCTACGGATATCCACTGGCGATCCTTGAATATACCTCTGATATTTCTCTACACCGGCGTCACCAAATCCGGCACCAGCCTTGCCATCTCGTTGAACTTGGTGGTGTATTGCTGATGGGTCATGGTCTCCACCTCTAGCTGTAGGAACTCTCTCTCTATCTTGTCGAGCTCTCGGTGAGGACAAAATTCCTCAGTCACCATCTTCTTTAGTTCTTCCCACCTCATATTTTTGATGGCCTGATGCCCTCGGCTTGGACAATATTGTCCACCAACATAAAGCCGAGTCTACAAACGAGTGAGTGGCGAACTTCACCTTTTGGTCCTCCCTACACTCACTAATCTCCAGCACCGCTCCATTTCTCTCTCCTAGCGGTGAGCAGCAGTAGCATTACCATTGCCATCAAAAGTTGGGGGTTTGCATTGTTGGAATGCCCCGTAGCTGCAACCCTTCACGGTCTCCTGCACTACCACCTCCTCCTCATCACTGGAGGCCGACATCTTAGTGTTTAGTTGCTCCCTCTCACCATGATCTCTATCATCCCCTCTTCTCCTAGTAGTTTTCCTTCGCTCCTTCTCCCTCTCCTTCTTGACATCCTCTCTCACCGCACGGATGACCTCGATCACTACAGACGGTAGGATCGTCTGCATGACCTGATGTACTTCCTCCACAATTGCCTCCTTTACTAAGGCTCTCAAGTTAACACTCTCATCACCGCCCTCCGGGTGATGAAGCTCGGGCTCAGCAGGAGCCGTCTTAGCAGTCTTCATCTTGTTCCTCATGACACGTTGTCCAGCACCACGGCCACCCCGTGCTCCACCTCGGGAAGCTTTCGATGATCTACCACCAGCCATCCTCTAAACACTATAAGATTCAAACACCAACACGATCATTCAAGGTAATAGCTCAGTTTATGTCAACTATAGTAAGTCCCCTCATCCCCCAAGCATTTCCTATCCTGACTACATCAGTACTCAAATCTACTAAGGCTACATAAATCAGATAGCACACGCACATAATACCGGTTAACATTTAAGAAAAGAAATACCTGATGGCACGTAGCTACTTGGGCTGGCATCCCTCCATTCGGCCCCATTCTAAGTTTAAGTTTAGGTTTTGAAAATAATTACCCATTTCTCTTAAACTTTGGCTCTGATACCAACTTGTAAAGCCCTGTTCCCGGAGACCTCACAGTTGGATCATCACAGCGTTTTTCATATAAAATAAATACATTTCATGAAAATATCGTAGAGGATTAGTTTACCAAAAAGCATTCATTGCATTAATATTTAATGTTTCCAAATAATACATCAATGTATAATAGGAATTACGAAAAAAACATTTAGTTGCATTACAAAACAACATAATTATCATGCACGAATGGATGCCAGTCTTGCCCGCCAAGTAGCCTTCCCCCTGCGTGCCAACCCAGCAACAAATTACCTGCCAACTGAAAATGCATAAAAGTCAGTGTTGCTGAGTGAGTTCTAGTTTTAGAATTAAAATCCTTTGTTTAGATATATAAAAATATCATTTTCTTAAAATACTTCCTTTCATAAATCCGTTACTTCCGTACATGATCACACATCATAAGTACAACAAGATAATATTAATTATTATCTTTCATCATTTTCACTTTCATTTCATACTTTTATTATTATCTTTCACTTTCTACCAGACCAATGTGCAATACCACGAACATTGTGCGCGAAGCGGGTACTGGGCCGAGGTCTATAAATAGATCCCTAACATTGATCATGAAGCCTGACCCAATACCTAGGGCATGCTACAAGGGTCCCGTCAATCTTAAAGATTGACCCAGTGTGCATCCTTCGGGTTAGCTAAACCACACGCAGTTGAGCTAACGACAACATGGTCATGCACCTCCATTCAGTTTGCTTGCAATACTTTCATTCATTCGTTATGTTCCACTTTTCATTAACATTAATCTTTCACTTCATTTATGATAATACTTTACGTATACGAGCATAAACACACCATGTAAAGTCACGTAATAATACGTAATATGGAACATAAAAACAGGCCATAATCATGCATAACATCAACTCATATAACCATCAAAACATCCCAGAGTTAAACCCTAAAATTTCTGTTTCCCAAAAATCTCAGAAATTTTCTAAGGCATTTAGGCGCATGAGCACTATGCAGGCGCATGAGCACTATACAGGCGTACCAACACTTAGGCGCATGGAAAAGTTAGGCGCCTGAACTAACACTTAGGCATATGAGAAATTTTTTTGGCGCATGGATACTATTCGGGCGCATGAGGTTCACTTAGGTATTTTGGGTAGTGGGCGCATGGGCACTATTGGGGTGCATGGGATGGACTTAGTCTTTTGGCTAAGTATCAAGTGCATGAGCCTACCACTCAGGCGCATAGGCAAAATCCAGGCGCATGAGCAACACTTAGACTACTGGGCAAAACTTCTAGGCGCATGATGTTTTGTTTAGGCGCATAAGAAGGACTTAGGCGTCTGAGCTAAATTTCAGGCGCATGAGCCCCATTTACGCGCATGGGTAGCAGACTTATGTGTTTTTAAATTATTTCCAGTCCCAAACATCATTCTAACATGCTCATAACTTAAATCTATCATTCTAAGCACCTAAAACAAGCATAAAACCAAGAAATACAACCAACCAAACATAACATACATACGGTTATCAAACATACAAGTTGTAAAATATTTTTACATGCATTTTTGCCCCAAAGAAGTTTAAAAACACAAAATCGAGGATCTAGAACTCACCTAATGCAACCTTCAAGTAAAAATCCACCGAAATTGAGGGCACAAAGAGTCCAAACACCTAAAAACACAACAAAACACACAACCAAGCACAAAGAACACATAAAAATCGGTTTAAGGTTGAAAACCTAACAAAACCGAACCAAAAACGCAAGAAAAATACCTACCGTAGCAAAATCAGCTTCTTTCACTCTCTAGAACCGAGAGATCTTCTGTTCTTCTTCTTCTTTCTTGTTTCCAGCCGAAAAGCAAAAAGTAGAGGGGATGCATGGGTGGCCATACCTTTTAAACATTAAAATAATAAGATTTTGTACTTTTTACACTTTGGCCCCCTCCACTTGTGCTCCTTTTCTATTTTTTCAAGATACTTTTCTTTTCCTTTCTTTTATTAAAATTTTCGGGTGTTACAAGTAGTGTGGTATTAGTATCCATAACCTCCTCCATTACCTCATTTTCTAGTGACTCTTCAATCTAGATCTTCATCAAAAGCACATCACATTTTATGCTAAGGTAGTGGAGTAGTTGTTGATCTAAAAGTTGGTGTTATGATAAACTTTCATCGATACTGGACAACATCACTTTGAATTGAGCAATCTTTTCCTCCTCCTCAGATTTATAAGTATATGAAATTGCTTAACATTTTGGATATTAACATTTTCTTGTTTTTGATAAGGAAACCGACATTGATTCTGATCATAACATTAAGAAGTATTTGAGTGGTTCAAGCATCCATCAGAATCTCCTTGATTATGCCTATTAACATCCACATATGTTGCCTGAGAGTATTCTTGATGACAGTCATTATGATCTTCCTTATAACTTGAGCTTTGTAACATCTTTGGTTCATAATTATTGCAATACAAATCTTGTTCAAAGTTGTAGTTCGCCTCTGACTGAGAATATCCTTCATAATATGGAGAAGATGCCTCATAGTACGTATAAGATGATGCTACATCATCATAATAAACATCCAACATATATAATTTTCTTCTCGCATCTTCACACTTTTACAAGTACTCGGGACAATCATCTTGTGTGTGAACTGGACTCCCGCAACTAGTACATGAATAATAAACTTGATCATGGTTAGTTTTAACTACTTGAGAGTAACCTGCAAGACACAAAACACCTAGTGTAGCACCGAACAAAACAAAACAAAAGAAAGAAAATAAAAGAAAAAAATTACAATAACTAACACTTTGCGCACTAATTCAACGGTAATGGCGCCATTTTGATCTGATTGTCGAGACTCGATCAAAAACAAGTTAATTTATCGGTCTTAGCTACCTTTATTACGTACAGCTAAGTAAGGTCGTCTCCACAGGGAATATGTGGAAAGTGTTTAACAATATTGTAAAGAATACACTTAGAGGCTGATGCAACCAAAGAACAACCAAGAGCTCTCAGCATGCACAACTGAAGTACAAGGAAGTTACTTTGGAAGATTTTATATAACTCAGAGAATTATGCTAAGTATCAAATCTTCCGAAGACAAAAAACCATATCTTCTGAAGCCAAAGATTAAGTCTTCTGAAGCTTTAAGGACAAAGTCTTTCGAAGCCAAAGACTAATTTCTTCCGAAGACAGAGAAGACATGCTTTCTTTGAATCACCTTTTGACAAAAGTTGAACCACTTTTCGCTGCCACTTCTAAAGACTCACCAACTTATATGAGTTGGTGAAAAGTCCATGCTTTTACCAACCGTAGATTAAGGTCTATTGTCTGTAACTTTCCAACTATGTACTTTTATCCTTTTTGTACTAGATAAGGATGTGAGTTATGGCATGTCATAGTCACTAGTCAAAAGGCAATCTACCTTTTGACTCTACATTGATCTCGTTGTCTAGATTAGTGTTTCCAGCTGGCCTTCAAAGTATGGCCGGCTGTAGGATGTAGTATAAAGTGTCTTGAGTACATGTATTTTATTTCAAGCTTTGTAACACTTCTAAGAACTTGAGAGCAATATATATCATTCTTAAAAACCATATTTTGAGTGTTCTTGTTCTTGTTCTTTTACAAGTGTTCACTGTTTCATCACTAGCTGGTTCCCTAATTGATCTGCTAAGTGTTTCATATCTCTCCACCTTGTGAAACTATTGCATTGACCACCATTCACAGTCCTACAATTGGTATCAAAGCATTTTAGGCTCTTGATTGTAAGATCTCACCATCTTAAGATCACTTCAGTTTCATAAAACACTTATCAACTCAAATGGCAGCTTTTTCAAAAGCTGATATGGAAACTGGTACTATGACAAAGTCTCCACTGATCACTCCTGATGACTTAGATACTTGGTGCCAATGTATGGAAGGGTTCATCAAGTCTCAAAACAACAAGATATGGAGATCTGTTATCGAATGACCTCATATCCCATGCACCTCTTCAGCCATTGCTGGAGGTGGCATGATACTAAAGGAAATGGCTGATTACACTGAAGAAGACTGGAAAAGAATAGATGTAGATCAGAAGGCCATGACCGCTCTTCAAACTACTCTTCTTAACTTCATATACATAGGCTTTAAGAGGTTTAAGACTGCTAAGCAATTTTGGGATGCACTGAAGCTGATGTATGAGAGGTCTGAGGAAGCCAAGGAAAACAAGAAGGATATCATGAAGCAGCAGTTTGAAAACCTCACCTACAAGATAGGTGAAATAATGACTCAACAATACGTCAGGTATGTTGAGATTGTGGATACTCTAATGGATTGTTAGAGTAAAACTTGAGAGTAGAGACATAGTGAGGAAGTTCATGTTCTCTCTTCCTAGACAATGGACTCACAGAGATATAGTGAGGAAGTTCATGTTCTCTCTTCCCAGACAATGTACTCACTATTGTGTGGCCAGTAAGAGAACTAAGGACCTCTCTACCCTTACTCTCATAGAGCTGTATGGTATCCTGAGTGGGTACCAGATGGAGATGAGCCTGCTAAAATCCATCAAGCAGCTCTTCCAATAATCAACAGAGTTCAGCCCTTCATGTCGTTGAAAGGGATAGCATTGAACCATAGCATCATCTTATATGCTTCCCTAAAAACTCACAAAAAGGTCCTTTCATCACCTTCTCTGAGACCCAAGGGAGAGCTATATCCAACGAAGCCCATTCAAAGAGACAAGCACTGCACAAGCCTTTGTGTCTACTGATGAAAGTCATGGCAACTTTCTATTCACTTTTGAAGACCTAGACCATCCATCCGGATGATTTGGAGTACATGGATATAGTCCAACAGATGGCTCTTCTCACTCAAAGAGCCAAGAAATTCTACAAGAGCACAGGTAGAAAGTCTCCCAGTAATGTGGCCCGTGGAAAGTTTGGACTAGACAAAAACAAAGTGAAGTGTTACAATTGTAACCAAATAGGAGACTTTGCTAGAGAGTGCAAGGCACCAAGGACAAATTTTCTTCAAGCACAAACCAGATCAAACTACACTGATGCAGCTCTAAGAACTGAAAAGGCAACCCAGCCCAAACAATATGTTACTGTTGCTACTGAAGAAGGAGGCTTTGATTGGAGCTTTCAGGTAGAAGATGCTTCTCCAAACCAAGCACTAATGGCTGGTCATGTAGAAGCTAAGGTATTGGAACATCTCTGTACTCCTGAATGCATTGCTAAAGTTAACATGTATAGGTCTTATAACTTGGAAGTGAGATCTGACCTTGAGTCCTTGAACATTTTAAAGGTTGATTTTAAAAGAGCTGAAAATGATTACAAACTTAAAATAGAAGATCTAGAGAAAACCATTTCAACTCTTAAGCATGAGCATACAAATTATAGGACTCAAATTAAGGATCTCATTATCAAGTTAACTGAATGCCAAGCTGAGCCTGTGATTAGCAAAGCTAAGGTAGAGAAATGTGTTCTTGAAAAGGAAACATTCAAGAACATAATACCTTCATCCATGCATATAAAGATATTTTATCAGAAAAGGCAAGGATTCGATTCAAGTGAGATAGCTCCTCCACACATATTACTATCTGTAAGACCTCCAAGGTGTGGAACTTGTCAAGATGAGTTGCCCTCCATAGATCCTATTTAAGAAGAAGATGAAGATGATAAGGAGATAATGATGGATGAACCTGAAGTGAGTGACAAGGTTTATCCTGAGAAGGGACACTATTCTCTTGGAGAGAAGAAAGAATCAAGGATGACCAAGTCTGCAAGGAAGAACTTGATCAGGGTAGCTAAGAGAAAGTCCAAGAAAGCTTAAGAGATCAAGGCCACTTTCAACTCCTAGCAAAAGGAGGTTTTCATCTCTTATGGATTTGAAGAGGTAAAGACTAAGGACTCAACCACGGACTCTAGTACTAGGAGTCCTAGTTCAAGTCCAAATCATCCTGATTCAGAGAAGAAGGTTGAGAAAATGTGCACCACTGTTGCACAACTTGAACCATCTAGTTCCAAGACCAAGCCGCATCCTAAGAAGCTTGCTGCATCATCTAAGAAGATAAAGAAGGAAGTGGAGAGTGGTCAAACTTAGCCTCACACTCAAAAGAAGATTCTCAAAAGTATGCCAACTAAATGCATCATGTGTGGTAGTACCTTTCACTTTGCTAAGGATTGCATCTACAATCCTAAAAAGTACTATCCACATGAACAAGAAGAAAACTCTTGAGAAGAAGAAGAAGAAAACAGCTTCCAAAGGAAAATCTCTTCCTTTTGGAAGCCCCAAAGTGAAGAAAAAGATAAGTGAAAACTTACCTTTGGAAGAAATTTTGGTCTCGGAAGAAAGGAATGCTTCCAAAGTACTGAAGTCTACTGCAGTGGATGTAAAAGGTTTTGAAGGTCCAGTCTCCAAAACTTTTGAAGTTATCAAAACTTCCAAAGTGTTGAAGGTCAAGCCTAATCTTCCAAAGATGGTGTGGAAGATGAAGGAAGGCCATGTGACTAAAGGTTCTTCATTAACAACAACAAATGATCATCAGAACTTGCATATAGGATCAATTACTGTGGCATTATCTTCTATTCACTTTGACAAGCCCAAGACCAATAAGGCGTGGGTTTCTACATATAACTAACCATCTCTTTATATGCAGGAACAATTAAAGACCAAAGGGAATGTATGGATCATTGATAGAGGTTGTTCTAGGCATATGATAGGCAATGGTTCGTTGCTTCAAACTTTGAAAAAATTGATGGAGGGCTAGTTGCTTTTAGAGGAGAATCTGGTGGTTACATTACTGGAAGGGGCAGGGGCACAAATGGTAAGCTCAGCATTGAAAAGGTAAACTTCGTCAAGGAGCTTGAGTACAATCTTCTTAGTGTATCCCAATTTTATGATCAGAGACACAACATGCTCTTTACTGAGCATGATTGCATTATTCTCAAACCCCGGGGTGGTTATTCCTCAAGAGCATATCTTGCTCAGAGCCCCCAGGAAAGGGATCATGTACAAGATGGATTTGCAGGAAACATCCCCTTCAGGAGAAGTTTCTTGCTTTCTATCTAAGGCCAATAGTGATGAGTCTTGATCGATGTCATGTGGTAGGTCAAAATTATTAATTAAAGAGTCCTTAATCACCCTTAATAGTAAAGGGTAAGAAGGGTGTCGAATCCACAGGGAATCACAGGAAAGTGCTAGTAACGATCAACTAACAAAATTAAACATTAAAAAGTAAATTGATTTATGGATTTATTTGAGAAATAAATAAATGAATGAAATAAAAGTTTAGATTTTTAACAATTTTGGAGGAAAAGCAACCCACTTCAGGATTCAGGTTTGGCAAAGTTACAATTTTTCTTTAATGAAACCTAGTGAGAAGTCATTAATGGTGACTTACACATGATCGGATTTAAGTGATAATTATGGATTAAAGCTTAAAGGACCTTATTCACATAATTACCAATTTGAGTAATGTAACCTTAATTCTAATAATCAATCACACAATGATTAAAGACAACTAAAGTTATAGAATATCAAAATTAGGTTTAAGCATAATCAAACCGTTTAAATAATCAAATCATAAATTGAATCCAAAAGAACTTAAAAGGTTCAAGATCCAATCCCAGATCTAGGTTACAAACTAAGAAAAATAAGAACTTGCACAAAACCGTCTCCCGAAGTGAATCACAAAAGAATTAGCCTTGCCTTATCATTGAATCTTTAAAGCCAATTGAATGAATCTTGTAGATTTGATGATCTTGATGTTGGAAGAGCTTGAGAATGATCCAAGATTTTTAATTTTCTTCCAAGATTGTTGTGTAAAATTTAAAATTCATATTAGGGTTTTTCCTTAGGTCGAATCTCAACAAAAACCCGGACCCCAGCGTCGGTGGCGCCTATGGAGGCGTCGGTGGTGCCACCCCCTGTACAACCTTGATTTTCATGTGCAACTTTTTGAGATCTTACCGGTGATTGGTCATGGGTCCCGTAACTCCTTTCCTGGCTCAAGTTATGCCCGTTTTAAGATACCGTTGTCATGCAACTTTGGTTGATCATATCTTTACTTCTTGAGCTCCAATTCTCGTCCCGTTGCTTCCAATTTCTTTGTATTCTTCATGTTTGACCTAAAAACACAAGATAATCCCAAAATAACTCTATTTCTCATAAATTTACACATAAAACACGGAAATAAAGCTATTAAACATTGAACTTTCACCACCCGATCACAATCCCCACACTTACCTTTTGCTTGTCCTCAAGCAAAGCTCAATTGTGATTTATAAAACCATCATTGATAATACACATCACCAATCATTTATTAAAAATAATTTAAGGTCCAAGGTCATGCCTTTATTCACAAGACCTACATTGTTCAATAGATTTACATTCTAGCAAGTTAATTATATTCAAGTAAACAAGAAATTTACCCAACTAGGATGGATAACAATAACAAACGATAACAAGTATATGGGTTCCTAAATTGCCTTTGTCATTTATGTGCAACACCTTGCTTATAGTCATGATATGCATCAAATAATACAAGTTCTGCAACAAAAGTGGTATATGGCCTACCCTCAACAAAAGAATATATATAATTGTGTTATAAGTAATAGGCTCAAAATCTCACCAAGTAGAAATTTAGGCTACCGAATATGTACATGAGTTTATTATATCAAAAGCTCGTTAACACTAACCAGGCATCCGTTACATTTCCAAAAATAACCTGCTAGAAAACTTTTTCCCAAACTTAAAGAATATGGCCATGACCTAAGATCTATACCAATCTTCTAATAAACAACAAGTGACATGTATTGAAAATTATGGTTTCATAAATACACTAAACTTTACTTGAAAACTTTTGTAAAAATTGAAACTTGACAGAATGTTAAAAAAAATTTCTTAATTCTCCATAACTCCCCTCATCCCCACACTTAGAAGATGCATTGTACCCAATGTACCATTTGAGCATTAGAAATAGCGTGGATTTAAGTGCATTTTTAACATTATAACCATATTTTCTAGATCATCAACAACAGATTATCATTCGGGTTTTACGTTAACAAACATACCTTTAGACTCACACATTCCCAAATACATTGTTATTGTTTGACACCCCTAATCACAGATTAAACACACCAAAAGAAAAGAAAAGAAAAGAAAAGAAAAATAAAATGTTTGAACATGAAACAGATAGTGGAGAAACATGTGGACCGGATTAAGTGATCAAAGAGTGTTCTGGTCTCATCCAAATGGAGGTCTAGGCAGTGGTGGTCCAAAGAAAGATTCCATCAAACTTTGGTGCATGGCATGCATGTCAAAGCTTCCGGCATCTCCTGTTGTTTGTGAGCTTCCATCTGGCGTTGTATCCATTGGTACCCACTGTGACGGTTGAGCTAGTGGGTACCTCTCATATTGTTGCCCGGGTATGTATGCTGGTAGAGTTCTCCAATCCACCGGTTCTGGTCGAGCTTGATATGGAAGCCCTGCATGGTAGTCATTGTAGTGTCGAACCAGTTCCTGATACAAAAAATAGTCATTAATAGCTTGTTCTCATGCATATGCAGAATCCCGCGCATACATCCTCATATAATCACGTAGCTCTCTATCGCGTTGTTTTTGTGCTACCCATGCATCTCTAATTTGTTGTTCATAATCTTGCGTCCTCCTATCATATCTCTCTCTCCACCTTCTTTGTCTTTCCCTTTCACATGACTATTCATCATACATATGCCTCTGATCGAAGGTCCATCCTGAGAATCCAAATGGTCCAGCCCTGACAACTACTTCCTGAATCTCTTCTTCCTCGGATCGTTCCCTTGTATCAGCACCCACGTCTTCAAGTGCCCCTACACTACCTTGTCCTACTTCTATATCATCTGCATCATCATGGTGAGGTACATCATCTCGTCTCACCATCAGTAGTCAACCACTGTCCTTGTCTCGTAGTTGATAATAAGTTGTGGTCTTCTTGTATTCTCATAATTGTCCTCCCAAACAATTAAGTTTGAACTTCAAAATAATGATTGGTATGGCCAAAGCATCATTGGACAAGACCTTTTGCTTACGCAAAAGCATAGTAATTAGTTGGCAATGTGGAATCATCAACCGGGCCCTACTTTCTCGACTTTCCTAAGTGTTCATCATTACCAATTGCTGGTAGGACAACATGTGCCTACCGGTGAGGAGGGCATAAAGTACTCTTAACTCATAATGTCGTACTTTCCCTCTATCAGAAATTCTGGGAATTACATTCTTGCTCAGTATCATTGTCAGTAGCGTTGGTAAAATCTTCATGTTGCTTTTGTTCATGTTATCAGTCTAATGCAGTGATAGGAATAGCAATATATATCATTCAATATCTCTCGTAGATAATCCCCAGTTAGGATTTCTAGAATTGAGCTTTCATAGGGATATTTATAAGGCCCGGGTGCATTGTCAAACTTGGCCACCTGTGAGATTGTTTGAAAAGACATAACCATTGCCTTCCCGCCAACCTTGCCAGTTAATGTGGTGGTCTATAGTGGGATTGATCCATCTTTTCTCACCAAGGTAGACATCCATTCCATGATTTAATTCATATAAACATGTGGGTGATCCATCTTAACAAATGTTAACACTTCCCTTCACCCCAGTCTTTCAAAACATTCAACCATGCCAAACATTAAAAACTCTGGTAGTTCCATAGGTCTTTCACAAACCATAAGTGTCGTGAGGTCGTTTTTGCCCTTGAATTTATCCATATACAACTATGGTTGCATCTCTCTTGGGAATTTGGACAATAGTTTCTTGTACTCCTTCCAAACAGGATTCCCATCAGAGTCATAGTCAATGTCATCGCCACTAGAGTTAGTTCCCATTGCTTCATCCATTTTTCTGTCAGAACTTGCTTCACTTATATCGCTTGTGCTTCGCCTTGCGTGTTTTCCATAGGGTTCTAAAGATGAGGCAAGAGCTTTGCCTTTTCCTCTAGAAGTTGATTCCTTGGTTCGTGGCATTGTTCCTGCAAATAACAATATCTCTATTTAGACACCATCACGATTAAACAAGCAATTATGTGGTTTAGAAGTTCTATTTGTAACGCCCTGAATTTTTTATTGATGGCGAAGTTCTCATGCGAGAGAGAGTTCTCGCGCGAGTGATAAAGTTCTCGCATGGAGGCAGTTTTCACGCGAATAGAAGTTCTTGAGCGAGAACAGTTGCGAGGAGAGAGAGACACTATAGATAGGCCCATGCACCTAATCTACTCTACTTTATGCGAAAAGTCCTGTTGTTGTGCTTGTGAAGAAAGGAGTTGGTGCTAGGTGGTGTCCAAGGTATGTATTCGTCGATATTCGAAGTATTTATGCATGTATGAACCGTATGTGATGATATTGCACATGATTATGTAGCTTTTGGCTTGAAACACTCTCGGTTTTGTGTTATTCGTGTGCAAAGTTATCGTAAGGTGAGTTCTAGTCCCCTCTTTTACGTGTTTTATCATGTTTGGGGCTAATATGCATACCTAAATGAATGTTTTGTAAAAGAAGGATGTTTATAATTATTATAGCATGTTTTGGGTGTTAAAGTGGTTAAAGAAGTGATAACTTGTGGATCAAGTTATGTACAGCAGAAAAGTTATTGTGCGAGAGGCGAGTTCTCGAATGAAAAGTAGTTTTCGCGGCTAACGGTTACTTTTTGAAAGTTCTCGCGCGAATGATGATGTTCTCACGCGAATGATGATGTTCTCGCATGAATGATGAGTTCTCGTGCGAAGGATGAGTTGTCGCTCGATGTGAGAAGTTCTCGTGCGAATGTGGGCTCTCACGCGAAAACTTTGGACTGTTACGTGTTATGTTACCCCGTGAGCTTGCGTTAATAATAACTTAATGATGAACTTAATGCTAAAGAATTAAAGTACGTATGTAGATACATTATATATATATATATATATATATATATATATATATATATATATATATATCATGATAGTTAAAGGCTAAAGAACGATGATAAATAACATGTGAAATGCTAAAGAACAGTTACCCAGTTACCCGATAAAGCACAGCTGTGAAAACATAAAAGCACTAAAGAAGTCTTACAAGCAACTGATAGGAGATATGCTTGGTGCATTCTCGCATAGGAGCAACACATTGGTGTGCTCACATAGGGGTATACTTTGGGTATGCCCGTGCAGTTAAAGGAGAATTATATTTGTGCATTCTCGCATTGGAGCTACACGTCGGTGTGCTCACATAGGGGTATACTTTGGGTATGCCCGTGCCGATAAAGGAGAATTGTATTCGTGCATTCTCTCATAGGAGCTACACGTCAGTGTGCTCATATAGGGGTATACTTTGGGTATGCCTGTGCCGTTAAAGGAGACATGCTTGGTGCATTCTCACATAGGAGCTACACATCGGTGTGCTCACATAGGGGTATACTTTGGGTATGCCTGTGCGGCTAAAGGAGAAATGACATTTGTTGTTTCTTACCTGGTAAAGAACCAAGCTTCGTACTAAGTTCAAAAGATAAAGTAAACGATTAAGCTAATTAAAAAGTTAAAGTATGGGTAACGCGATGCTAAAGTAATTGTTAATGTGAGGGTAACGTAACAATAAAGAAAACGATAAAGGGAAGCTAACGTTAAAGTTTGGTTATCAAACGAGTTCGATGACGATGTTGATGATGAACAAGGTTAAAGTTTTTATTATGTTAATGTATGAGACAGTTTTGTTAAAGTACACCTAGAGCTCACTCAGCGTCGCAGACTTTTGTATGCATAATAGATTGACAGGTATGCTATACATCTTTTGGGGGTGAGCTTGGCATGGATGGGAGAGAGCTACCTGGCACATGATCGAGACTGGCATCCCGGCATAGAGCTAGCTAAAGTGATCTTTTGATGTAATTACTTAACGATAGAAATTTTTGTATGTTTCATTGCGTATATTAATGAAATTTGATGTTTGAGAACTTGTGTTTCTGGTGTCCAAATCCAACTGTGGGGTTTCCCGGAACGGGGCCTTACGAGTTGGTATTAGAGCCATAGTTTGAGAGATTTAGACACTCCAATGTCTAGACTCGAACTGAGAATGGGATTGATTAAGGAATGCCAGTGCCAGTAGCTCCATGCCAGGAGGTTACGACTATTAGAGGTTCCTTGAGGTTATAATGCTATTAGTGAGATTAAGAGCTGATGTGACTCAGGATAGGAAACGTTTAGGACATGAAGAGTAAAGAAAGTAGTTAATTACAACTAGCCACTATCATTAGAAACTTACCTTACTTAACATGATCTGAACTATTACCTAGAATGTTAAAGTTAGCCTTCTGTATCTTATAGCAAGCTATGGCTGGAAGAAAAACTACACGAGGAGGTGCTCATGGTGGTAGGGGTAGACCACCAGTCACTAGGAACCAAAAGCAGACGACTGAGGAGGTGCCTGTGGACTCTGTTCATACTGCTAGCAAAGAAAACTCTCATCACTCTAAAGACAGGATTACCTTGGAGCCTGTTGTCAGGGAGGCTATCGCCAAAGAGGTCCACAAGATCCTTCAGGACATCATGCCTTCGATCATGATTAAGGCCATGAAGGAGGTAACCAAGGAGTGGACGTTGGAGGCAAAGAACAAAGCTAGCAGGAAAGATAGTGAAGGTACAGGGGAAGGCTCGGGGAAGGATGGGAAGGACGAGGGGAATGAAACTGATAGGGATTTAGCCAAAGGGTGTTCGTATCATCTTCAAGGGGTACAATCCCCCATCCCTGTATGGCAAGGGTGGTGCCATTGCCACTCTCCAGTGGGTGTCTGAGATGGAAGCGGTGATTGAGATCAGTGAATGTAGGGCTGACCAGGCTGTGAAGTTCGCAGCTCACTCATTTGTTGACGAAGCTATTCATTGGTGGAACACCATCAAGCAGACTAAAGACCCTCGTGAGTTCATGAACTTGAAGTGGAATGACCTGAAAGAGATTGTGATGAGAAAGTTCTATCCTCAGAATGAGATCGACAGAGTGGAAAGGGAATTTTTAGGTTTTAAAGCTGGAAGTATGACCCACAAGTAGTACACATCTCGCTTCAATGAGATGGCCAGGTTGGTGCCTCACCTGGTGAGTACTGAGGAAAGGAGGATGAAGTGTTATGTGCATGGTTTGTCTTCAAAGGTCAGGACATATGTTAAGGCAAGCGGGCCGAAGACCTTCGAGTCTTTGGTGGAGTTGAGTGGAATAGTGTATGATGATATGGTGACTGATGAGCCCGTTGAGGGGGCAAAGAAGAAGAGTTGGTCGGGAAATGTGAAGCAAGAGAGAAATGAGAGGTCTGCTGCTCAGGCCAAAAAGATGAAGGTGGAATCGTTTGACGATTGCCAGAAATATGGGAGAAAGCATGCTAGAAAATGCAGACTCAGTTCGAGTCTGTGTTTCAGATGTGGAAAGATGGGGCATTTCTCCAAGGATTGCCCTAATATGGTAAAGTTCTACAACTGTGGCAAGTTAGGACACTACAGCCGAGAGTGTAAAGAGGCGAAAGTGGTCGACTCGACTAAGGGAAAGGAGACTAAGAAGGAAAAGAAAGCTGCTGACAAGCTAAGGGCCAAAGCAAAGGCTTTCATGATGACCAGAGAGGAGGCCAGAGCGGAACCTGATGTTGTGTCAGGTATGTTTCTGGTTAACAACATACTTGCTTCTGTTCTGTTTGATTCTGGTGCAAGTAAGAGTTTTGTAGCTGCCACCTTCTGTGATGTGATAATGCTAAGGCCAAAGAAATAGATCATGTGTTTGAGGTAAAAACTACCATTGGAAAGACTACTATGATAACTGAGGCCTTAGAGGATTGTAGCATAGAATTGGAAGGTTATAGATTCCCCGCTAGGTTGTTTGTTATGACCCTAGGTGGATTTGACATCGTGTTGGCTATGGACTGGTTAACCACCTACGAGGCCAACATAGTTTGTCAGAGGAAGATGATTCGGATGAAAGCGCCAGACAGTAGCTTAGTCACGATTTACGGTGACAGGATCTGTGAAGTTCCGAAGACGATTTCTATAATAAAGGCTGAGAAGTTTATGAGACGAGGGTGCGGAGCATTCTTGGCATACGTTAAAGATGCTAAAGCTGAAACTATAGAGTTAATAGATGTGCCCGTGGTGTGTTCCTTCCCGGATGTGTTCCCTGATGACTTGACTGAGGTACCACCCGATCGGGAGATAGAGTTTCAGATCAATCTTGTTCCAGGAGCTTAGCCCCGTCGCTAAAGCACTGTATCGTCTGGCTCAGTCAGAGTTGAATGAGTTGTTAGCCCAACTACAAGACCTTCTCGATAAAGGATTTATCAGACCAAGCATTTCTCCTTGGGGTGCTCCGGTGTTGTTCGTGAAGAAGAAGGATGGTAGGATGCGAATGTGTATAGACTACAGGAAGCTGAATAAGATCACGGTGAAGAATAGATACTCGTTGCCTCGGATAGATGATCTGTTCGACCAGCTGCAAGGTGCGAGTTGGTTCTCAAGGATTGATCTTTGGTCGGGTTATCACCAACTAAAGGTTAAGGAACAGGATATCCCAAAGACTGCGTTTCAGACGCGATATGGGCATTATGAATTTCTCATGACGTCATTTGGTCTAACCAATGCTCCTGCAGCATTCATGGATTTGATGAATAGGGTTTATCGACCGATGCTCAACAAATCTGTGATAGTGTTCATAGACGATATCCTGATCTACTCGAAGAATGAGGGAGACCATGCCTGTCACCTCCACGAGGTGCTGGAAACTCTAAGAAGGGAGAAGTTGTATGCGAAATTCTCCAAGTGCGCATTTTGGTTACGCGAGGTGCAGTTTCTAGGTCATGTGATTAACCCAGAAGGAATCATGGTTGATCCTGCTAAGATGAAGGCGGTGATGAAGTGGAATTCGCCTAAAACGCCATCTGAAATCCGAAGCTTCCACGGATTGGCGGGTTATTACCGGAGATTCATCCAGGATTTTTCCAATATTGCCTCGCCGTTGACCAAGTTGAAGAGGAAGGATGTGAAGTTTGAATGGGGCGACAGACAAGAGAATGCGTTCGTGGAGTTAAAGAAAAGATTGACACAAGCTCCAGTGCTAGCGTTATCGGAAGGGAATGAGGACTTGGTTGTCTATTCCGATGCTTCTTATCAGGGGTTAGGATGCATGCTAATGCAACGAGGTGAAGTCAAAGCATACGCATCTTGGCAGTTAAAGGTTCACGAGGTGAACTAACCTACCCACGATCTGGAGCTGGCTGCTATGGTATTCGCGTTAAAGATATGGAGACACTACTTATATGGTGTCAAATGTACGATTTTCACAGACCATAAAAGCTTAAAGTATTTCTTCGAGCAGAAGGATCTTAATATGAGGCAGAGACGATGGTTGGAGCTCATAAAGGATTATGAATGTGAGATTCATTATCACCTGGGTAAGGCTAACATGGTAGCTGATGCCCTAAGCCGGAAGGAGGACCGGGAACCAATTCGGGTGAGATCTTACCAGTAGATTGTGATTCCTGATGTGATAAGGCAAATCTGCGAAGCTCATAAAGAAGCTCTAAAGCCTGAGCACGTTAATGAAGAAAGGATGAAGGGGCAGAACGCGATCCTGGAAGAAAACACCAATGGTGTTAAAACTAGGTTTTGGTGCATATGGATTCCTAGACATGGAGGTTTACGAGAGAAAGTGTTGGATGAAGTCCACAAGACTCGCTACTCTATTCACCCGGGAACCAACAAGATGTACCATGATCTAAAGAAGAATTACTGGTTGCAGGGAATGAAAGCCGACGTAGCAAGGTATGTAGAAAAGTGCTTGACCTGTCTCCTGGTTAAGGCCGAGCATCAGAAGCCATACGGGAAAATCCAACCCTTGGAAATTCCCGAATGGAAGTGGGAGCATATTACTATGGATTTCATAACGAAGCTACCTCGTACAGCTAAAGGTTATGATGCCATATGGGTCATAGTGGACAGACTGACAAAGAGTGCTCACTTTCTACCCATCCAAGAGACGTATAACTCGGATCGTCTTGCCCGTCATGGTGTGCCATTTTCGATTGTCTCTGACAAGGATACGCGGTTTACATCCAAATTTTGGAAGAAGTTCAATGATGCGATGGGAACTAGATTGCACATCAGTACAACATATGTAACAACAGACTCCTAGGTCCAACTTTAACTTTAATTTTTATCCGGCATTATTTTCATTCTTATTATTTATATTATTTTCTTCTTACATGATAATTGATTTCATGTTTAGTTGCCTTATAAGATTTCATTATATCTTGCCTTAGTCTAGAAATTATTAAGTGATTCTAGAAAATATTAAATCTATGCTAGAAATTAAAATTTTAATTAAAACAAATAATATGTGTGTACACATACATATTCACGGCACACATACATATATATGTAATCTTACACTTAAAAACTTATAAAACTAATACTACCAACAACTACACTACACAACCAATTTACACTATAATTTATAAACTTTACAACAAATTACACTACCTAATAATTAATAAATAAAAAATCATTAAACCACCCACATACCACCAATTCGGCCACCCCCCCCCCTCCCCCACTCACCATTCCCCCTCAAACCTCACAAAACCACTTCAACACTCCATCCCCTTCCCCATACATACAACCCAACTACCAACCTCTTCTCCCTCACTCTCTCTCATGGAAATTAAACCAAGAACTCTCAACGTTTCTGCAACTTTTTCTCATTTCCAGCCAAGATCGAGAGCCCCCTTCAAGCACAACATCGATTATTACAAGCTCAAGCTAGGAGGTGACCAAAAGGTTGAGTTTCTTGCAAGTTCTTGCCAAATCCAGGAAGTTTCAGCTCAAGCTCGTGATTCTACAGCCTTCATACTCCTCAATTCATTACAAAATCACGAAACACCTTGAGTGTAAGCATCTATATACCCGAACAAAGCTATTTCTTGAGTTTTCTTTACTTTCCTACTATGAAATCTCACCTTTGTTGTTCACAACAGAAACTTTCAGCCATATCACTGTTTTTGTAAGACTCACGACTTCAAAAAAGGTATATTTTAATGAGTGTTCGTGAACCATGGGTTGGTGCATATGATTTCAACCCGAAAACCCTCTTTTTCGTGTATATTAGCACCAATAACCCACTTGTTTTGAAAAACCCTTCAACCATTGTTAAAACATTCTCCAAAAAAGTTTATTAACATCATAATAATCTGGGTTTAATGTTACAAAAATTTTATTGATGTTTGAGCACAAACCATGATGATTACACATGTGCAAACGATGTAAAATACCCTCTAAAAGGCAACTATGGTGGTTGTTATGAAAAATCCGTGACATTATGCTTTGTTACAGTAGTTTGATGATTTTAACCTTATAAAATTCGTGGTAGATGTGGATTATGTACAAAGATGGGGCATTATGGACTTAATGGGTGTATTCTAACGACCCGAAAGGTGGTGAAATTCTCAAAATGGCTAAAACTTAATAAGTTGCAAGTTTTAAAATCTCCAGGACCTAAAATAAGTATTTTAGTGTTGAAAACTGAATTTGGTGAATTTTTGGGTTAATATGTAATTTCTATGAATTTATTTAACAAAGATAAGCTTAAACCGGGAGATTTTCGAATAAAATTTTAAAAATAGTGTAACAAGCCTAGGACGAATAAATCCATGTTATTTCAGTGAGTTAGAAGACCTCAAAGTGATATTTTTGTGTAAATTTGAAAGAAAGTGGAGTTAGAATGTTTGGTTTCGGGTCAAAACGGGTCTTAACGGGTCAGTTTAAAAATGAAAACTTTTTGCTCAAATAACCCCAAAACTAATTTTAAAACAGATTATAATCTTGATTAGAAGACCTTAAAATGTTATACTTGAGGTTATAGGTTGAAATTAACAGATCTAAAACAAGATGCTTAAATTAACGGTTTTACCGTAACCAGTAACTTGAATTTTGTGTTGTAAACCTCTCAAGCTAAAATCTGTAAATATTAAGTTAAAACAGGCCTAAAAGTAATATAAAAACCCCTAGGAACTAATAAGGTCCATATTGGGTCAAGCAATGAAAGAAAGCAAATTTTCAGGTCAAAATTGTAAATTTTGAAACTTGAGGGACCAAAGTGTAAATTTCGTAATATAACTAAATTTCAGTAATCTTATGAATAGAAAACTCTTATTAAACTTATTATAATATAAACAAACTTATAAAAGTCATATAACTTGTCATCCATATATCAAAAACCCTAACTTTCCTAAAAAGGAAACTTTTTGACACAAACTTCTAAGAAACGAAGCCACGTAAACGTATGACTATAAAATACATTTAGATAAACTTCCAATAGCCTAACAACATTAGCTTACAACTTGTATCTTGATCATATGGTGCTAAGACTTGAATCTTTTCTATGACTGAAGAACTGTTGAGTTACCTAATGTGAGTTTTAGTGTTCCCTTTTTTTACTACTATTTTGGGATGAAACATGCTATGTTTGAACTAAAAGTTATTTGTGTACTATTATGCGATGCTATTATGTGTTGTGGCTAATGTTAGAACCTGCACCTACTTGTATCACAATCATTAATTCTTGTGTGAACCGCTTTTTTTATATGGGTAGATCTACTTGGGGAATCCCCCACGCACAGTGCCTTCCGTCATAACCGGAAGGGTACCACACTGAGATCCTGTGGGGTCGTTTGTGTCATATGATAGGTTTTATAAGATACTATAGTGTACCACTCAGCAGGTATGGTACACTCTTTGAGGCTCAGTTTCCCCTATGGGGTAACCGGCATAACACAAGTTTAGAAGAGGCTAGCCGGGGCTGAGTGCAGGGTTGATTGTGACCCCACAACAGTGATACTTATGTTTTTTTTTAAATTAACTTATGGATTCTAAACAGTCCTTTTGTTTTTGAACTTTAAGCACTTGAACTCACCAACTTTTTTGCTGACACAAAATCTTTTTAAGCATGTTTCAGGTAACCCTTGATGAAGCATCGATTGTAATGGACACTTAATGGATGGCTTAGTACCGTGACTATGAATGGCATTACTTGATTTTGAATACATTATTAGACATTTGGAATTGTTGTGTAATAAATTTAGATAATTTATAATGGGTGTTGATTTTACGTTTGGGCAAGACTTTCATAGCCCGGGTATGCTATTTAAATGTAATGCCATCAGATTTCTCTCCTTGTGTGCTCTTGAGTGGTTAGTTTCTGTTGCCATGAATTTTGCTAGTCTGCGATGTCTCACCCTCCTTGGGCCCGGGGTATGACAGATTAGTATCAGAGTCATAGGTTGTAGAGAAGTCGGGAATACCTTAGTGACCCTAGGCTACAACCCTGATGCCCTAGGACTGTCCTTGTTTTGGAATGTGTTGGAATGAGTGGGTCGTGTAAATTGATGTTTACACTTGATCAACGTAATCATGAATTTACCGGACGCGCGAATTCCGGACGATCCCCTAATTGGTGATAAAATCTTTCTCCCAGATAGAAAATGTTTTTATGTGGTCTAAACTGTGTCTTCGTACCTGTTGTAACCTGTATTATTACTGATTAAAGATACTAATACCATCATTACTGCTGTAACTACTATTATGAGATACTATCATTACTATTGTCATGAGCTATGAGAAACCAAATTACTCATGATGATTTTACAGGAACTCGAGACTCATGGCTAACAATGGTAAAGCGCCTGCATTCCCTGCCGACGAGACTGCCTAGTGGGAAGACTCAGGAGGGCAACATCCCCATCGTGGTATGAGGAGTACATGAGGAGATGCAGCCATCCAGGATGGATATCGGTGACATCCGATGACACAGAGCCATCGGAGGAATCTTCCCCGACATCCCAGGAGAGGAGCCGGACCCGCTCTCATTCACCGCACGTCACTGCACCAGCACATTCGCCTATCCCACCTATCAGGAACAGGGGCACGTGAGTCATCACCCAGCCACGCAAGAGTCTCGACCTAGATCTTCTATTTCATTCAGGATGCCGCCTCCTCCACCACCTCCTACACAATTCCCGCACCGGCGCCTCCTATGACGGGACCGCCCAGGCACCAACCACAGGACGAGTTCTGGATACCTCCTAGGGGTAGCTTGTACGACGGCCCGAGTGTCTTAGCTAGAGGCCCCTACTCATAGTCCAGCCGCCGAGCTAGCGATTTTGGTCCTTCTGACCCTACACTGAGCGATATCCTTAGGACCATCCAGCGTCATGAGGTGACCCTGCAGCATGCCACACGGACCTCACAGTCCGCCCAGTTCCAGGCATTGATGGCATCCCAGGGTGTCCAACGCTTGGAACAAGAATAGAAGAAAAAGGGGTCGGGCTGGTTTGGGTGGTTGAAGAAGAAATGGCAGTAATGATGGGATGATACTTGATTTACTACTATTTTGAGAAACTATTTATCTATTTCAGACACTATGATTTTTATTTGGGGGTGATGGCACCTTCCAATTTGTGATACCATGAGACTATTAACATTTTGCTTGTTGGTTGCTACAATTATCTATGCATGATTTTCTTTTGTGATATTACCTTATCTATTGCAGGTTGTCTAATGGAATGTACAATAGTATATTCTAGCGAACTAATTTGATTGCCCCTTCAAATGTTAATTAACTTTATAAAATTGGAATGAAACTATGTATGACTTATAATGTATTTTGGGAACCCTCATGTGTTTGGTGAAGCGACCTTTAGGAGTCGAATTGATGTAGTGAGATACTTGAAACAAATCTTATAAGACACTAAATGAGTTTATCTATGTTGACACCAGAATGCCGCCTATATGTGGAATGCGTGGGGGAGGAATAGGGTGGTGGGCGCATCGGGAACCAGGGTGGAAATCGACCACCTACTCCACCAAGGACCACCCAAGAAGAAAATGACAATGATGAAAGGATTGCCAATCTGGTGGCCCAGCAAATCGCCAATGCTATCCCTACCATCATAGCTCAAATAAACGCAGACAGGGGAAAATACAACCGGAAATAAAGGACCTGGAAACAACGAAGGTGACGCCAAGGATGCTGAGGAAATAAGAACCGGGTGTTCTTACAAAACTTTTATGGCGTGCAAACCAAAAGATTTCTATGGCATCGAGGGTGTGATCGATACTTACCGATGGTTAGACGAGATCGAGGCCGTACTGGATATCAGCGAGTGCAAAACTGAGCACATGGTTAGGTTCGCATCCCAATCTCTGAAAGGGCCAGCCTTGGAGTGGTGGAAGACCTTCGTTCAGCCACGAGGCAGAAATGCTATCGGCCGCATGAAATGGTCAGAGTTTAGAGAATTGTTGACCAGCAAGTACTGCCCAATAAATCAACCGGAGAAGCTGGAAGCTGAATTTTTGAGCTTGGAAATGAAAAGTTCAAATTACACTGAATACATCAATCGGTTCTCAGCTCTGTCCTGACTAGTGCCCCACTTGCTGACACCTGAATCAAAAGGTGTAGCCCGTTTTATCTGGGGACTGTATCCCAGAGTTCGAGGCATGGTCCGATCTGCCTGGCCTACAACCCTCCAAGCGGCAGTTAATCTTACCGGTAGCTTGACGGACGACTTGATTAGGGCTGGTTGGACGGAACAGGGGAAGACTGAGGACAAGAAGAAGGTGACGGGCGAGAAGAGAAAGTGGTTTGATGCTAAAAGAGCCATTGGCAATAGCGGTAGCTCAAGCAGGAGGGCTGGCAAAGGGACAAGACGTGATGATCAGGGGGCAAGAGCCCAAAACCTGTACTTAGGTACAAGCCCTTTCTGTAACAAGTGCAAACTACACCACCAAGGAGAATGCAACCCGATGCCTTGCTTCAGGTGCAAGCGAACCGGTCACCTGATTAAAGATTGTACGTATGAGCCCGGGAAGCAATGTTACGAGTGCGGGGATGCAAGCGAACCGGTCACCTGATTAAAGATTATACGTATGAGCCCGGGAAGCATTGTTACGAGTGCGGGGATCCAGGACACATGCGGAACAAGTGTCCCAAGCTAGCAAGGGATAAGGACGCCAGGCCTAACAAGCCCAAAGGAAGAGCATTCGTAATGGATCCCAATGGTGCCCGTAAGGATCCTGACGTGGTTAACGGTACGTTCCTCATAAATAACAACCCTGCTACTTTTTATTTAATACTAGAGCAACAAGTAGTTTTGTTTGTACTACCTTTAGGCCTTTGATTGATTTGGAAGCTTGTACCCTAACTGATGCATACACGGTAGAATTAGCTGACGGCAAGATAATAGAAACCAATGAAATCATCAAAGATGGCACGATAGAATTAGAGGGTAATTCATTTAAAATATACTTGATTCCTATAACGTTAGGAGGATTTGATGTGGTCGTGGGAATGGATTGGTTAGCTAAATATAAGGCTGAAACTGTATGTGGTAAGCATTTACTTAGAATACCTCTAATTGATGGAAGTACACTAACGGTCCACGGTCATAGAAGCAACACGCTGTACCCCATGATATCCCACCTAAAGGCTACCAAGAGTCTCCACAAGGGATGCTCCGCTTTCATAGTCTACGTGATGAAACCAACAGAAGAAAAGAGAATCGAAGATATACCGGTGGTGGCTGAGTACCCGGAAGTATTTCCCAAGGACCTACCGGGACTCCCTCCGACTAGAAAGGTCGAATTTCAAATAGAACTAGTGCCTGGTGCCGCACCAGAGGCCAAGGCACCTTACCAACTCGCTCCACCCGAGATGAAGGAGCTAATGGTACAAATCCAGGAATTGCTGGATAAAGGATTCATTTGACCAAGTGTTTCTCCGTGGGGTGCACCGGTACTATTTGTTAAAAATAAGGATGGAACCTTACGAATGTGTATTGACTATCGTGATTTGAACAAGCTTACAATAAAGAACCGTTATCCCCTCCCGAGAATCGATGACTTATTCAATCAACTACAAGCAGCCAGCTATTTCTCCAAGATAGATTTAAGATCGGGATACCATCAACTAAAGATAAGGGAAGAAGGCATACCCAAGACAGCCTTTAGAACTAGGTATGGACACTATGAGTACTTAGTCATGCCCTTCGGACTGACTAATGCACCTGCGGAATTTATGGACCTCATGAACCGAGTATGTCGGCCGTATCTAGACAAGTCCGTGATTGTGTTTATTGAAGATATTTTGATCTACTCCCGTAGCAAGGAAGAGCATAAGAAGCACCTTAGACTGATTCTTGAGTTGATCAAGAATGAGCAGTTATATGCAAAGTTCTCCAAATGTGAGTTTTGGATGCACGAAAAACAGTTTCTAGGACATGTGGTGAACAAAGAAGGTATTCAAGTAGATCCAACAAAAATAGAAGCCATTAAAAACTAGAAGATTCCTGAAACTCCTACCGAGATAAGGTAATTTCTTGGTTTGGAGGGATACTACCGGAGGTTCATCAAGGATTTCTCGCGAATTATGCAGCCATTAACCGCACTAACCAAAAAGAATACAGCCTTCATATGGGAAAAGGAACAAAATAAGGCATTTAAGATACTCAAGGAAAAGCTGTGCAGTGAACCTATCCTTGCCCTACCAAAAGGCGTTGTGGATTTCGTAGTTTATTGCAACGCCTCACGTTAGGGGTTGGGGTGTGTATTGATGCAGCGAGACAAGGTGATTGCTACGCGTCCAGATTGTTAAATGAGCATGAGAGAAACTACACTACTCATGATCTAGAACTGGGTACCATGGTGTTTGCGTTTAAAATGTGGAGACACTACCTTTACGGCACCAAATGCGTCATTTACACTGATCGCAAAAGTTTGCAACACATTCTGGATCAGAAAATGTTAAATATGCGCCAAAGAAGGTGGGTAGAATTGTTGGGTGATTATGAATATGAGATTCGTTACCATCCAGGTAAGGCCAATGTAGTGGCGGATGCATTGAGTAGAAAGGAAAGGGAAAAAAACCCCTTCACGTTCGTGCCTTAAGAATGAGCGTATACACTAGCCTTACCGCTAGATTAAAAGAAGTGCAAAAGGAAGCCCTAAAAGAGGACAAGCTAATTAAGGAGATGCTAACTGGAATGGAAAGACGTATAGAAGTGAGTAATGACGGATTGTATAAGCATGAAGGAAGGACTTGGGTACCGAAACACGGAGGAATTATAGAGATAGTCCTAGATGAAGCCCACAAATCCAGATATTCGGTTCATCTGGGAAGTGACAAGATGTATCAAGACTTAAAGACACTCTTCTGGTGGCCCGGGTTAAAGAAATCCATTGCCACCTATGTGGGGAAATGTTTGACGTGTGCAATGGTAAAAGCCGAAAACCAGAAACCATCAGGAACCTTACAACAGCCTGAAATCCCCAAATGGAAATGGGATAACATTACGATGGATTTTGTTACAAAGTTGCGAAGAACCTCTCGAGGGCATGATGCAATCTAGGTAATAGTGGATAGGCTTACCAAATCAGCTCACTTCCTACCTATTCGAGAAAATTACAATTTACCAAAGCTAGCATGACTATACATCGATGAAATAGTAACAAGATATGGAGTGCCACTATCGATTATCTCAGGCCATGATAGTCGCTTCACTTCACGATTTTGGAAGTCTCTCTAACAGGCTTTGGGGACCCGTCTTGACCTAAGCACTACATACCACCTCATATTGATGGACAAAGTGAAAGAACCATTCAGACTCTAAAGGACATGTTAAGAGCTTGCGCGATCGACTTCGGTGGAAGTTGGGATAACCACCTTCCTCTAGTGGAGTTCTCCTACAATAATAGTTACCAGGCAAGTATAAAAGCAGCTCCGTATGAAGCCTTATATGGTTGAAAATGTTTGTCACCACTAATGTGGAATGAGATCGGTGATAGCCAAGTAATGGGACCTGATATCATGATGGAAACCGCAGACAAGGTATTTAAGATCAAGGAACGACTGAGAGCAGCCAGAGTTTGTCAGAAGAAATATGCGGATAGAAGATGAAAGCCCCTAGAATTTCAAGTGGGTGATAGAGTAATGCTGAAAGTCACACCGTGGAAGGGCGCAGTCAGATTTGGCAAGAAAGGCAAGCTAGGCCCAAGATACATTGGACCATTTGAAATTTTATCAAGAATTGGCGTGGTAGCATATCAATTAAAGCTACCACAAGAGTTGAGATACATACATGACAATTTTTATGTGTCTAACCTGAAGAAGTGTTTCGCCAACAAAGCCTGGAATTACCATTGAAGGAGGCCAGAATTAATAACAAGTTGAACTTTGTGGAGGAGCCTATCGAGATTACCGACCGAATGGTCAAGAAACTTAGGCGAAGTCGCATACCCAGGGTTAAGTAAGATGAAACTCTAGGTGAGGAACCGAGTTCACTTGGGAACGAGAAGATGAGATGAGATGAGAAAGGAGTATCCGCATCTCTTTAAACCTACCCGTTCAGAATCTAATCGAAACTAAAATTTCGGGACGAAATTTCCCAAACGATGTGAGAATGTAACAACCAACTCCTAGGTCAAACTTTAACTTTAATTTTTATCCGGCATTATTTTCATTCTTTAGTATTAATATTATTTTCTTCTTACATGGTAATTGATTTCATGTTTAGTTGCCTTATAAGATTTCATTATATCTTGCCTTAGTCTAGAAATTATTAAGCGATTCTATAAAATATTAAATCTATGCTAGAAATTAAAATTTTAATTAAAACAAATAATATGTGTGTACACATACATATTCTTGCACACTTACATATATATGTAATCTTACACTTAAAAACTTATTAAACTAATACTACCAACAACTACACTACACAACCAATTTACACTAAAATTTATAAACTTTACAACAAAATTACACTACCTAATTAATAAAAAAAATCATTAAACCACCCACACACCACCAATTCATCCCACCCCCCCCCCCTCCCCCACTCACCATTCCCCCTCAAACCTCACAAAACCACTTCAACACTCCATCCCTTCCTCATACATGCAACCCAACTCCTAACTCTTCTCCCCACTCTCTCTCACAAAAATTACAAGCTCAAGCTAGGAGGTGATCAAAAGGTTGAGTTTCTTGCAAGTTCTTGCAAATCCAGAAGTTTCAGCTCAAGCTCGTGATTCTGCAGCCATCATACTTCTCAATTCATTCCAAATCATGAAACACCTTGAGTGTAAGCATTAATATACCCAAACAAAGCTATTTCTTGAGTTTTCTTTACTTTTCTACTATGAAATCTCACCTTTTTTGTTCACAACAGAAACTTGCAGCCATATCACTGTTTTTAAGACTCGTGACTTCAAAAAGGTATATTTTAATGAGTGTTCGTGAACCATGGGTTGGTGCATATGATTTCAACCCGAAAACCCTCTTTTTCGTGTATTTTAGCACCAATAACCCACTTGTTTTGAAAAATCCTTAACCAATGTTAAAAACTGCTCCAAATAGTTTATTAACATCATAGTTAATCTGGGTTCAATGTTACAAAAAGGTTTAATGATGTTTGAGATTACACATGTGTAAACGATGAAAACACCCTTTAAAAGGATGTTATGAAAAATCCATGAGATTATACTTTTTTCCAGTAGATTGATGATTTTAACCTTATAAAATTCGTGGTATATGTGGATTATGTACAAAGATGGGGAATTATGGACTTAATGGGTGTATTTTAAGGACCCGATAGGTGATGAAATTCTCAAAATGGCTAAAACTTAAAAAGTTGCAAGTTTTAAAATATCCAGGACCTAAAAGAAGTATTTTAGTGTTGAAAACCGAATTTGGTGAATTTTTGGGTTAATATGTAATTTCTATGAATTTATTTAACAAAGATAAGCTTAAACCGGGAGATTTTTGGATAAAATTTTAAAAATAGTTTAAAAAGCCTAGGATGAATAAATCCATGTTATTTCACTGATTTAGAAGATCTCAAAGTGATATTTTGGTGGAAATTTGAAAGAAAGTGGAGTTAGAATGTTCGGTTTCGGGTAAAAACGGGTCTTAACGGGTTTTAACGGGTTAGTTTAAAAATGAAACTTTTTGCTCAAATAACCCCAAAAATACTTTTAAAACAGATTATAATCTTGATTAGAAGCCGTTAAAACATTATACTTGAGGTTATAGGTTGAAATTAAGAGATCTAAAACAAGATGCTTAAATTAACGGTTTTACCGTAACTAGTAACTTGAATTTTGTGTTGTAAACCTCTCAAGCTAAAATATAGAAATATTAAGTTAAAACAGGCCTAAAAGTAATATAAAAACCCCTAGGAACTAATAAGGGCCATATTGGGTCAAGCAATGAAAGAAAGCAAACTTTCGGGTCAAAATTGTAAATTTTGAAACTTGAGGGATCAAAGTGTAAATTTCATAATATAACTAAATTTCAGTAATCTTATGACTAGAAAACTCTTATTAAACTTATTATAATATAAACAAACTTATAAAAGTCATATAACTTGTCATCCATATATCAAAAACCCTAACTTTCCTAAAAAGAAAAATTTTTGACACAAACTTCTAAGAAACGAAGCCACGTGAACGTATGACCATAAAATACATTTAGATACACTTCCAATAGCCTAAGAACATTAGCTTACTACTTGTATCTTGATCATAGGGTGCTAGGACTTGAATCTTTTCTGTGACTGAATAACTGTTGAGTTACCTAAGGTGAGTTTTAGTGTTTCTTTTTTTTTTACTACTATTTTGGGATGAAACATGCTATGTTTGAACTAAAAGTTATTTGTGTACTATTATGTGATGCTATTATATGTTGTGGCTAATGTTAGAACCTGCACCTACTTGTATCACAATCATTAATCTTGTGTGAACCGCTTGTTTTATATGGGTAGATCTACTTGGGGAATCCCCCACGCACAGTGCCTTCCGTCATAACCGGAAGGGTACCACAATGAGATCCTGCGGGGTCTTTTTTTCATATGACAGGTTTTATAAGATACTATGGTGTACCACACAGGAGGTATGGTACACTCTTTGAGGCTCAGTTTCCCCTATGGGGTAACCGGCATAACACAAGTTTAGAAGAGGCTAGTCGGGGCTGAGTGCAGGGTTGATTGTGACCCTACAATAGTGATACTTTTTTTTAAAATTAACTTATGGATTCTAAAGAGTCCTTTTGTTTTTGAACTTTAAGCACTTGAACTCACCAACCTTTTAGTTGACACAAAATCTTTTTGAGCATGTTTCAGGTAACCCTTGATGAAGCATGGATTGTAATGGAAACTTAATGGATGGCTTTGTACCATGACTACGAATGGCATTACTTGATTTTGAAAACATTATTAGACATTCGGAATTTTTATGTAATAAATTTGAATAATTTGTAATGGGTGTTGATTTTACATTTGGGCAAGACTTTCATAGCTCGGGTATGCTATTTAAATGTAATGCCATGCGATTTCTCTCCTTGTGTGCTCTTGAGTGGTTAGTTTCCATTGCCATGAATTTTGCTAGTCTGTGACGTCCCACCCTCCTTGGGCCCGGGGTGTGACAGCATACCACCCACAGACAGATGGCCAATCCGAAAGGACTATCCAAACCTTAGAGGACATGCTTCAGGCATGTATCATAGACTTTGGAGGGAGCTGGGATAGTCACCTACCATTGGCAGAGTTCTCATACAATAACAGCCACCATGCTAGTATTGGTATGCCCTCATATGAGATGTTGTATGGCCTGAGGTGTAGGACCCCGATATGCTGGGGAGAGATCGGTCAGAAGGAGTTAGGGAGTATTGAGGTCATCGAGACGACATGAGAAGTTGGGCAGGACTAAAGCCTACATGAAAGCCGCTAAAGATAGACAAAAATCCTATGCGACAAGCATCGAAGACCGATTGAATTTAACGTCGGTGATAGAGTGATGCTAAAGGTGACCTTGGAGAGGAACAGAAAGGAGAAGCGACTGAGGAATAAAGTAGTTCCACTCGTCCGAGTGTAGTGGAAGCATAGAAAGGGTTGGAGTCCACTTGGGAGTCCGAAGATGAGATGAACAGCATTATCCTTAGTTGTTTGAGGAATGACTAGTTTCGGGGATGAAACCCAAATAAGGGGGTGGACTTGTAACGTACCAAATTTTCGATTGAAGGCGAAGTTCTTGCACGAGAGAGAGAGCTCTCATGGGAGTGATAAAGTTCTCACGTGGAGGCAGTTTTTGCATGAATAGAAGTTCTCACGCGAGAACAACTGCGAGAAGAGAGACAAACTATAGATAGGCCCATGCACCCAATCAGCTCTACTTCATGCGAAAAGTCCTGCTGTTGTGCTTGTGAAGAAAGGAGTTGGTGCTAGGTGGTGTCTAAGGTATGTATTTGTTGATATTCGATGTATTTTTGCATGTATGAACCGTATATGATGATATTGCATATGATTATGTAGCTTTTGGCTCAAAACACTCTCAGTTTTGTGTTGTTCGTATGCAAAGATATCGTAAGGTGATTTCTAGTCCCTCTTTTACGAGTTTCATCATGTTTTAGGGCTAATATGCATACCTAAACGAATGTTTTGTAAAAGAAGGATGTTTATAATTGTTATAGCATGTTTTGGGTGTTAAAGTGGTTAAAGAAGCGATAACTTGTAGATAAAGTTATGTGCAGCAGAAAAGTTATCGCGTGAGAGGCGAGTTCTCGCATGAAAAGTAGTTTTCACGGCTAACGGTTACTTTTTGAAAGTTCTCGCGCGAATGATGATGTTCTCGCGCGAATGATGATGTTCTTGCGTGAATGATGATGTTCTCACGCGCTCATGAAGATATTCTCGCATGAAGGATGAGTTGTCGCTCGATGTGAGAAGTTCTCGTGCGAATGTGGGGCTCATCGCGAAAACTTTGGACTATTACGTGTTATGTTACCCCGTGAGTGTGCGTTAATAATGACTTAATGATGAACTTAATTTAAAGATTAAAGTACGTATGTAGATACTTATTTATATATAGAATATATATAGATATATATATATATAGATATATATATATATATATCTATATATCAGATGATAGTTTAAGGCTAAAGAACGATGATAATCACATGTGAAATGCTAAAGAACAGTTACCCTGTTACCCGATAAAGCACAGCTGTGAAAACGTTAAAGCGCCAAAGAAGTCTTGCAAGAAACTGATAGGAGATATGCTTGGTGCATTCTCGCATAGGAGCTACACATCAGTGTGCTCACATAGGGGTATACTTTGGTATGCCCGTGCCAATAAAGGAGAATTGTATTCATGCATTCTCGCATAGGATCAACAAGTCGGTGTGCTCACATAGGGGTAACTTTGGGTATGCCTGTGCCGTTAAAGGATATGCTTGGTGCATTCTCGTATAGGAGCTACACGTCGGTGTGCTCACACAGGGGTATACTTTGGGTATGCCCTTGCAGCTAAAGAAGAATTGACATTTGTTGTGTTCTCACCTGTAAAGGACCAAGCTTCGTGCTAAGTTCAAAAGATAAAGTAAACGATTAAGCTAAGTAAAAAGTTAAAGTATGGGTAACGCGATGCTAAAGTAATTGTTAATGTGAGGGACGTAACGATAAAGAAAACGATAAAGGGAAGCTAATGTTAAAGTTTGGTTATCGAACGAGTTGATGATGATGTTGATGATGAACGAGGTTAAAGTTTTTATGATGTTAATGTATGAGACAGTTTTGTTAAAGTAAACCTAGAGCTCACTCAGCGTCGCTGACTTTTGTATGCATATTAGATTGACAGGTATGCTATACATCTTTTGGGGATGAGCTTGGCATAGTTGGGAGAGAGCTACCTGGCACATGATTTAGACTGGCATCCTGGCATAGAGCTTTAGATAGATAGCTAAAGTGATCTTTTGATGTAATTGCTTAACGATAGAAATTTTTGTACGTTTCGTTGCGTATATTAATGAAATTTGATGTTCGAGAACTTGTATTTTTGATGTCCAAATCCAACTATGGGGTTTCCCGGAATAGGGCCTTACACTATTGCACATAACTAATAAGGACATTTAAGTCTATCTTGAGCAATTAGACACCAAATCAAGTATGTGAAATAGCATAAGTGCCATGAACTTATAATCCACAATATTAAGTAGCATTCTCATGACTGTGTATCTTTTAAGCACATGAACCATAAAGTCCACAAACGTACTCATAGCTTGCTCATAACAAAATTAGAGTTGTTGGACTTCCACTTTATTCCATACAAATGGCAAGGATTTTTAAGCTAATTAAGCAATAACACCAATTCATTTATATGAAACAACTTTAGCATCACTTATTACCAAACAATTCACTTCTAACATCATCATGTTTCAATTTATCTCCCAAACTCATGTATAATTAACAATAATGCATAAGTCAAAGAACTTCATCATATGCATTACGTGTACATGAACCCATGAAGAATTTGCTAGAGATTTTAAGATTTTACATGAAATTGACACATGGCAAGCTAGAAGCAAAACATGTAATTATGTAATGAAAGTCATACCTTTGCATAATGTGATGCTTTAGACGAAAAAGAAGAAGGATGGAGTGAATTTTAGCAAAAACCCCCAAAAATTTCAAACTTTAAACCTCCGTTATCTTGCAAACGAGTGAAATCTTGCAAAACTAATCGTGAGATATGATCCCCTCGAAAAACTAAGCAAGATGCACCTATGATTTGCTTGATTTGGTGGAGAATTGAGAGATTTAGAAATCTAGGGTTTGAGTGTTCTTGAGAGAATTAGAGGAGAAAATGGAGGAAGATGATGAAAAAGTGAAGTTTGATTCATAATAACTAGGTTTTTTTCAATTTTAGATGTTTGTGGATGAGAATTTTCGGGTAACCCACTCAAAAGTGGGCCGACCCGCGCTCTGTTGGGCTTCGGCGTCGGTGGCGGTGAAAGTGGCTTCGGTGGTGGTGGATCGGCGCCAAGCCTAGCGTCGTCGCACTGCCCTGTAGTGGCCTTAGGTTGGACTGACGCCTTCGGCGTCAGTGGCGGTGAGGGTGGCGTCGGTGGCGGTGGCTTCAAATTTTTTTTAACCAAATCTAAAATATATATATATGTATCTATTTATAGATATTTAAACAAAATTTAGAAAACACTTGAATGTTTTTATTTGTTTTTTATGAAATCACGCCACATTCACGCACCCCACCAAACAAATTCATGGTTCGCCCCGAATCCCGAAAAATTGTGTTCACATACCTTGTTAGCCATGAGGTTCCCCAAACTTGGGTGTTTGCATGTTCTTGCAGAAACAAGAAAAAAGACATGATAAAAAGAAAAAAATAAAAATAAAAGAATAAAATAAAATAAGAAAACGACGGGTTGCCTCCCGTTTAGCGCTAAGTTTTCGAAGTCTTCAGCCAGACTTTTGCCTGACCCTTACTTATCGGTTGTTTAAGTCAATGTAGTTACCAACAAGCTCACCAACTCGTCAATGTTTTCGCTCACATCCTTACTTTCCAAATAGTGTTTTAATCAATGCCCATTCACCATTTGTTTCACATCGTCTTTAGGGTCTTCAATCTCAACCTCACCAAACTTACCAACCCGAATCACAACGTATGGTCCCATTCATTTGCTTTTCAACTTTCCGGGAAACATTTTCTATCGCGAATTATACAACTAGACCTTCTAACCTACCTCAAAGGTTTTCTTTCGTAATTTGGCATCATGCACTTCTTTCATCCTTGCCTTATATGCGGTTGTCATCTCGTATGCCACGTCCGTAATTCTTCCAATTCGTTCAAACTCAGCTTCCTTGCATTTCTTGTAGCATTGTAATCAAGATTAACATTTTTATTGCCCATAAAGCACGTTGTGCTAGTTCTACAGGTAAATGAAATCCTTTCCCGTAGGCCAACCGATATTGGGTCGTGCCAATAGGCGTTTTAAAAGCGGTATGATAGGCCCATAAGGTGTCGTTTAACTTGGTGAACCAATCCTTACGGTTCGATCGTACCGTTTTTAGTAAGATTTCTTTAATTTGCCTATTGGAGACCTCCACTTGACCACTTGTTTGAGGGTGGTACGGTGTTACGATTCAGTTGTCTATGCCATAACATTTAACAGTTTACCAAAGTGAAAATTCTTAAAATGTGTCCCCCCATCACTTATGATCACAAGGGGAAGACCAAATCGAGAGAAAATATTACTTTAGACAAATTTACAGACAACGTTATGGTCGTTTGTTTTAGTGGCAATTGCTTCCACCCATTTTGACATGTAGTCAACTGCCCCTAAAATATATACATTGCCATGCCAATTTGGGAATGGGCCCATGAAATCAATTCCCCACATATCAAATATGTCAACCATAAGAATTGGTTGCATGGGCATCTCATTGCATTTCGATATGCTTCCCATTTGTTGGCATTTTATGCAGTTTTTAGCAAAATTATAAGAATCATGGAAAATAGTTGGCCAAAAGAGTCCACAAGATAGGATCTTATGACTCATTTTCTGCCCGCTAAAATGACCCCGCATGCAGATGAATGTGCATGCTCTAACATGTCTGGAATTTTAGATTCGGGAATGCATCACCTTATGATTTGATCCGCTCCAACCTTAAACAAGTCTGGTTCGTCCCAAATATAGTATTTCACCTGCGACATGAATTGTTGTCTCTTCCTTTTGTTCTAATGGTCGGGAGTGGTACCTACAGCCAAATAATTTGCAAAGTTAGCATACCATGGTTCTGAAGATAAGGATAGTAATTGCTCATCTGGGAATGTCTCATTAATCTCCTGTTGTGAATCAGTGGTGTGATGCACGAGTCTTGATAAATGATCCGCTACCACATTCTCGCTTCCCTTCTTATCATGTATTTCCAAGTCAAATTCTTGTAGTAACAAGATCCATCGTATAAGTCTAGGTTTGGCATCTTTCTTCTCCATCAAGTATCTTATTACATTGTGATCAGAATAAACTATTACTTTACTTCCCCATATATATGATCGGAATTTATCTAAGGCATATACTACTGCAAGCAATTCCTTTTCGGTTGTTGTATAATTTAATTGTGCATCGGCTAATGTTTTGCTTGCGTAGTATATGGCAACGGGTTTCTTATCCACCCGTTGACCTAAAACAACCCCGATTGCAAAGTCACTTGCATCACATATAATTTCAAACGGAAGTGACCAATTAGGTGATTGCAAGATTGGGGCTTCCATTAATTTCTCTTTTAAAGTGTTAAAAGCATGTAAACATTCTTTATCAAACACAAAGGGTATGTCTTTTAAAAGCAAGTTGCATAGGGGTTTACTTATGACACTAAAACCTTTAATGAATCTTCTATAAAACCCTACATGTCCTAAGAATGACCGCACACCTTTAACATTAACCAGAGGAGGTAGAGTGGAAATTACCGTAATTTTGGCCCGATCTACCTCAATTCCCCGACTAGATATAACATGCCCTAAAACCGTTCCCTCTTGGACCATGAAATGACTTTTTTTCCAACTTAAAACCAAATTTGTTTCAACACATCGTTTCAAAACTTTGGTTAATTCATGTAAACACTTATCAAAAGTAGAACCAAAAATTGAAAAATCATCCATGAAAATTTCTAAAGACTCCCTGACCATATCTGAAAAGATACCCATCATACACCCTTGAAAGGTGGTCAGGGCATTACATAACCCAAATGTCATTCGCCTAAATGCGAATGTGCCATAAGGGCAAGTGAATGTTGTCTTTTATTGGTCCTCGGGTGAGTAGCAATTTGATTATATCCTGAATAACCATCTAGAAAACAGTAAAACTTCTGACCTGCCAGTTTTTCAATAATTTGATCAATGAATGGAAGTGGAAAGTGATCCTTAGATGTGGTAGCGTTTAGTTTCCTATAATCAATATAAGCACGCAACCCAGTTACCGGCCAAGTGGCAATTTGCTCACCTTTCTCTCTTTTGACTACCAAATGCCTGCTTTCTTTGGTACCATTTGCGTTGGACTTACGCACGTACTATCAGAGATTGGGTATATTATACCTGCATCCAACCATTTAAGTACCTCTTTCTTCTTTACTTCCCTCATGTTTGGATTCAACCTCCTTGAGTATCGCGTGACGGTGTGGCATCGGCATCGGTTATGATCTTGTGCATCACAATTGAAGGACTTATGCCTTTCAAATCAGCAAGTGTCCACTGTATCACTCCTTTGTATGTCTGAAGAACCTGTAACAAAGAGGCTTCTTGATCCTCTTCTAAGTTGGCGGCGATGATCAAGGGTAGTGTGTTGTCTTCTCCCAAAAATGCATATTTAAGGTGCTTGGGAAGATCTTTCAACTCTAACTCCGGTAGACTTTCCAAAAAGGGCTTCATCTTTTTGTCTATATTCTCAGGCAAGTTTTCAACTTGATGTGTCCATGGTGGTCTACCAGCATTGATAACCATCAGATCCAACTTTTGTTCTTCAATCTCTAGAGCTTTCATATGGTGCCAACCTCATCATCACAAGCAAAACAAGTCTCTGTGTGGCATCCTCATATTTTGTGAGGATTACACTCATCAATGACGTTCGCCATAAAGCATTCATCATTGGGTAGAGAGTTGGATGTATTAGAAAATACATTTAAACGCAATTTTCTATTACCAAATATCATATCTACTGTCCCGGTTCTATAATTTATCAAGCATTTGCAGTGGCCAAGAATTGTCTACCAAGTATGATATTAGGTTGCTTTGTTTTATCATTTGACACATAATCTAAAACCAAGAAATCCACCAGGTAGTAGAAATCTTCAACCATGACAATCACATCAGACACCATCCCCCTTGGAAGCTTAGGTGTTAAATCGGATAATACCACGGTAGTATCTACCTTACAAAGTGGACCGAAATCGTATTGATCATGTAAGCTCCCCGGAAGGAAACTTACACTTGCTCCAGATCTAATAACGCCCCTACCATTTTAAAGTCACCAACTTGAATAGGTATCAAGGGCGTTCCAGGATACCAAAGCTTTAGGGTTAAGAAACCATTAACACACCACTCACTTTTTTTGTTAAATCAAGCATTTTTGGAAATTTTGTTGTTTCGTTTTTTAGTACACATGTCCTTAAGATATTTAGCATAAGCTGGCACCTGTTTAATTGCATCAAGTAAGGGAATGTTGATTTTAACTTGTTTGAAAATTTCCTAAATTTCCTCCTGTTAAGGACTTCTTTTGTTTAATATCTTTGACTTTTTAGGATTTTCTAAAGCTTTTGGATAAGGGATGATATTAACCTCCGTATCCTTACCGTTGACCTTAGGTAACACTTTTTTAGAATGGGTTTTTGTGTATCTTGAAAAGTGACTTTTTTCTGTTTCTTAACTAAATGTATATCCGACTCACACTCATCATCACTTTTCCCATCCTCACCAAGATCCTCCACCACTCCTTCTTTAAACAGTGGTAGAGAGACCACTTAGTTGTCATACACTTTACTAGAGCGAAGAATACTTACCTGACTGGTGTTTGCACTCTTTGTGTTCCTTGCACCAGACGTTTGATGCTGAGGATTAACAATGGTGTCACTAGGCAATGTTTCAGGATTTCTTCTCAATTATGCCATCTCCTCTGCTATTTGACCAACTTGCTTAGCTAATGCCTCCACTATTTTGTCTCGTACCTCGTTGTCCTTCTTAATCACTCTAAGAAAGTCAATTATTTCTGATGAGGTTTGAGCCTCTTTGGTCAACATTACATTGATAATTTCTTTGATAGCCTTTGTTATATCCCCCTTGGTTGTAATTTTGGTTGTTATATGACGGTTGGCGATTTTGATATGGTTGACGTCCCTGATATGGCACATGCTTCTCCCCCAAAAGGAAAGTAAGTAAAAGTGGGGCCTTGAAAACTCACCTCAGATGCGTATGAATACATAAAGTGTAAAAGCTGGGAGCTAATCATTACCTAAAAAATGTAGGTCCATGAGTGTATGTACATAATGGTCAAGATGAACCCCGTTGTATCCAAACAACGTAATTGTTAGCGTGTTCAAGAATGTTTGACAAGTTTAACTTTTGACAAAAGTTGACTTTTGTTTACCAATGTTGATTGGACTGACCCGACGACCCATTGGTGACTCAATAAATAAAAATATGTTTAGTCATGCTCAAATAGCTCAAATAATGATTCATATAAAGTTTCATGTCGGAAATATATTTTTGGAAAGTTTCTATTTTTCGAAAGTATGACATCGTTACACATGTACAACCCGTGTAAAGGTTATGAATAATACTAAAACAACCATATCAATTATACATGTAACACATCCAACAATAATCCATAACATGTTAACATAACCTAGATTCTTCATCATGCCAAAGTTTCGTAATTTAAAACATAAGAACACAAGTTGCACAAATTTCATCCAAATCTCCTAACGTATTCCTATGATCATTTCAACATCAATCACATCACCATAATATGTTCTACATATATCATACTCATCATTCATCACATCAAGTCATAAAAGTTTCCATAAATAGCAAGCATGATCGTACGAAACGTTGTTCACAATTCGATTATTCCCAATCCATTCCTATGCTCTAAAAATCATATAAAAATTATCACATCTCATCAAACATGCATAAATCATCATCTATAAACCAAATTACCTAAAAAGTTTCCATTAATAGAAAGTACCCAAAAACCGAATCGAAATCAAAAGTTCAAAACATGTATTTTCACCCAATAGCATCAACTAACATCCTAGAACCATCAATTCAATCCAATTTTATCTAATACATACAATTTCTACAAAAGCCCCAAATTAAAGTTTCCATTATAAGTAAGTCTTGGTTTTTGATCAAAACGAAACAATTTCACAAAACCAATTCGTACAATATCATTATATTGAATACTAACACATAATCAATCATTAATTTCAATTAATTTCAAGTTTTGACTCGAGTTTGGATCTCTAGGGTTCATGTTCATCATTATAATCAAAGAACATGAAATCAAACATAAAACTTACTTGAAATACTTAGATAATGATCCCTAGTATGCGTTTGATGCAAGAAACGATGAAAATCACCACCAATAAGCAAGAACAAGATCAAAGAAAGTGTCCTTAGTGTGCGTGTGTGATTTGCTGCCAAAATAATGAAGGGGAAGATGAAGGGATATCCAAATGGTGATTAGGGTTGGGGGTTGGGTTTTATATACTTTTTTTTACAAGAAAGGCCCCCATCTTTTATAAAAATCATTTTAACGCTACGCGATTGAACTTTTTCTACACCAAAACCTCCAAATGCTCATATAATATCAAACAAACATTAATAACATGAAATAATATTCATTTTGTTATTTCAAAGGCATATTTATAATAATTATGCATTAAAAGTGGAAAATACACGAAAACGCATAAATGCCAGAAAATTCTCAATTTTCACAACCAAGCTACACATTTAATCACATAATCATATAACACATAATTTCACACCAGTTATGATTGTTTAAAAACTAGTTTGACAAGTCACCAATGTTCGGGGACAGACGCGCGTGCGATCCGGTAATTCTCTGAATTACTGTTACATGAAAGGTTCGTGAATGTTTGTGAAATAAATGACACATTTAAGTAAACAATATTAAATGCATGAATGTACGATTGGAAAACCATGATTGTGATGATCGAAAAGTGACCTAAAAATGTCAGGTGTCACATCATCCCCTTGTTGAAATAAATTTCGTCTTGAAATTTAACTAACTCTGGTAAAAGAAGGACGAAAATTTCCTGGTTGTCACATCATCCCCTTATTGAAGGAATTTTGCCCCGAAATATTAAACAGGTAAACTGCGGTTATTTCACCTTTATATGATTCTAATGTTTCAAGGTATACTCTGGTCCACACTTAGAGTTCATACTAACTTTAACAGTAAAGGTACATTTATGCTTGAGTGTTTTTGACCACTTGGTACATGATTTCAACTAGTCCCTCAATGAATTGTAGCTGCGCGTTCATCTGTTTCTCATTTAACAGAATGACGACTGTTTCATCAGACAGACATTTCTTCTATGAAACGTGTAACATGTTATGTACTCCATTGAGTTCTCTAGACAAATTAAGTTGTTAATTTACTGGTCCAACCCTTTTGACAATCTCAAAAGATCCAACGTAGTGCGGGTATTTTCTCATTTTTCCAAAACAAATTGCACCTTTCCAAGGTGACACTTTTAGAAGTACCTTGTTTTGGATTTGGTATTCAATGGATTTTGTTGGCATTAGCCCACGTAAATCCTTTCTTAGTCAAGTGCTGCTGCCATGGGGTTACGAATTTGTATGATTTCCTTAGTCGTCTCGTGCACAAGCTCAGGACCTGTAAGTTGACTTTCCCTTAAAGTCTTTGACTACATGGTCCGTCCTACCACATCTTTGGAAACAACAATGATCACACCGGCCATGATGGTGAATGACTTACTCTACGTGTCATCCTATTCCTGTTCACTATTAGATGAACCATTAAGAATGTCATACTTAGTTAGAGTGCTCTACGCCACAACCAAAGGAATAAGCTTGTGAGATAACCTCATAGCATGCTGAATGATTATAGGATCAATGACAATGATCATTTCTTAAATCTAAGGTACTATCCTTCAACTAACATCTCAGTATGCTTGTAGGTTAGAGTTACCATTACATAAAGCAACCAACTCATGAAAATGGGTCTATATTCTTCAATATCTGACCTTACCATCTTAATGTTCCAAAATTCCTTTCTATCTTCTACTATTCTTTTTGAGTACTGTACTCCTCCTCAGATATTCCTCAATGCAGTAGCAACTAAAGCATAGGCTTCTAGCCCAACTACTCTCAAATTTGATAGTACTAGTCTCTGCTGCATCCTGCAGTATAGCCTCGAATGCTCCCTCGACTATGCCATCTAGGGGATTGTGCTGTTTGTTTTTCCTTAATACATCAACAAAAGTATTGTGTTTTTGGCCAGTCTCCACTAAGCCTTCCTTGAGTGTTTCCACATATTCACTAATGGTGGTCTGATGCTCCGGTATCTTAGTGATCTCATTGGGTGCTTCACATACATTATGAATCTTTTGATCTAACCTTGCGACAAGAGCGGCAAATGGCTGCTTAGTTGGATGAGGTATAAGTGATGATGCAGGAGTACAATTAGTTATGTTTGCAGTAAGGAGAAGGGGTACTGCTCCTCCTGAATTTAGCTGGCAATCATATCGAACACTTCCAATGTTGTGTATCTCCTCTGACTTGAACATTGAACAACACTCCATGTTGTTTGAAGTTATCAGCAGACTCCAACCGATGCTTATTCGGCTTCGATGGTAAGGCTATTAGTGTAGATGAAGCAGGTATGAGAGCGAGATCCTTAGTCTCCTCATTGATTGGGGCTGATGCTAGTGACATGAGCGGGTAGATGATGATATGGACATCCAATATCATTATACGTGCGTGAAATAATAGTATGCTTGAAAAATAATAAACAGATAAGAATATGTGCAATGGTATTGTGTGTCTAAAGCTATAGTCTAGATGCAAATGCAATCCTAGTTCTTTATAACCAGTGGCTCTGATACCAATCCGTCACACCCTCAAAATCCACCGGCGGGTTCTCCCGCGAGGGCATGACGAACCAGGATCTCAGACATAGTCATATCAAAGACACTAAATGCATTTTCAAAATAAGCATTTGACCCTAAATCATAGTAAAAGGCAGTTTTCAATGTAATCAATGCAGAAGCATAAATCTTTTTTCTAAATCATGAGTAATAAATGCGCAAAACAAGGCGCCCAATGAAAGTAGTAAATGTAAATGAACTTGCTTTCAAATGATAAAGATGATGCATGAGCCTCAGATATGCAACCCTAGCCTTAAACGTGCGAGTGACCTGAGAAGACATGCTAAAGTGTGTCAATACAAGGTTGGTGAGTTAACAGGTGTAAGTAAATAAATATGTTTGAGCGTTTTCCAGGTAAAACTAAACAAAGGTATACCATAGGTAGGTAGCCTATATATCAAGTTACTTAGCGTTCGAACGAAGCTGACTGTTTGTGAGTTGTTTGCCTTCCACCATGTCTTATCACAAAACAATGGCAAATATCTAGGTCAATTAAACCCCGTCGACCTCCAGTCGAGGTAGCGGACTAACGCGAGTGGGTTTGTCAAACCAGTAGTACTACCCAAAACTACCTCGCTATTCTGTTATTAACGGTTCGAGTATGTAAGGACTTGCGTGATAATGTTTGCACTATAGTAACAAGCGATATACCAATAATACAAACCAGATAAAAATAGTTTGCATGCTTCTCCCCCAAAAAGGAAAGTAAGTAAAAGTGGGGCCCTGAAGACTCACCTCAGATGCGTATGAATACATGAAGTGTAAAAGCTAAACTAATCATTACCTAACAAATGTAGGTCCATGAGTGTATGTACATAATGGTCAAGATGAACCCGTTGTAACCAAACAACGTAATTGTTAGCGTGTTCGATAAATGTTTGACAAGTTAACTTTTTGACAAAAGTTGACTTTGTTTACCAATGTTGATGGACTGACCCGACGACCCGTGGGACTCAAATAAATAAAAGCATGTTTAGTCATGCTCAAATAACTCAAATAATGATTCATATAAAGTTTCATGTTGGAAATATATTTTTGGAAAGTTTCTTTTTTGGAAAATATGACATCGATATACATGTACAACCAGTGTAAAGATTATGAATAATACCACAACAACCATCTCAATTTTACATGTAACACATCCAACAATCATCCATAACATGTTAACATAACCTATATTTTTCATCATGCCCAAAGTTTCGTAATTAAAACATACGAACACAAGTTGCACAAATTTCATCCAAATCTCCTAACATATTCCAATGATCATTTTAACATCAATCACATCACCATAACATGTTTTACATATATCATACTCATCATTCATCACATCAAGTCATAAAAGTTTCCATAAATGGCAAGCATGATCGTACGAAATGTTGTTTACAATTCCATTATTCCCAATCCATTCCTAAGCTCTAAAAATCATATAAAAATTATCACATCTCATCAAAAATGCATAAATCATCATCTATAAACCAAATTACCTAAAACGTTTCCATTAATAGAAAGTACCCAAAAACCGAATCGAAATCAAAAGTTCAAAACATGAATTTTCACCCAATAGCATCAACTAACATCCTAGAACCATCAATTCAATCCAATTTCATCTAATTCATACAATTTCTATAAAAGCCTCAAATTAAAGTTTCCATTATAATTAAGTCTTGGTTTTTGATCAAAACAAATAATTTCACAAAACCAATCCGTACAAACATCATTATATTGAATACTAACATAATCAATTATCAATTTCAATTAATTTCAAGTTTTGACTCGAGTTTGGATTTATAGGGTTCATGTTCATAATGATAATCAAAGAACATGAAATCAAACATAAAAACTTACTTGAAATACTTAGATGATGATCCCAAGTATGCGTTTGATGCAAGAAACGATGAAAATCACCACCAATAAGCATGAACAAGATCAAAGAAAGTGTCCTTTGTGTGTGTGTGTGTGTGTGTGAAAATCTGAAAATAAAAGGGAAAGGTGAGGGGATGGCCAAATGGTGATTAGGGTTATGTTTTATACTTTTTTTTTACAAGAAAGGCCCCGTCTTTTATAAAAATCGTTTTAACGCTACGCGATTGAACTTTTTTTACACCAATACATCCAAATGTTCATATAATATCAAACAAACATTAATAACATGAAATAATATTCATTTTGCTATTTCAAAGCATATTTATAATAATTATGCATTAAAAGCGGAAAATACGTTAAAAAGCATAAATGCCAGAAAATTCTCAATTTTCACAACCAAGCTACACATTTAATCACATAATCATATAACATATAATTTCACACCAATTATGATTGTTTAAAAACTATTTGATAAGTCACCAACGTTCGGGGACAGACGCGCGTGCAATCCGGCAATTTTTCGAATTACCGTTACATGAAAGGTTCGTGAATGTTTGTGCAATAAATGACACATTTAATTAAACAATCTGAAAATGCCGGGTGTCACTTTAGAAGTACCTTGTTGTGGATTTGGTATTCAATGGATTTTGTTGGCGTTAGCCCACGTAAATCCTTTCTAAGTCACGTGTTGCTGCTCTGGGGTTACGACTTTGTGCTATTTACTTAGTCGTCTCGTGCACAAGCTCAGGACCTGTAAGTTGACTTTCCTTAAAGTCTTCGACTACATGGTCTGTCTTGCCACATCTTTGGCAACAACAATAATCACACTGGCCATGATGGTGAATGACTTCCTCTACGTGTCATCCTATTCCTATTCACTATTAGATGAACCATCAACAATGACATACTTAGTTAGAGTGCTCTGATAGCATTCTATAACACCTGGCCTCTCACACCACCAATATTGTCCACTTCCCCACGAGAAGCTCACGGAGTTTTTTTTTGGTTGCCCGGGTGAAAACTTCCCATGGAGGTCACCCTCCCTGGATTGCTGTCACCTGAGCACGCTTAACTGTGGAGTTCTCCTCTCACCCACAGCTAATTCGCCCAAAATGCATTGGTGATATTAGAGACCGACATTCCTTATGAACCAGGAATCTCTCCTGTCCATGGCCGATGTGGGTTATATGTAGCGTGTCACAGCACCCCCCCCCTGACTCATCGTCTCGATGAGCCCAGAAGTCCCATCCTTGGTGAGTATGTCCCACATCCCGAGGCACAGAGTGGCTCTAATACCATTCTATATACCCCCTCTCATACTACCATATTGTCCGCTTCGCCCATGAGAAGCTCACGGATTTGTTTTTGGTTGCTCGGATGAAAACTTCCCAGGGAGGTCACCCTCCTAGATTGCTGCCACCTGAGCACGCTTAGCTGTGGAGTTCTCTCTCATCCATAGCTAATATGCCCAAACTATTTGTGATATTAGAGACTAGACATTCCTTATGAACCAGGAATCTCTCCTGTCCACGCCGATGTGGGTTATATGTAGGGTGTCACAACCATCTTCCTAAGAATTCCCAATCCACCTCCAAATGATTGAAAGAAATATCCTCCCGGGTGGAGTTCACATCCCAGATGTCATCGATGGATAAACCATCATAGAATGCATTGATTAACTCCAATTGTGGAATACCATGATGAGGCAATTTCTTAACAATTGTTTAAATCTTTTCCAAGCTTCATAGAAAAGCTCACCCGGTTGTTGTTGGAAGTTCCGAATATTGGCCCTTGCTCACTTGTTCGTTGAGGTGTGTAATATTCTTCTAAGAATTGTTGTTGCATATCCTCCCACGTAAAGATGCTTTCGGATGGCAAAGATAAAAACCATTGTTTTGCAGCATCCTTCAATGTGAATTGAAACAATACTAGCTTTACTTGATCCGGTATGACCCCTTGCATCCATTGTGCCACACACCGCTTCAAATTTAGAAATATGAGATACGGTTCCTCAGTTCCTTTACCATAGAAAGATGGCAACATGTCATCCTTGTGGTCTCACTTCAAAATCTACCATGTGCAACAGGGCTTACTATTGGAGATGAGTTGACCGCAATTTGAGGTCTGATGGCTTTTAACTCCTCGGATTGGGGCATGATGATGGACTTGTGGAAGACCATCATGATGTTAAGGAAAACCCAGTTAAGTATGTTGAGTCATTGGTTGCCTCATGCCTCTTGGTGGACCTTGATAACCATTTGATAAATTGGGTTAAAGTGATGATTATATCCTCCCGGATGTTGGTAGCCTAGCTAAACCCAAATCCCTCTTCATCTCCCCTCCATAACCAGCATTTGAATGCTCATGCTCTATTCCATCATCCCAATTCGATACCCGGTCCCTTATGTCCTCATCATCATTACACCATCATTCCGGCTTGAGTTTGATTGATTGAACAGAACTGAAGGATTTCTTGGAGCCTCATAGCTAACATTCTAATTGGTTCTTGCTGAATAGGTGGATTGGTTGTGGGTATACACGTATTTTTCACTCATTTGGAATTATGTTGGTTGAGGTATAGGGTTTCCCTGAACTAGGTTAAATGGCGGGGCTTGTTTGCTAAGGTGGTGGAGCATTATGTGGTAGGAACAATGGGGGAGGTATCACCTAAAGGTTGTTCTCTTGTGAGGAGGTTGATTAGGCAGAGTACCTTGATTATCCGAGTTATTCATATTGTTGAGTGGATTACTTTTCGGTGTTTTGGATAATCTTTGTAAAATCCCGACTCGCTTTGGCTGATGAAGTTCCTTCTTCAGACTAAGTACCTCGTGGAGTAGGAGCTGTTGAAGGATTTGCTTTGCGAAGGACTCGTGTCTCTCTATTTTTTCAATCTCAGGATCAAAGAACAACGGTGAAGTCCTTCTGGAATGTCTCGTATGCATAAGAGTCTGAACTACCAACACCAAGAAACAACCCCCGGTAATTCCGACGACGAAATAAAAAAATAAAACTAAAAAACAAGAAAAGAATATTTTATGGATTTTTAGAAAACAAATAACTATTACTAACACTAAGTACAATGATTCCCGACAACACGCCATATTGATCGATGCCTTGTGGTCGGTCAAAATATTAATTAAAGAGTCCTTAATCACTTGTTAATAGTAAAGGGTAAGAAGGGTGTCGAATCCACAGAGAATCACAGGAAAGTGTTAGTAACGATCAACTAACAGAAATAAACATTGAAAATAAATTGATTTATGGATTTTCGTTGAGAATAATTAAATGATGAATAAAAGTTTAGGGTTTTAACAATTTTGGAGAAAAAGCGACCCACTTCAGGATTCAGGTTTGGCAAAGTTTATAATTTTTCTTTAATGAAATCTAGTGAGAATCATTAACGGTGACTTACAATGATAGATTTAAGTGATAATTATGATTAAGCTTAAAGGACCTTATTCACACAATTACCAATTTGAATAATGAAACCTAATCCTAATATCATCACACAATGATTAAAGACAACCAATTATAGAATATCAAATTAGGTTTAAGCATAATCAAACCGTTAAATAATCAAATCAAAATAGAATCCAAAAGAACTTAAAGGTTCAATCCAATTCCAAATATAGGTTACAAACTAAGAAAAATAAAAACTTGCACAAACTCATCCCCCGAAGTGAATCACAAACGAATTAGCCTTGCCTCATCATTGAATCTTCAAAGCCAATTGAATGAATCTTGTAGATTTGATGATCTTGATGTTAGAAGAGCTTGAGAATGATCCAAGATTGTAATTTTCATCCATATTGTTGTGTCAAAGTTAAAATTTGTATTAGGGTTTTTCCCATTTAAATCCCTTCAATTTAGGTCAATTCCAACAAAACCAGGACCCCGGCGTCGGTGGCGCCTATGGAGGTGTCGGTGGTGCCACACACTGTACACCTTGATCTCATGTGCAACTTTTGAGATCTTTCCATTGATAGGTCGTGGGTCCCGTAACTCCTTTCCTAGCTCAAGTTATGCACGTTTTAGATACCTTGTCGTGCAATTCGTTGATCATATCTTTACTTCTCGAGCTCCAATTCTCGTCCCTTTTCTTCCACTTTCTTTGTATTCTTCACGTTTGACCTACAAACACAAGATAATCCCAAAGTAGCTCTATTTCTCATAAACTTACACATAAAACATAGAAATAAAGCTATTAACATTAAACTTTCACCCCCCGATCATGTCTTTCCTTTGGCATAAAAGAATGTGTCATGTAACTTTAAAAGCATGAATAATTAATTAAGAATGATTTGGTAATTGGAATGCAAAAGAAAGAGTTTAAAAGTGATGATCATTGTGTTGCATGCCTGAAAGGGAAGCAACACAAGGTATCTCACAAGCCAAATGATATGAACTCAATCACTACACCCCTACACTTATTACATGGATCTCTTTTGCCCTACCAGTGTAATGAGTTTAGAACTAAGGATGAGACTCCTGAGATCTTGAAGAGTTTCATTCTGATAATTGAGAATCATGTGATCATAAGTCAAGAACATAAGATGTGATCAAGGAACTGAATTTAAAACCAAATCCTTGATGCATATTATGATGAAAAAGGGTATTTCAAGACAATACAGTGCTCACAGGACTCCTCAGCAAAACAATGTTACTGAGAGGAGAAACAGGACACTTATTGAAGCTGGAAGAACCATGTTGTCTGACTCTAAACTATCCATCACCTTCTAGGCAGAGGCAGTAAACATTGCCTGCTATGTGCAGAACAGAGTTTTAGTGGTTAGACTCATGGTAAGACTCCTTATGAACTGTGGCTGGAGACCTTACATTGGTTTCTCATATCATTTGGATGTCCTTGCATCATCTTGAATACCAAGGATCAAATAGCCAAATTTGATGAGAATACAGATGATGGACATTTCATCGGATACTCTTCCCAAGCTGAGGCTTATAGAGTATAAAATATTAGAGCCAGAGTAGTTGAGGAGTCAGCCAATGTGACCCTTATTGAGCACCCACCCAGTGTGAAAGGTTTTGGTCCTGATTAGTTGTTTGATCTTGATTTAGTTACCAACTGTTTTAACAAATCTTGTGAGAATGTTTCAGGATCTACAGGTACCTTATCAATAAGATATTCTAATCCAAGATTTGAGCCGAGAAGACCAAATGTTCAAAATACTTTAGCTCCATTGGTAACTAGCCCTGCAGTTGCAAATCCTATTAGCACAACCATGACAAATTCTTCAGTTGATACATCTGAAGTGCCTATAAATTCTAACACAAGGCACAGAACTCGGATGAAGGAATTTCCAATATAGGAGGAGATGGAGGTGGAGATAGTGATCAAGAATTTCTTGATGCTGATAACCACTCCATAGAAGACAACATCAATGATGTAACACACTATTGGATCAAGTCTTACTTGATAAGTGTGTTGATGTGGTGGATGATCCTCAAGCACCAAATCAGAATTTCACCAATTTGGATTTGTCCAAACAACTAGTGATTTCTCAACTATGAGTCCACAAGTCCCATCCTACCATAAACATCATTGGAGATGTTGAGACTGGGTGAGAACAAGAGGACAAACCCATAACAAAAAATGTTTGTCTTCACTCTTGATTCTTATCCCAGATAGAGCCTAAGAAGATTAAAGAGGCTCTGAAAGATGGAATTTGGGTTGAAGCAATGCAGGAGGAGCTGCTTCAATTCAAGAGACAGAAGGTTGGAATCTATGTCCTCTTCCTCAAGGGAAGACTACCATAGGTACCAAGTGGGTATTTAGGAACAAAAAGGATGATAGAGGACTTGTCATCAAGAACAAGGCAAGACTGGTAGTTCAAGGATACACACAAGAAGAAGGGATTGACTACACAGATGTTTTTTGCTCCTGTAGCAAGACTTGAAGCTATTAGGATATTCCTAGCTTTTGCTGTATCCAAGGATTTCAAGGTCTACTAAATTGATGTCAAGTGTGCCTTTTTATATGGGGTGATTGGTGAGGAGTTGTATGTCAAATAACCACCTGGCTTTGCAAACCCAGATCATCCTGATTATGTCTGCAAGCTTGACAAAGTTCTTTATAAGCTACATCAAGCTCCAAGGAAGTGGTATGAGACACTATCATAATATCTCTGTCAGCATGGATACAAGAGAGGTACTATTGATGGAACACTCTTTATCAAAGGAACAGGAAATGACTTGATGCTGGTTCAAGTTTATGTAGATGACATTATCTTTAGGTCAAGTAATCCAAAGCTCTATAAAGACTTTGAGAAGCTGATGAACAATAGATTTGAAATGAGTGCCATACGAGAACTCAATTTCTTTCTAGGAATTCAAGTGAAGCAGGTTGATAATGGCATCTTCATAAACCAGTCAAAGTATGTGCAAGACATACTTACCAGGTTTCACATGAATGAGTGCAAGCTTTCTAAGACACCCATAGCCAGAGACCACTCTCTAGGACCAGATCTTGAGGGGGAGTGTGTTGATGAACATTTATACAGGGCTATGATCGAGTCTCTTATGTACCTCACTGCCAGCAGGCTAGCTGATGATCAAAGGAATGGTCTTGATTCTAATAAGAATTATCAACAGATGAAAATCAAGAATCAGAGGTCTCTTCAGTTTTGGTAGCATCAGCTTAGGAGGAGTTTGTAAGGAATACACTTAGAGGCTGATGCAACCAAAGAACAACCAAAGTACAAGGAAGTTACTTTGGAATATTTGATATAACTCAGAGAATTATGCTAAGTATCAAATCTTCCAAAACCAAAAGACCATATCTTCCGAAGCCAAAGATGAAGTCTTTCGAAGCTTTAAGGACAAAGTCTTCCAAAGCCAAAGACTGATTTCTTCCAAAGACAGAGAAGCATGCTTTCTCTGAATCACCTTTTGACAAAAGTTGAACCTCTTTCCGCTGCCACTTCTAAAGACTCACCAACTTATATGAGTTGTTGAAAAGTCCACGCTTTTGTCAATTATAGATTAAGGTCTTTTATCTATAACTTTCCAACTATGTACTTTTATCCTTTTTGTTATAGATAAGGATGTGAGCTATGGCCTGTCATAATCACTAGTCAAAAGGCAATCTACCTATTGACTCTACATTGATCTTGTTGTCTAGATTAGTGTTTCCAGCTGCCCTTCAAAGTATGGTCGGTTGTAGGATGTAGTATAAGTGTCTCAAGTACTTGTATTTTATTTCTGATTTGTAACACTTGTAAGAACTTGAAAGCAATATACATCATTTTTGAAAACCATATTTGAGTGTTCTTGTTCTTTTTCTTTTACGAGTGTTCATTATTTCATCACCAGCCGGTTCCCTATTTGATCTGCTAAATCTTTCATATCTCTCCATATTATGAAACTGTTGCATTGACCACCCTTCATGGTCCTGCAAATATGAATCAGTTACTTAAATACACGAACTTTATAATTATAGATTGGAACTTTGGATGAAATTAAGAACAAAATTGCAAAAAGCCTCAAATTTTGAAACGAAATAACGAAAAACAATCACTTTCGGGTTTTCCAATTCCGCAAGATCAACAATTGGTATGTTTAACCTAGGGTTTGTAAGAAACAATACTTCAAGATCTTAGCTTTTGATTAAAGTGACAACAAAGGAATAAGCTTTCGTTCATTCATAATGTTACCAATTTACCTATATCAAATTGTCTACTTTTCTTAATGAGCTCACGATGCAAGAAAAACAAAAACTGATAATCAAGCAAACAACTTTATTTATAAGCAAAGCTTTTAAATCAACCAAAACATAATAATTCATTCAATCACTCCATGTTCATTACAAAATCCTAATCAGAACATACCAAATATCTCACTTGACAAGAATCGTACTTCCGAAAGTAATCACGAAAAGCCTAGCCACGCATAATCTTCATTATGCCTTCGATCATGAATTAGAGAATGGTTGTGGATGATTTGGGGAGCCTTGGAACACAAAAAATCACCTAAAGTTCATCACTTTTCGTCTCCAAGATGTTGTCGATTGAATTGGGGTTGATTTTGTTTAAATAAACTGAAAATCCACAAAATCCGGATGTTGTTAGGCCATCGGTGTATCATATGCCCACCGGAATATGATATACCACCTCATACGCCGCCTATAGGGCCCAACTTTCTGTTCCTTTTATCAAATACGCCCACAAATATGCCGTCTCATACGCCGCCCGGCGTATGATACGCCGCCCATACACCGCCTCATACGCCGCCCGACGTATGATATGCCCAAACCCGGAGTATCATACGTCGGGTCTCTTTCTTGACCTCATTTATTCATTTTTTTGATATTTATATCTTCAGTCCTTCAACTTTCAAGTTTTGCTACTTTTGCCTCAAATTATGCTCCTTTAAGCTCAAACACCTATGAATCAAAACATAAACAAAGTCAAGTTGTTCCACAATAATCACAATGTACAATCAAGCATTTAGATCAATTAAAGACTAAAATATTGACTCATGATGACATCCCCACACTTAACCTTTTGTTTGTCCTCAAACAAACTTATTTGCACAATTCACCTTACTTAATCAAACACATTATATTATCACAACTTTGTATAAGTTAAGGTCACAAGGCATACTTAGTTTTAAACTTTCATCATGTAAGATTTACAACCCAACACGTAATATCATTCATGTTTTAAACTTAGAATCACCTTTGTTGGCATAACTTCACCTTTTGCTTCAAACATTCATACATTCACATTCCTCGTAATGAACACTCTTCTTGGTTTGTTTTGTGGACTAGTGATTATATACTAGTATGTCTGGATGTCTCAAACCAAGAATGTACATCTTCATCATAAGCTCGTATATTAATCATATCGCCAAGAATGTACCTCTAAATAGTAGTTGCATTTGTTTTATATGATCTACTAAACCAGAATACATGGTTAGTTTCCAAATGCTGGAAATGTGTAAATCACATAAGGGAATCCGTGTATCCATATTATGAATATTGGTCTGGTATGATTATATCTCAACATAACGTTAGATATTTCGTTTTTGTTGATAAGTGAATTTTCCAAAATGACTTGATAAGTAATGATCCTGTATTAAATGATGATGTATGTTTGTGTAACATATATATGAGACATTCCTAAATACCATAGATTTAGAATGTTAACTTGTTTAAGTTGAGGTGTGAATGTGGTAAAGGAATATTGTGATTTTTCTTAAGGCAGTGAATAATTAGAATGATGCATCCTCTATTCACATGCTAAAGTATTAAGTTTAAAGCATTCTAGATCAATACATGTTAATTAGGGTGCTCTTTAGAGACAATTAACAAGTAACATTCAAATATACATAACACAAGATTGGTTTATGTTTAAACAATTTAGAAATTGATTTTTATTCAAGCTAAGGAAATGTTGTAACGTCTAAGGATCTTAAAAATACATCCATTGTCTAGGTATGTCCATCTAAGTCTGTGATGGTTTGCAAACTACCATATGACAAATTTATTCTCAACACTATAAAGTAGTGGAAACCCGCACCAAGGCAAGTGTTGCTTTATAAGTAAGCATTGATGAACTCAATGATAAAAAGGTGTGTTCTTGTTCAAATCATGAGTATCAAGTTATAATCAAGTATAGTGCATTTAATATAGTTGAATGTTTGACAAAAAGGATTTGTGTAATCCGAATATGATAGTGCAAACACATAACCAAGTAGAGTACGTGAAGGTCAAAATAAGAAGTTCATCTAGTGATTAGCTTTGGATGTCAGTTGGTTAGATTTAGTGTCTAGTGAAAAAAGGCACAGCGAAGTGGTTTTCATTTGAAATGAAATTATATCTTTCAAACATATAATTTATACCTACATGGCTGATAGTATTGTCTTAACAGTTGACAATATGCAAGATTAACTTGAGAGTTAAGAGCACACCATAACAAATAATCTCCATTGTAAGTTATCTCTGATGACTTAACGAAGTCAAAGATAAAAGTTTGGATCCAACAACCTAAGGTTTTATAAGAGATAAAGTTGTGAAATGAGACTATAGCCTATGGATAAATGCATATGAAGGAAAACTAACCTTGTTATTGGAGATCCCAAGATCTAGGTTCAATAGGACAACCGACTCACATATCTAAGGGTGGTCACTATGGGGGCATAGCTATCATGTAAGCTAATCCCCTAAATTATGGTAGGAGTTTAAATACTTCATATCCATTTCATAACCGTCAGTGACTATATGAGGATAAACACGATATTTAGTTAATAATTAGTGTAAATCATGAAAACCTTAATGTTTTTAATGATTAGAAAGAAATCACCTACGTGAAGGAGAAGTGGGATCACTTCAAATGGAATTATGGGGTGCGTAATCCCTAGAGCTTTCATAAAACCAGACTACTATTCCATAACCACCATTGGACATGATATAAGGGGATGGCCCAACTAGGAAGAATCTTGTGTAAACATACATTGTCAAATCTGTTTATAACCATCAGTTCAAGGACATTAAGTCTACTAATGGTTCGGAGTCAAGGCTATTTCACAAGGAAAAGTTAGAGGTGAATAACTGCCTCTCCAATGCAAGATTCAACTGTTAACATTTCATTAAGATTTGGTGTTTTGATCAATCTCCACTCATGCGGAGGATTGTTGGAAATTTAGTGAAAAAATGGATTTTTTACTAACTTTGGACACAGATAAATATTAGTATTTGTTAAAAGTATTATTATTATTTGGTAGGTTTATGAAAGGATCGCAATGAATCAAACCGTGTCCTAAATGGAGAAGATGAATGAGATATCGATGCTCTAAGGTTTGGTTGAATGAAATAAATAACAAGTCACTGTAGATCCACTACTATGATGTCGTTAGAGGTTGCGGTATTCTGCTATGTAGAAGTGAATAGTTTGTTCAAATTCTAGAATATTAATTCATAATTAAATAGAAATTAATTTGTGTATTAATATGATAATTAATTTGCATACTAAATAGAATTAATTTGTTCAAATTATAGAATATGAAAGACCAGACCAATGAACCAACTTAGTAGTCTATTTCATTTCAAAACCAACTTAGTTAGAATTTTCATTTCCCCATGGGATATATAAAATGAAAAGAAAGATTTGTGGAATACATAAATGAGAAAAAGAGAAGTGTGTACCCTTGACCAACATTCTCTATTTGTGTATAAATACAAGACATATGGGCCTTGTTTCGATGCTTGAAAAACTCACACGTATTTGAGAAATCAGCACACTCTCTGAAGAATATCTAACATTCTTCGCTCTACACTCTCTTGGTTAAGACATCTTCATTTCCATTGTTACCTCAGGTGCAAGGACATCTCTGGTAGTATAAACATACTGTTATTCTTGTTATACCCTAGGAGACAGAGGTGTTCATCTGAGAAGATGCGCGAAATTTATTTTAAAGGATCTCTGTTGAACAAAAATCCTCAACCACCACTCAACCTTTTCGTTAGTTCATTGTGCAGACAAAGATAAAGATGTGAAGAATCTCTCTGGTTTTAAGAATCAGGTGAAGGAAGTTCTCTCCGAAGACCATGGTTTTAATTGGTTTCAATTCATGTAAATTACATTTATCTTACATTTGGTTTGTATACGGTATTGCAGTTATGTATTTCCCCTCAGTAATTTGATTATTATTTTATTATGTAAAATCCAGGAAATTCATAAATTGATCGACCTCAATTCATCATATGCGAAATGAATGATGCTTGGATCGGTATACATAAGCACACAAGATAAGATCAAAGAACAACAAGGTAAATAACTTTTCGCCTTTGATTACCAATGTTGCACAAGCTTTACAAAACAAGAAAATAATCAAGTGTTTCAAATTTAAAGCAAAACACCAATTTTACTACATAGATGTTCTCACACAAAAACTGAGTTGTTGCAGCAAAATGTTTTGGCGCGGAAACTTCACTTCTCGCTTGGATCTTCATGTACTCGCACAAGTACATTTTGCATCAACTTGGACAGACTATTGGTAGGCACCAGACCATGAATCGGGATCTTCTTCACAATCTTTGGAAGTTTATATACTTGTATCTTCATTGGGGAATTTGTTTGGATTTATCCTTGATTCATCATAAATCACTTTTTATTTGGCCATCTTGAAATTCTAGAAGTTTGATTTGCGTTAATGCCATATCTAGTTTCTGAACCAGTTAGCCTTTCCATAATTAGTACGGTTCAAAAATGGAACTCTACCCATAGCATATAGATCGGTAGCTAGTAAAGTGTCAAAGTCATGCTTATCTTTGTAGTATTCAATAGCTCTAGCTCCCTCGTCATCACGTACAATTTCTTCTTCCATCGTAACACCAACTCAAAACTAATTCGTATTTCCATAAAAATTGAATATCTCAGGAAATGCTTTTCTGGTTGAAGAGGATGAGCTCTAACCGTTAGTTTCCTAATTTTCATCACAACTTTCTCCCCTTTTTATCAGAAGGATCAGCTTGAGTGTCACTATGCTCAACTCCTGATAATGAAGCTATCTCACCTTCTTCTAGCTAAATGTATTCGAATAAACTTTTAAGAATATTCCCAAAAACATCTGTATATTTAATCTCTTCTTCCAAGTCTTCAAATTGATGAATTTTATCATTAGAATCTTCTATACGTAGTTGTTTTTTATAAGTGTAAAAGTCCTTCTAATATGGATCTCTACCTCAGGATCTAAAGGTTGATAATCCTTTGATTATCTGGACTTGTTCCGGAGACATTATCAATTACAATTTCTCAAGACGAGCCTATAATGTTGCCTACATCTCCACCTTGATCATCATCATCATCATCATCATCATCACCTTTATTATCCTTTTTCCTGTTCATCATCATCCTCATCATCCTCATCATCCTAACCTCATAATTAACCTTATCTAAATTATTATCACCTTCTTCATCTACTATCCTTCATATACTTGAGTAATAACCATATTTACTGTAGTTACATCAATATATTTTTGGTTTAAGTAGCTTGCTCATCTATGATCAAATCTATTTAAGCTTTAACAACAGGTTCAGGATCAATAGATTGTTGTCCACTTGATTCACTAATCTCTGTTGTTCTCACAAGTTTTGCTTGAGTGATTTAAGTGGAAGTTGGAAATGTAAAGATCAAATATAATTTCTAGGCTCTAAACATAATCAAATAAGAATTGCATTTGATGTTCGAGAGTCTTGATCCTAGCTTCCTTCAAGTGACTATCAAGCTAAAGAACTTCAATCTACCTTGATTTTTCCAAGCTTTCTCTTTCTAGAGTGATAACCTTTTGGTGTAAAGTTACTTGACTAAGGGGCTGTTTGGCAATTTCTGAATGATTAAACGTTGAGTCAATAAGAGGTCTGAACCATTAAGAGCTAGTATGTTGCTTAACTATTCAAAGGCAAATGTCTAACCAATTTAGATTAGATCTCTTAACCATTCAGTATTAGATCTCTTAACCATTCAGTATTAGTATAATGCTTAACCATTCAGAGGCAAATGTCTGAACCATTCAGACATTTGCTCGCAAAAAAACAGTCTGAACCATTAAATGCTAAACCATTCAGACATCTGAATCATTAAGAGACTGATTCAGATGCTGTCAAATAGCCCCTAACTTTAAGGTTTTATGTTGAAACACTAGCATTCCTGCTCTGATCCGGAGGAGGATTTAAGAAATCATTTGGATTGAAATCAAAATTTTTAGACTGGTCCTTTGGAGGAGTGGAGAATCTTTTTTCTAATACAGACTAAGTCTCAGTAACAGATATAGATACAGTTGTAGATTCTATAACTGTTACTGGTATCTCATATGTGCATGAAGACTCTCAAAAACCTTAGTAGTAAAAACTAAAATCTCCTAACTCAATGGTTCAGTAGTCATAGGAGTCCCAGGTTTCTTGAATGATATGCATCTTCCTCTGCCTCTACCTCTTCCTTTGCTTAAATCAACCCTCTTCCTTGCAACAACAAACTTTCTTCTTTTGGTGTTTAGGGAGTCCCCGAGAAGATAATCGATATCTTTATTTTCGGTAATTCATTTTGGAGTACCAGATGGAGGAGGATCCCTAGACTACTACTAAAGAATATAGATGACATTCCATATCTTATCACTTGTAGTTTCACAATCAGTTTCTAAACTATCTACAAACATTTCTTCAATCTCATCATCTATTAACTTCTCATTCTCTTTATATGAACTTCCTGGATTGTCAACGAGAGTTTGAGATGAAGTGCCAACAGGCTTAGATCCCTATGGTTGTTGTTGTTGTTCTTGTTGTTATTTTTGTTATTTTTAAGCTTGATTTGGTTGTTGTTGTTATTGAGTCTCTGAGAATCTTTCGATCTTCACTAGGGATGGGTACTTGTACTTTTGAACCATCCTTACCAGGCACTGTTTGACAAAATCGTTATCAATCTTGGTTTTAGCATTTTGTTGATCTCTAAAATGTAGAACTCTGTTCTTTTTCTCTGTAGTGATCGTCACATTCTTGTTCTTCACTTATGCAAAGATACACTAATTTCCTTAGTAATCTCTCTTATTAATATCCATCCTCCAGAAATCCTTTGTAATCTCCTAATAAATAGTAGTGTTTTTGAAAATGGCGTAGAATATTTTGGACTACTTCAGTCCTTCTATCATTTATCTAAAATTACTCTTGTCTTCTAGAATATCACCAAGAAATGTAATACCATTATGAGTTTTAGCAAAAATCAACGGTCTAGCCATCTGCACACTAACAAGCAAATATCATAAATGATTGATTTTTTTATTCTACAAAGTTTAAGTTTGAAATTAAATTTTAAGACTTTTTTGCATGAAAAATGTTTTCGCATTCAAAATATTTAAGGAATTCTCTTCAATCAACTATGGTCAAATTTTATATATTTTCACATGCCCAAGCGACAACATTTGAAAAACTTCAAATGTTTTCACATATATTCAAATTCTTCTGAACATTTCACGTGCTACAATGAACGCAAAACACCCAAAAATGATTTCAAGTTTAGATCATTTTATTGAGATTTAACAACATATCAAGTCACCCTAATTTGACTTAAACCTTTCACCTCTGTTTAAACCTTTCACCTTTGAGTTAAACCTTTCTCCTCCCAATATCTCTAGCCGGAGAAATGTTTCTAAGCATGGAATTTAATAGGTTTTAGGACTTACTACCAGTCAGTCGGTCTTATGTTGGCACTCTTAACATGTTTAGGACATACATGCCAATCCGGTCTCACAAGCCCCATCTTTCAAATAAGAAAATATTTACTATATAGTATGTATGCTTTTTGGCATATCTTATCTTTTTGCATGCTCATTAGAATCTTTTATTTCTATATGGTCTTTGGCATCTTTTTGCTCTTATTTTCTTTATGATTATTCTTCATTTTCTTTCTTTCCATTTTCTTTCCTTTCTTGCTACTTTATACATATATATATATACATATATATGTGTGTGTGTGCGCGTGCATGCGTGCGTGCGTAGGTGTGTGTGTGTATGTCTGTGTGTATGTCTGTGTGTGTCTGTGTGTTTGTCTATTTGTCTGTCTGTTTGTCTATTTGTCTCTGGTGTGCGTGTCTGTGTCACTGTGTTTGTCTTTGTGTGTGTCTGTGTGTTTGTCTGTGTGTGTGTCTTTCTGTATGTGTATGTGCGCGCGCATCTGTGTCTGTACGTCTATGTGTGGTGTGTCTGTCTGTTTGTGTGTCTGTCTGTCTGTGTTTGTGTGTCTGTGTATCTTGTGTGTGTGTGTGTGTGTGTGTGTCTGCGTGTGTGTGTGTGTGTCTGTGTATGTAAGTGTGTATGTATATATGTATGTATTATATTTTTTATGTATATAAATGAGAATCAAAGAATGATTGGCTTGGGTATGATAATACTCTAACTCTCGGTCTGTTTTAACATGGAATCACCATTAAAAAATACCATAAAATACTAATATGTTACCCACTTCAATCAGAAATGATTTAGTTCCAATAAATCACATTCCATGTCTCTTTTCATTCTTGAAAGTAGGGTCTATTAACATATCAAACAAAATCCAAGTTAATTTATTTTTAAGTATTAGTCTGTAATAATTCAAAATCAAAAAATGTACTATTATTTCCTATATACATAGAGAATTCATTTTGAAAACCTTATCAAATTGAAAATCTTTTTAATATTTTTTAATATTCTTCTAGCTCCTCCTACAACCACAAACTTTTTTGTGTATTTTAATATTCTCCCCCTAAAATTATGATTATCTAAAGAAAATTATAATTTTATCAAAATAAGAAAACTAAAATATTTTTGGTGAAAATTCGTATGTAATCATCCAAAGTTAATCATTCCTAAGGATTGTACTCGAATGTCAAATCTGGAATGATCAAATGTCTTGGTGAACAAGTTAGCAATATTATCAGCTAATTGTAATTGTTTAAGATGAATGAGTTTACAATCAAATTAATCACAAATGAAATGCATACAGATGTCAATGTGTTTTGTTTTAGAATGCTTAATAGTTTTTTTCACAATGTTAAGGACCGCGGAATTGTCACACCATATGGTAGTGTCATATAAGTTAAGGCCTTAATGGAGAAGTTGTTGTATCCAAACAATCTGTGAGCAACAACTCGAAGCAGCAACATATTCTGCTTCAGCACTAGAAGTTGACACTGTATTTTGTTTCTTTCATTGCCAAGAGATCAATCTATTGTCTAGAAATTGATATCCACCTGTAATTGATTTACCGTTCAAGTTACATCTACTATAATCACTGTCAGTGTAAACAAATAAATTAAAGTCAGTATTTCTAGGATACCAAAGCACAAGTTGTGGTTGGCATTTAAGATACTTAAGTATGATTCCTTTTGATTGCGTTCAATTATGATTCCTTTGGATTGATTTGATAGTGTGCATATCGACAAAAAAGAAACATAATGTTTGGCCTGCTTGTAATCAGATACATCAAGGATCCAATCATTGACCGATGTACCAGGTTCTATACTTTAAACCTATATATTTTACATATATTTGTATGTTTGGTTGTAAATTTGTTATTTAACATGAAAGATGCACAAGTTTTATAGTTTAAATCTATATATTTTACATAGAGGTGGGCAAAATACCCGGGTACGGACCCGACCCGGTATAGGGTGTACCCAGTTTGGACCCGAAAAAATCGTAGGGTTGGAACCGGGTATATTTTTCTAGATTTTAGTAGAACCCGACCCGAACCCGACCCGACCCGGACCCGACCCCATTGAACCGGGTTGGACCCGGTTTTGACAGTTTTTTTTTTAAATCTAGCCGTTAATAACGGCTATATAGCCATTAGCCCTAATTTGTTACCGTTTTTTTGTCTCTTTTAGCCTTTGGTTTAGTACCCAAGTCTCAAACGCAAAAAACGCAAAAAATACTCTCGTTTAATCTCATTTTACACTTTCACTCTCTCGTTTTACACTTTCACTCTATTCAATCTTGATATGGCTCAATCACAATCTTCCGTTGGTCAAGGTTCGTCAAACTCTCCAACCGTCGTTCGTGTTCTTGCACACAATCGTAACATGGATGTTTGGTGCAATTGGGATATGGTTGAGTTGAGTGACGGGTCTGTAAAGGCTCGTTGCAAGTTTTGTGAAGTTTTGCTTGCTAAAGATTCTAACACCACTTTAAGCAAACACATTAGCAAGAAGTTTTGTAAGTCGTTGAAAAGTAATCCGGATTCGCAACAAACACAATTGGGTGGAGACAGTGGAATCTTTAATTACGGTGTTAATACGGTTCGAGATCGAATGGCGAAGTTCGTGATTCAAGAAGCTTTTCCTTTTAGTCACTTCAACAATCCTCGGTTGACCAACTTAATTCGAGAGACGCTTCAACCTCGTTACACCCACGTAAGTCATACTACACTTAGACGTTATTGTTTAAAATTATGGAAACAAGAAAAAAATGATTTAATTGTATTATTTGAAAATTTAAATACCGGTGTAAACTTAACTAGTGACGTTTGGTCGGCTCCACACGGTTTACCCGAATCGTACCTTTGCGTCACCGCTCATTGGGTGGATCCAAATTCATGGCAATTGATGAAACATACGATTGCATTTGATCTTTTTCCATATCCACACACCGGAGAATTTTTGTTTTACTTTTTAGATAATGTAATAAATACTTTTAAGTTACAAAATAAATTTTTTTCAATTGCATTTGATAACGCCTCTAACAACACAACCGCGGTTGAAAAATTAAAATTAAAATATCTTCCAATTGCAAACGGTGATTTTTTCCATACTCGTTGTGTTGCACATATAATTAATTTAGTAGTGCAAGACGGACTATTCGGACAATATGTTGATAACTTTACTAAAGCTTTTTGATTTATGTTACATGACGTTTTTAAAAAAAGTAGAAGAAGATATCAAGATTATAAACAACTTTGTAAGGATACGGAATCTAGATTTTTAAGTCCTAATTGGGATGTACCTACTCGGTGGAATTCGACTTGTCACATGTTTGAATGTGTTTTAAAACAAAAGGGCACTTTGAAAGCTTTTCATAATAGTCTTTCGGATAATGGTGAAGCCGACCCATTTCCGGATGCGGGTTGGGAGAATCTTCAACGTCTATCCGAGTTTCTTGAGGTTTTTAAAAACTCAACAACAAAATTATCGGGAGTTTTATTCCACTAGTTATTCGGTGCTTCAAGAAATATATTTTATGTCTTTAAATTTTAAAAATTTTCAAAATAAAAATAATATGTTTAATCAAATGATAGAATCAATGAAAGAAAAGTTTAAAAAATATTTTAAGGAGTTACCACCCGTTTTTACGTGTGCCGCCGCTTTAAATCCGTTTCTAAATATTGCGGGGTTGAATGTTTGATAGATGAGATAAATGACAATTTGGATATGCATAACGAAAACCCTAATTTTTCAAACGATGCAAAAGAAATTTTAATGAAAGTTTGAAAACAATTTATAATTTTTATTTAAATAGATATGGGCCTAACGTAAACATAACCATGCCAAGCGGATCAACCTCAAGTGCTAGTACCTCGGTTAAAGACCATGTTTTGACTATGTTGAATGTTGTTCGGGATGTGACGGCTAAACGTCAAAGGGGTAACACCCCAACAAGTGAGCTCGGTAGATATAGTGTAACGGATTTTATTTCCACTATGACTACCGAAGATTATCGTGCATTCGATATTTTGGCTTGGTGGAAAGGAAAAGAATCTCAATTTTCGATTCTTTCTGCTATGGCCCGTGATTTACTAAGCGTCCAAGCTTCTACGGTAGCTTCGGAATTTGCTTTTTCTCTTAGTGGCAGGGTAATATCATTACGGAGAACAAGACTAACTCCAGAAGCAGTGGAGATGTGCATTTGTTTAAAGGATCACTTAGACGCAATGGATCGTATACAAGACCAAACAAGCCTCGAAGAAGAAATTACACTCAAAGCTAAAGTACATGATGAAGAGGTAGAAGAAGGAGTATCTTCTGGCATATCCGATGAAGAATTAGCATTTGATCATGCATCTCGTAGAAAATAAAATTAGACGATATTATTATTTTTATTGATTCATTTATGTATTTTTAAGTTGTTTTAATATTATATGTCTTTCATGTTCTTTTTAAATTTCTTTGTCATTCAAATGTTTTATATAAAAAATATTCAATATTTGTATATTATAATTGTAATTTTTTTTGCCCAAGATTTGAACCCGGTATAGGAAAAGAAAAATAAAAAGGAAAAAAAGAAAAGGAAAGATAAGAAAAAGAGAAGATAGGACCCGGTGTTCGACACGCACACAAAAAAGAAAAGAAAAAGGAAAAAAATAAATTAAACCCGGTATGAACCCGGTTTCATACCCAAACCGGACCCGACCCGACCCTACCCGGGTATACCGGGTAGGGTTTCTATGATGGTGAACCCGACCCGGGTTCGTACCCGGGTTCACCAATACCCGGGTACAAAAAAAACCCGGCTGGGGCCAACCCGGTTTGTACCCGGGCCCAGGTACGGCCCAAAACCCGGTTTGCCCATCTCTAAATTTACACATATGTTTGGTTGTAAATTCGTAATTTGAGTCTCAAATAATAGGTTTGAAAAAGTTCATGTTATATGCGTAGTATCTTATCAACCCAAAAACACACGAAGCATCTTCTAATCATGTATGGCATAAATTTACAAATTTGAATTGTGTTTGGTCACTATGCGTCGAACAATATTATTTTACAATTTCAACAATATTAGGTAAGTGTTAGAATAGATAAGTGTCCATTTGTCCATTAATTGACTTACACTTTCACCTTTTTCTATTGTCGTGATGTTGTTGAAAAAAGTAGGGTTTTGATCTTGTAGGATGTTGGAATTTTCAACAAACTTTCTTTTACTTCCGAGAATTCATAGTTTTCTAGTAGTACAAGCATCCGAATGAAAATAAAAATATATATTGCACACATACGTCAACACATCTTATAAAGTTACATTTGAACTAAAAACTTAACACAATAAAACATTGTCTATATCTATAAAGATTTAGGACTTTGTTTACAGGTGGCACCAACCTAGCAATTAACAGAAATACTTTTACGATGCACAAAACCATGTGAAACATGGTCCAGAAACACATGATGATCATTGTCACCTGGCATATGATCATGACTTGCAACTTTTACCCCCTTGCATGGAAGTGGTACATAACATCTTAGTACACACACATGTGGCCATGAAAAGGTCAACCTGTAAACCTTAAGACCGATCTTTCGCACACACTTCTTTATTTTTTCCTTTAACCTCGAGCGCCCATTATTGGATAACTGGTAGCTCTTGAGAAACTCCCTTCTACTGTGCCAACGGTCTATATCCCGACAATGTCCTGATCCCAAAGTTAAAAAGAGTGGTTCTTCATCTTCATACCCGTGTGTCGGATTTTGAAAGGGAAAATTGGGTGATGGTGAAGTGATCATGATATATGCTAGTTAATGACATAATCCATGATTGTGAGAGGGTGCATATATATGTACGTGAAGTAGTTGTAAGCTTACTAGAGTTACAAGAAGTGGTTGAACCCTTTGTGGAAAAATGAGGGTTGGTGGCTTAAATTGGTTGTACCCATGGTGCATCTACCATCAAGAACCATTTAGTCTCCTTTGATTGGAGCTTCATTAATAATAATTATTCTTAGCCACTATAGGGACACATTAATAGACAAATATTAAAATCAATCTACGGTTTCATGTCTCGGCTATATTTTTCAAAAAAAATTCTAATAGACTGCCTTTTCTGGTAACATTGTTTTTTTTTAACTTACTGCTATTTTATTATTGTACCTTCCATTGTTTAAGGTCCATTTAATTTCTAATTATTAGTTTTTTTTACAGCGGTTGAAACTACCCTCAATACTCGAGTGAGCCTTCCTGAAACAGTATTTCAACCATCCATACCGATTTTAACGCTCCAAACCTGACTCACCTAAGAACACCATCAAGAAGAAGTTCACCACTATAGGAAAACCCTCTTGAGTCAGGTATTAAACATAAGACCTAAAAGAATTCATGCCCTAACCATCACCCCATATCATTAAAGATCTTTGGTTTTTAAATTATTAGTTAACAATAACAATAGATATTTGTCTAATCTTTAAGCAACAATAATGTTTCCAATGGTAACGATTATTACAATAAACATTAACTAATATATTTTTAATATTTTCTCGCAGTCTGAGCGGACGGAAGTCCGGATGTTGGGACTAGAGCGAAGAACAATTAATATGTTGTTACAAAAACATAGAATCTCGAAAAAATATGAAAATGTTGTGGCGGCGAATGACTGCTATGAATCTAATGGCATAGCAACGAAGACAAGAGGCACGATATATAGCTTTCATGATAGGAACTATGACTATGATGGCATGACGACAAGAGAAGAGTATATAGACCCTAATTTGTGTGTCTATATGTGTACAAGTTCAAGGTAGGAGGAGAGAAAGAAAGTAGACACATAGGAAAATTATGAGAGAAGATGACGGACTACCAACGAGAAAGAAAAAGAAAAAAAAAGAAAAAAAAAAAAAAAACTATAAGTCTGTAATATCATATATAATAATGAAAACTCCATAAGGTATATATTGTTTATATTGATCAACTAGTTACATAAGTGGAATGATAACTAAAAAGCAAAGCTAATTTGTTAAATTATATATGTAGTTGTTAGGTTAGTGACTTGTATGTTACACAAATTAAATAAAAGATATAATATCAAAAAAAATATTAATAATATGATCTAAATTGAATAAATTATACAGTATCGATGCAATAAGATGTTCCTAATATGGTCTAACATATTTAATATTTGTAATACACAAAATCAAACATGAAACAAATGTTACGGAATATCGAATTGTTACGTGTCCACAAGATAAACGGACATTATTAAGGAAAATTAAAAGATTACATATTACATTAATCTATAGGTACTTGTAATAAATGAAATTTAGATGCAACATAAGACTTGTTAGAGAATAAAGAAGGAAAACATAGTTATTATATGTTTTACTTTTTTGGATATCTCGTAATAAAGATGTGCATAAAATCAAAATAACTGAACTGTAACCAAGATAACAAATGCATCCGGTTTGTAAACCGGTTTAAAATTTAAATACCGGTTAAACCGGTTTAAAAAAGCCGGTTTCAAACTGTTTTAAAAAACCGGTTTCAAACCAGTCCAAATCGGTTTGACAGGTTCAAGTATCCAGTGAGCGAAACCGGCTTATAACCCGAACCGGTTGAAAAAAAAAACGATTTTATCCCATGACATAAAAACCGGTTCGGTTTAAAAAAAACCGGTTTAAAGAAAAAACAGGTTTGTACACCTCTACAAATATATACCCAATAACACACATATAACTGAGAAATGATACAACCATGCTCAACACACATTATGTCCTGTTTAAACACACGTTACTTATCACTACGTTGATGCACACACATCGAGGGGTGGATAAACATGTTCGTCATTTGAGAATTCAAATATTAATTTATTTAATCTTCCATGCTGTAATCATTTGAGAATTCAAATATTAATTTATTTAATCTTCCATGCTGTAATCCATTCAAAGCAAAACCATGTCATCGATGATGGTTATTCTATTACAGCATTCACAGCACAATTTATATATATATATATATATATATATATATATATATATATATATATGTGAATACGTTCTTTATATTATAAAAAATGATTAGAATGGTTGTGAGTGGAGAATATTAAAAACGTTACTGTTTATCTCTATATTTGGTAAAACACTTTTCATCTTTATTAATTTTTTAATATTTGTTTAAAGTAGTTGTGAGTAGAGTAGTGAAAAAAAATTTAATATTTGTTGAAAGTGATTTTATTGATCTGTTCTTATTAAATCGTCGAACATAAAGGATGGTCAATTGGAGTAAATCGTGCATCAACCGTGATGCATATGCCAATAATTTTATTGATTTGATCCGATTGATTTTTAATTTTTAAACATGAACATATAAATAATTATATTTAGTATTCGTAAATATAAAAAATATTTTCACTTCATTTACTAACGTGGGTTGAATATGGATTTTTAGAACCATATATCACTCCCTTGTTTAACCTACTTCTCATTATATATCCTAGATGTATATAAACTCATTTAGAAGCGTCAGTTGGTGCTCCCACTCACATGTCACGTTGCATATTCTACTTGGTTAATTCCCTCTAAAACTTTTTAATGACATATATACTCAACTAAAAAATTTATATGCATATATTCCCTTATAAAATCTCATAATTGATAAATTTATTTATTTTTATTAAAAGTAGTTTATGTAATGACTAATTTGTCCTTATTTTTACTAAAACCTCATAATTGGCCAATTTGCTCCTTACATACCTTATAATTGGCAAATGTGTTAAAAGCATATTTCTCTATATAACAGTCTTTAATGGCATATATACTCATTCGTAAGTGTTTATTAATTTTTTTTGGTATTTACACATTTAAGGGGGAGGGTCATATTGTTATAACAATAAATTGGTATATATACAATTAAAGTTTTTGTTTGGATATATATGTATTTAAGAGATGTTTAAAAGGATATATATATATATATATATATATATATATATATATATATGTGTGTGTGTGTGTGTGTGTGTGTGTGTGTGTGTGTGTGTGTGTGTGTGTGTGTGTGTGTGTGTGTTATATGCAATTGATTCTATTCTAATTGGTCCATAACATTTTAGCGTTATAAATTTTTAAGAACTACTGTTGACGGGGATTATCAGGTTTTTCCATGTTGAAGCGGAGCATGTGGAGTTCGAACCCCATTGTGAGCATTTTGTTATTGTTCTTTTGATTTTTCTCTTCTTCTTTTCTTACTAACTGTTTTTTTTACCTTTCTTAATATCTTTTAATTTAATTTATTTCTTTGAAAAAATGTCACGAAATGTTAAAGACAATATTGTTTTATATCTATGTTTCAAACTCAAAAAACAAACATGATTTATTGGCATAATATTGTAACCAACACAACGCGTATAACAAAATTCGCAAACATTCCGCAAAACACAATCAACATGTTAGTATCATCGTATGAGCTACGCTGAGATGCCAACAATGTAATCACATTAACGTACATGCTGCAGAGCATGTAACGAAGTTTATAAACGTGTGATCACGTTGTAGTGCATGAGTGTCACACCCTCAATTTTCACAAACGGGGTTGTACCGTTAGGCGCGTGACATGTCAGGATCTCATCCGTTAGTTACACCAAACAACATAATAATAACAAAACATAGTTGCGCAATATTGTTAGAAAATTCCCAAAAACATAAATAATAATGAATTCATAAAAACATTTGCAGAAGTGTAATAATTCATAACTCAAATGGCGCAAAACACGCGCAACTCAAGAAAATGTAATTTGCAAACGTTGTTTGATCATTTAAACCAATCAGTGATGTATGCAACATGAGATGCTCCTAGCCACGCACACCTTATGAACCTGAAAGAAACATGCTAAAGTGTCAAAACAGGGTTGGTGAGTTCACATGTTATGATAAATAGTAACATAATCGAAAGCAGATCTAGTAAACAAAATAATATCAGTAGATAGCTAGTCTACATAACAAGTTACATAATGTATGAAGTTCGCAACCAAAGCTGACAATGTAAATGTATGCCTCGGTTGTGGCTACCAGACTAAAGCAACAGAAATTAGGTTAATTAAACACCTGTTTAACGTGCAATCGTGCTAGCGCGATTAGCTCGGGTGGAGTTTGTCAAACTCAGTAGATCTACTTAGAATTACCTCGCTAAAGTACATAATTAATGGTGCGAAAGTGAGGACTTAAATTGGTACAACACTAGTAAATATGTGACAATACAGTAATACTGATCAAACGAAGAACATTTTGAAAAGAACATGTTTCTCTTCCCAAAAAGAGATTATAATAAAGTGGGGTCGTAAATTCACCTCGAATGCACAACAATAAATTAATGCAGAGAACAGGTAATTAGGTTTCCGAATAACCTGAATTTCATTTAATAAATAATTAGCATTAATTATTTAATATATTAATGCAAGAATTGTACGGTTCGCGACTCGGTTACGGTGCAGGTTAACGGTGTTCCCCATTCCCATGCAAGCACGACCAACACAACCCACGCATAAAATGCATGTTATATGTAAAACATATAACAGATAACACATATAAAATATATATACATATTATATATATAAACACTCGCATATACTAAAGACCACATACACACATATATATTTTATAATCTGCCATGCACCCACCATTAACACACCAAAATACCTACCACCCAAAGAAACAATATACTGTAAATGACCACATGCACTCTTGTCACCCTCATAAATCTATACTCACATATACATGCAAGATTACACCATACATTGATACCCATGCACACAATGCATGTACCAACCCACATACAGAATGCCAAAACCCACATCCATGCAACATATACTAATCCTCAAATTAAAACCCAATTACACCAACACTTCGATCACCCCCCCCCCCCCCCCCACAAAACCCATGAACGAATTCCAAATCACATTCCAAAGCATGAACCCGATTCGTCCTAGAGTTACATACATCACAACAACAAAAACATATGCTCATACGCGCACATACATACTCTCAATGAGTAACCTGATCACCACATCACGCATCAAGATCTCCCAGAATATATACATACGTACATACAACACGCAATCCCAGAAACATACACACACGAACATACATACACATACGCAATAATCATAGATGCATACCATTAGCATATGAAACACAGATCACATACACACGGCAGAACACATATATGCATGTATCTTCATACAATATACCGGTACATCCAATGCGCATATAGATACATACACGGCACATACAGCAGAATCATACACACAGACATCACAGCGCACACATATGAATAAAACATATATACGCAGCACACACAAATCGGAATTCACCACAGGGACAAGCATTCGCACCGCGCGCCCGCCAAACCCACTCGAAACCGAAGCCGAAATCAAAACTGATTGTGCTAGATTAACGAATGTACTGTATCGATAGACGAGGGCTGCTATTAACCATGTGAATCGTTAGAGTTGTGATCGCTGAGCGATGCAGAGGAGGTGCTACCGTTGAAGGGGGGTTGTCGATGGTGAGGAAAAGGGGCTGCCGCGCGAGAGAGGAGGGGGAGTTAGGGTTTTCGAGAGGGTCCTTTAGAGGGAGATCGAGGGTGCCGAGAGGTAATTGGGAGAGATGGGATGGTTAGGGTTGGGGTTATTTAATTATATAATTAAGTTATGTATAAATTATATGCTTTGGAAAATAATAAACTATATAATTTGGTAAATAGTAATACAATTATTATTTGTTTTATAACTCTATCATTATTTGAGATAGGCAGATAATTAGATAACGGGGGGAAATGATCGACTTGACAAGGGGTTACGTTAATAATATTAACGCGAGAAATACGGGGTATCACATCATGTTCGCAAAGAACACCACATTCAGCGAGAAGAACATCAGATTTAGTGATCTGCAACGTACAAAGAATGTTTTTTTGCAGACTTTAGAAACAACTCGAAAGAAAGAATTTTAGAAATTTCCTGTTGTGACATCATTCAATTGTTGAAGGAAATTTCGTCTCAAAATTTAAAGAAAATATATCTTAAGAATGGATATCTTAAGAAGTGGATGCTTGATCTTTGAACAGTTGCGGATACTTCTTCTTCATTTGATCTTCGCAGTCCCAGGTAAATTTTGGTCCACGCTTTAAATTTCATCTAACACGCACAATAAGAATCTTGCTACGCTTTAAGGTCTTGACTTCTCGATCCATAATCTCGACTGGTTCCTCAATGAAACAAAGTTGTTAATCAATCTCCAGTTCCTCCAATGGAACGATAAGTGATTCATCGGCTAGAAACTTCTTCAGGTTTGAAACATGGAACACGTTATGAATACCATTGAGTTCCTCAGGTAAGTCTAGCTGATAAGCTATCGGATCGATCCTTTTGACAATCTCAAACGGTCCAACGTATCTAGGGTTTAGTTTTCCACGCTTCCCAAAGCGTATCACACCTTTCTAAGGTGAAACCTTTAACAATACCTTGTCACCGACTTGAAATTCCAAAGGCTTTCTCCTTTGATCTGCATAACTTTTTTGATGATCTTGAGCTACAGCCATACGGTTACAAATCTGAACAATCTTCTCTATGGTTTCATGAACAAGCTCAGGACTAGTTAGCTGACTATCACCAACTTCTATCCAACAGAGGGGTGTTCTACACTTTCTACCATAAAGTGCCTCAAATGGTGCAGCCTTAATACTGTGTGATAATAGTTGTTGTAAGAGAATTGTTGGTCCAGGTGATCGTTTGAACATGCTTTTGATGCAGATTTAACATAAGAATCCACAAGATATCACTATATCTAATAGCTTGTGGACCATGGAATGATAGAAAATGAACACAAATTAAACATAACCCATTTGTAAGGATAAAGAAGAATAATTCTCAAAGATGACAAATATAAGCTCCTAGCAATACACAATCGATCAATAGACTCAAATCAGTAATATCATTAAAGTTCCAAGAGTCCTACCTAGTTTCGCATACAATTTCGCATACTGTGAAACTATGCACTATGGTATGTGAAACTACCGGGCAAAACTGCAGTTTCGCATGCCACATAATACAAAACAAGACAAATCTAAACTAGATCCTATTACAATAATATCTAAGCTATAATAAACTATGACTAAACAATAACAAATGACAAGGTGGATACCACCCTATACTTGATCATTAATACTCCCCCTAGGGGGGTATTCACTTACCGGGTCTTCAGGATCAGCTCTAGCCTTTGCTTGCTCCATCATTCTAGCCAAATCTCATACTTCTGCCTCCAGATCCTTATGTTCCTGCACGCTCTTTCAAGCTGCTTAATCTCCGATCTCACACCCCGAGCTTTGTTTGCTACCCTCTCAAACAAGTTGGCCTCAGTCTTACTCTCGTCTCCTGCCCCAACCTTAATCTGATTCTCACACAGCACCTTCAGATAATCATCACTGAATGGGAATACCTCCATAGGGTCAAACAATCTTATTTCATCTCTATCCTTCACCCTCACTACTGCTTCACCTGTCTGGTTATCATAAAACTACTTCTCGAACTTCTGCAGTCTAGAAGGTTATTGATATGGTATCCTTACCCTGTTAACGGTCTTAGCAGGCTTTAACTTCAGTATAATCTTTCCTTTACCCGTCACCCAGTCCAAATCCTTCTTTAACCTCTTCCTCTCAGGCTTCATGAATCCAAAAGCTACAAAGTTGTCTTGAACGCCCTGACGGATCTCATGCTCTAACATCGTTGCATGTTTGTTCAAACCCGAATCCAAGAGGTGGATCTCTGCCAGTCTTCTCAGATCCCACTTAGGAAGGGTTTTAAATGCCTTCCTTTTATGTAAGTATGAGATCCCACCTCCACGCCTCTTGATCATGAACATTTTCAGCTTCGAGTTATACTTCCAGCTAATAATCTTTTTATCCGTCTCCTTCCTCCCCGGTTCTTGAATGTTTTGGAAGAGTGGGGTTAGTTTCTCTGGCTCTTCTTACTTAGAGAACCAGTCCTCTTTATCCATCTCAATTACATCACCTTCAGTTGAACTCCTCTAAGCTATGTAAGTCATTAGCCTCTTATCAACTACATAAAACTCTAGCTCAGAGTCATAGTCCACTAGATGCTCTTCCACCTCTTCCTCCTCATCTACTAAGTTTAGCTTATATTTGTCATCTTTAAGCATTATTCTTCTTTATCCTTACAAATCCTTTTACAAATGGGTTATGTTTGATTTGTGTTCATTTTTTGTCATTACATGGTCCACAAGCTATTAGATATAGTGATATCTTATGGATTCTTGTGTTAAATCTTCATCAAAAGCACATTCAAACGATCATCTGGACCAACAAGAATTCAACCAAACGTAGATGAGTTTCCCAACTGTTTCCGAAGTCTATAATGCATGCCCTAAGCATGTCTTCTAGGGTTTGAATCGTGCATTCTATCTAACCATCTGTCTATGGATGATAAGTCATTCTCATATCTAAACGAGTGCCTTATGACTTCTGTAGTGACTGCCAGAAATGCAAAGTGAATCGCGCGTCACGATCAGAGATGATCGAAAATGGCACGCCCTGTCGTGACATAATTTCCTTCAAGTAAATTTATGTTAGTTTATCCATCTTGTAGTTCTTATAAATTGCCAAGAAATGTGTTGATTTGGTCAAACAATTCACTATCACCCAGATAGTATCATTTCCAGCTTGTGAACGAGGTAGCTTAGTAACGAAATCCATAGAGATGTTTTCCCACTTCCACATTGGAATCTTCGGTTGTTGAAGCAAACCCGATGGTTTCTAATATTCCACTTTGACTTTGGAACAGGTCAAACACTTTGACACGTAAGTGGCAATTACAGCTTTCATGTTAGGCCACAAGTAGATGACCTTTAGGTCTTGGTACATCTTGTTAGATCTAGGATGTATCAAATAACAGGACTTGTGAGCTTCATCCATTACCAATTCTCTAAGATTCCCGAACAATGGAATCCATACACGATTCTCATAGTAACAAAGTCCATCTGGTTTCTCCTGAAACAATTTCTCAGCTCCTCTAAGAGATTAGGACTTAATATTTTGTTCTTGTAATGCTTCAACCTGGGCATTCTTGATCTGTAACGATAGATCTGAATGAATGCTTAACTGTACCGCCCAGACACGATGAGGTTTTAGGGTTTCCTTACGACTAAGGGCATTGGCTACCACATTATCCTTTTTCGGATGATACTTGATGGCACAATCGTAATCATTCATAAGTTCTAACCATCTTCTTTGTCTCATGTTTAACTCCTTTTATTCATAAATACGCTGAAGTCTTTTGTGATTAGTAAAGATCGTACACTTGGTCCCATAAAGATGATGTCTCCAGATCTTAAGTGCAAATTCCACTGCTACCAACTCTAAATCGTGAGTTTTGTAATTCTTCTCATGCACCTTAAGCTGTCTTGATGCATAAGCTATCACTTTCTCGCCTTGCATCAACACGCAACACAACCCTTGGATTGACGCGTCGTAATACACCACGAAGTCGCCTGTTCCCTCTGGCAATGCCGAAATCGGTGCACTTCACAGCTTGTCTTTATGCTCTTGAAAAGCTGCTTCTTCATTATTACCTCATTTGTAAATAGTTCTTTTGTGAGTTTGGCAGTCAGAGGTTGTGCAAGTTTCAAGAATCCTTCTATGAAACGTCGGTACTAACCCGCTAATCCAAGAAATTGGCGCACCTCAGTAGCCGTCGTTGGCATAGGCCAATTCTTGATTGCCTCAATCTTAAATGGGTCTACATGAATGCCATTATTGTTAACTACATGCCCTAAAAATTGTACTTCTCTCATCCAGAAGTCACATTTGGAAAACTTGGCATATAGTTGTTCTGTCTTCAGAAGCTCTAGAATAAGTCTTAAATGTTCCTCATGTTCTTCCCTATTCTTGTAGTAAATCCATATGTCATCAATGAAGACGATAATAAACTTGTCTAAATAGGGTTTACAAACACGGTTCATGAGATCCATAAAGACTGCAGGCGTATTTGTCAATCCAAATGGCACGACTGCGAACTCAAATTCCCGTATTGAGTTCTAAAAGCTGTCTTGGATATGTCTTCTTCTCAAACCCAGAGCTGATGATATCCAGATCTCAAGTCAATCTTTGAGTAGTAACTCGATCCCTGAAGTTGGTCAAATAAGTCGTTGATACGCAAAAGAGGGTAACGATTCTTTATAGTGACCTTGTTCAGTTCCTGGTAGTCAATGCACATTCTAAAGGTTCCGTCTTTCTTCTTCACGAATAACACAGGTGCTCCCCAAGGTGAAGAACTGGGGCATATAAATCCCTTATCTAAGAGTTCCTGCAACTGTTTCGACAATTTCTATAGCTCGTTTGGTGCCAATCGGTATGGCGCTCGAGCAACAGGGGCAGCTCCTGGTGTTAGTTAGATCTGGAACTCTACCTGCCTGTGTGGAGTAAGACCATACAAGTCCTCTAGAAACACTTCAGGAAAGTCCTTAACAACAGGAATGTCTTCAATTCGTTTCTCCTTTGTGGTCTTTTCAGTAACCAAGGCCAAAACTGCTGAATGTCCACTCCGAAAACATTTCTAAGCCTTCATGTAGGAAACGATACCAACCACAACACTACACTTATCACCTTCAACTGTGAGTATCTCTCCACTAGGAAGAGGAAGTCTAATGAGTTTCACTCGACAGATGATTTCAGCTTGGTTCCTAGACAACCAATCCATACTGACAACAACATCAAAACTACCAAGTATGATAGACAGGAGGTCAATATCAAAATCATACCCAGACAGACCTATCTTACAACCACGATATATATGAGAAGCTTCTAAAATTTTACCATCAGTTATTTCTACTATGCAGTTCGAGTCTAGAGTCGTAGATGTAACATCTGATAACTTACTGAACTTATGAGAAATAAAACTCCTATAAGCGCCAGAATCAAACAACATAGAAGCAAAGAAACAATTGACAAGAAATTTACCAGTTACCGTAGAAGGGTCATTTCAAGCCTCACCTGATCCGATGACGAACGCCCTACCTTAGCACTATCATTTCCATTGCCATTTCTATTGCCATTATTCTCCTTCTTATTATCATCACCATTACCACCATTGTTGTTCTTTCTCAGCTTTGGGCAATTTCTCTTGAAATGTCTGGTTTGACCACATTCATAATAGCTCTTTTGTTCATCCTGTTATGGTGGCTGCTTGGCTGTGATATTCACACGATAATTTTTGGCTACATGGCAAAATTTATTGCATCTCTCACAGGTGTTCTTATTACACGACCCATTATGGTGGTAGTTACACTTGTTGTATTTGGGTAGTGTTCCAATATAACCACTCGTGTGCTGAGATGATGAAGAAGACTGATTGAATGAGCGGGAGTTGTCAAACTTCTTGGATTGTTATGGTTGTTGATGAGATGTACCCTGCTTGCTGTTGGAACTAGGCTCCCACTTTTGCTTATTATTCCCATGGGATGGAGTTGGTGACGAACCACGCGGGGGCAACTTACCCTGTGTGACGGCCTGGTCGGTAGTCTGTGAGCCAATCTGATTGCTTCATGTATGGTGTTGCATTGACCATACTTTGAATATCTAGGGCTAATCCATGAAGATATCTCTCGATCCTTAGAGAATGAGGGTTGACCATATTGGGACACAGGGTACGAGCTCATGAGAGCGAGTGGTATACGCCTCGATCTCAGAACCCGTCATCTTGAGATTCCAGAACTCCATCTCTAACTTTTGCACCTCATCACGAGGGCAGTACTCCTCTTTCATCAAAATTTTAAAATCCTCCTAGGTAGTTTGATTTGCTATCTCTACCCCCAACATCTGCACTTGAGTATTCCACCAGGACAGGGCAGCTCCATCCAAGGTACCAGTGGCATACTTCACCCAATTTTCCACTGGGCAATTGTGCATTTCGAACACTGATTGGAGCTTCTCGAACCATCTTAGAAGACCTACAGCTCCTTCAACACCAGTAAACGGGTTCGGTTTGCAGTCCATGACGACTTGAAAGTACAAACCCCTTGACCTGCAAAAGATTTTAGATCAGGACTTCAGAATTTTCAGCAAGTATTAAGATTTAATAGGTTTGACGGAACGTTATGTCAGGAATGAATTTGGTATTACTTACCGATCGGAACGGGCTATGGGTTTGGGTTGTGGTTGGCCAACGTGTCAGCTACATACTGATTTATAAGTGCAGCCAATTTAGCTGGTGTCATGTTTATGGTACCGCGACCATGACCACATCCGCATCCACATCCACACATTCTTAACAATCACAACATACGAAAATAAGTAAATATACAACATATTAACTCCATTTAAGTATAAACAATTAAAAGAATTTAGCATAATCATAACTTAATGTTCAAATAATAATTTCTGATAAAATAAATTGTAAGTACATCTACAATCAAATAAACCAAAGATCAAAATTCAAAGACATCAGTCGGATGGGAAACAACCCTTCCTATCTGGGTAGCGAAATAAATGAAAGTCTGATAAACAAATGAAAAGAATGAAATAGGAAATCAATATGAATTGACAGATCCGGTGCTGTTCTCGGGCTCATCCTCAGGCTGCACCTCGGGTTTTTTCTCTGGATCTTCTTCAGGTGCCTCTTCAGGTTCTTCTTCCGGGTCTTCTTATTCAAGCTCCGGCATTGCATTCAGTGCAATGATTTGGCCCTCCAAGACATCGAGTCGCTGACTATTTGTTGAGATGTCCACCGCATCACCAACTACATGTTCTGCTAGAGTCGTAACACGATCCACATGCGTATTGTGACGATCGATAAGAGTGTTGAGTCGCTTCTTCAGTTCCTCAATATCTTTTCTGGATTCCCTTAACCCCTTCTGTAACATCATGTTGTCATCCATCTGTACTGTGATGTGCTTATGCTCGACGTGCAGAGTGGCTGCTTGAGCAGCTATGGCCTGCTTAGGTGGACAAGTAAGGGGAGGTAGAATAGGGGCATAAGGGCTTGTATAAGGAGCGGACCTAGTACGGGGTCGACGTTCAAGAGGAAGAGGAACAAGCTTCTCCTGAATCAACTGATTAATATACTGCAGATAATGCTCCCACTTGTGGATCGGAAGGTGACAAGGTAAAGCGAAAGGCTGGTCGTAGTCAAACTCATCAGCATCATTAGGTCGCATAGGCCACTCATCCGGTTCCGAGGATGAAGGCGGGGAATCAGGGCGAACAGGCTTTTTCCCAACGAAGAAGAGGGTGCAGAAGAATATGCCATTCCTTCAATCAACCGCTCACAGGAATGAGCAAAAGCAAGCAATCCAGCAGAGCAAAGAAAACAAGACCAGAAACAAAACTAAACATGTCTACATGCATGTAACTAAGGCATCAAGCTATAGCCTAAATACAGTGCAAATAAAATGCAAATTTATTTTAGTTTGCTATAACCATTGGCTCTAATACCAATCTATCACACCCTCAATTTCCATAAACAGGGTTGTAGCGTTAGGTACGCGACATACCAGGATCTCAACCGTTAGTTATACCAAATGACACATTAATTACAAAACATAGTTGTGCAATTGTAGGATCGTTGAAGGGGGTCAATGCATCAGTTTCACAATGAGGAGAGTGTTAGAACAGTTAACAGGTCAAATAGGGAACCAGGTTTGTATAGTTGATACTAAGAACACAAGTAAATATGAGACAGAATAAGAACAATAACAAGATTATATTAGTTTTCAAGAATGATGTATATTGCACTCAAGTTCTTTTACAAGTGTTACAAAGCATCCATAAAGACACAAGTACTTGAGACACTTTATACTACATCCTACAGCCGGCCATATTTTGAACGCCAGCTGGAAACACTATCTAGACAATAAGATCAATGTAGAGTCAAAAGGCAGATTGTCTTTTGACTTGTGACTATGACATGCCATAGGTCACATCCTAATCTATTACAACAAGGATAAAAGGTACAAAAGTAGGAAGTTACAGACCAATGACCATAATCTACAGTTGACAAAAGCATGGACCTTTTCACCAACTCATATAAGTTAGTGAGTCTTCAGAGTGGCAGCGGAAAGTTGTTTAGCTTTAGTCTAAAGGTGATCAGAGAAAGCATGTCTTCTCTATCTTCGAAAGAAATCAGTCTTTGGCTTCGGAAGACTTCAACTTTGGCTTCAGAAGATTTGTCATTTGGCTTCGGAATATTTTACACTTAGCTTATTTCCTTTAGGTTGTGAAAAACTTCTGAAGTAACTTTACTCTGTACTTCATGCATGCATGCTGAGGGTCCTTTGGTTGCTTTGGTTGCATCAAGCTTTAAGTATAGACCTTACAAACTCCCCCTAGGCTGATGTTACCAAAACATAGGAGATTACTCATCTGCTGAAAGTTATCATCAGGATCAAGACCATTCCATTGTTCATTATTTGGTCAGGATCCCTCAAACTCTCATAGTATCTACTTATATCATAGAGATCATGCAGGGGAAGATCAAGTATGTCTTGCCGGAAGTAGACATCTTGACCTCCTTGATGTCTAATGATATACCATCTGTCCGGATTAGTAGCAAAGGTCCAGAACAAGATGGGTCTCCCAACAGCAATAGGCTCTACTTGAATAGGAGTTGAATGAGCAGCCTTTTCTTGATCACCCTCAGGATCTTCTGACCCATCCTGAGATATAGAGGTGGATGCCTTGGACTTCTTCTTCTTCTTCTTGTCCTTTCTAATGGCCATCATTTTCTTCCTATTTCCAGATTCAAACTGAGAAGACTGGCCTTCATTACCAGGTTGTTCTTGTGTGCCTTTCTTAGTTGGGTCCTCTTCCCTCACAGGTTCAGAATGAGAGGGATCAGGACCCTACCGTGGATCAGAAGATGAAGTTGGCTGTGGTCCAGCACTACGTCCAGGTTATGTTGTCTCTTGTGGTTCAACCTTGACCTCAACTTCAGGTGTAGCCTGACTTGGTAGAGAATGCAAGTCAATGAGCTCACCCTTTTTAATCTTCTACTTGATCACCCTAATGTGCTCATCCATGGTGGATAGAGACATTGGGCCAAGCCTCCTTTCAGAGAATCCATACAGCTTCAAGAGGCTCATCATCCTCCACCTATCAGCAGACTTCTTTTGACTCTTTTGGATGATGGCTCTTGACTTTGCAGCATCTTCCCTCATCTTCCTCTTAGCAGCTTTTTGTTCCTTCATTACTTGTTACTCGAGTTGCTTGAGGTACTCAAATTCTTTATAATCATAGGACAAGGGAAGAAGTCCAAATTCCTGATAGAGTCCGATGGCACTCAGGTAGTTAATCATATTTTGTATGTCTACTTCTTTATCTGCCTGAGGTTGTTGCTTAGTTGCCACAGCCTCTATCTCAGAACTTTTTTGAACTGGGGAGATGGTAGGAGCATGCTTGTAGAGTCTTTTCATCCTCCTTTCTTCTTTGATCTTGAGGAGCAGTTCTACATCCTCTACCTCCTTCCTCTCCTTTGACAACTTAGTGTCAGCCAGTTAATTTAACTCTTCTAAGGGAAGAGAGATGAGTTCATCAATGTTGTAGTTTTTGGTCCCCAAGTAGTTTAATCTGGTTGCCCTTAACTCATCATCTTAAGTGTTTGACCTGGGGACAGCCCTAATTGCAGCTTCTATGAAGCCTGGGGACCCACTTGAACTCTCTCCCCTTAGCTTCCTCTTCCTCTCTCTTTCCTCCTCCTCAATCTCCTTAGGACTTAACTTCCTTTTACCTTTGTCACTCATAGGCCTTTTTGACTCAGGTTGGAGAGAGCTTTGGCCTTTGTTGCTAGGTTTTTCACTTGAGCTCTGGCCAGAGAAAGGCTATGAGACACCTTCACCAGCTGGTGCCTTATTAAGGGTAATAGGTACTGAAGCAGTTCCTGTTATCACAAGGTTCACTGGCTCAACTGCTGGGTCTTCAGCCAAGGTTTCCCCTTCGAAGCTAATTTTAGGGTCCACCTCAGCATCCAGTTGACCAACAGTCTTGCCTGCTAGCCTTTATGTATATAGTCTTGTTCTCAGCTTGAACTCCTCAATCACCCTTTGTTGAATCGTATCAGCCAACCTTGCAGCCTGCCTATTTTGACATAGGTTGGCAAGTGGGAGGTCAACTAGATAAGTGCTCTCATAGAATCTAAGAGTGTAGAAGTTGAAGATCTCTTATTGCCCCTAAGACCTAGAGATTTCCAGGGCTCTTCTTTTATCATCATACCTCCATCCCATAATTGGATTATTAGCTGGGTGAGATGGAGTTGGCATTGTCCTTGGTATACCCTCCTAAAACAGACTTTGTATGAGAGAGTCCACATTAATGTGGACCTGAGGGGTTGTTGAGTATGGACATCTGTAAGTGAGGGTGGTGAATCCTCTATGTCCATGCTTTAAGAGGAACTCCCAGGTTCTGTGATTGTAATTAAGACTTTCTCCCTCTTTTTGGTAGTATCACCCTCTTGCATAGGGGAGCTAGGAGTTAGGTCCATCACATCCACAGGTTCTTGTGGGCATGGTTGAGTCCTTTGGATGAGTCTCTCAGCTAACTTGCCTTTAAGATCAGTGATCTGAAGTTGCTGGTCATTGACCCTCTTTTGTAAGGTAGTCACCTGAGATTCCAGGTGACTGACCTTTGAGGATAAATAGGTGTAGGTTTTAGTTAGTTTTGTACCTTTAGTTTCAGACTCCCTTCATCTTCAGTTGAAGAATCACTAGGGGATGAGAGAATAGGACCTAAGTCTTCTTCCTCATCACCAGAACTAAGTTATTGGCTGCTAGATTTCCCCTACACCATGACAGCTTCTGTTGAAGTGTCAATGGGCTGGGTTGCCATGGTTGAGTCCTTAAAGATGTAATCACTTAAAGAAGTGAGAGCCTCTTTCATATAGACCTCCTAAACTAGTTTAGGGAGATCCACCTCAGTTGCAGGTGGATGATATGGGCTAGACATGGGTGAGTCAGAATCACTCATCTATCTTTGAGTAGGGGTGGAGAAGAGAGACTCATGGTACTCACTAAATCCCATGTCTTCATCATCATAGAATTCAAGGTTGGGAATGGGTTGATTGAGGTCTAGAGGCTAAGGATGGTAGCTTTCCTCTGATGGTTGTTTACTAGATTTTTGAGACTCTGAGTGAAGGCTTAAGGCTTGTGTTGGTGTAATGAGCTCATCAGGCTGAAACATGAGGAACCTCAGCATTGATCCTTGAAGTAATAGGAGTGGTTTGCTCCTTAGGGGAAGGGGGAGCTCTAGTGTCCATTTCCTCCTGCATGGGTGAGAATATGGGGACCTGCACAACCTGAGTAGTTTGCGCGATGGTTCGTTTGGATTTTTATTGGTAGGTGATGGTGATTTGTGGCTGTGTGGGTGGTGCAGAAGTGGAAGGTGTGGGTTTAACATTAGCTTGTGTTGCTAATCACCATAAGCAATGAGCTCTAAGATTTTTGAGACTAGGGCCGTTTCTACCCCTGAGAAGCCAACGGTTGGCTTTCTCATTTTTTTAAAGATGTCGTGCTTCATCTGTCCAAATTTAGGAACATTACCTGTTCCCCTCAACTGTGAGCCCAGTTCATAGTTAAGAATGTACTGGACATATCTAAGGAACATATAATATTCTAAGGAGTCCAAGTTTGCAAGTAAATTAGTATAAACAAATTATGAGTACTTGAACTTGACCCCTTGTACCAATCCATGGACTATGTAGGAAAGGTCTTCAGGAATTTGATCCCACCCTCCATGTTTGTTTGATAGACAATGGATGACAACATGGAGGAGGTACTTCCATTGGAAGAAGACTTTCCCCTTCTTGAAGGTTCTTACTAAGTAATTACCCTCATAGCCCATCTACCTGAAGGACTGGTTCACAACAGATTTTGGGAAGGACAATTCGCCTTCTTCATCATCCAGCCTTAGATGTGTATGGATGGTGGCTAGAGTGATGAAAATTGTCCTGCCCTATACTATGGCAGACAGTTCCTTCTCCACATCCATAATGACCTCTTGGCAGGTCCACCAAAACTCTAAAAGTTGATCTTCATATAGTGGAGGATTTATGGTGAGGGAGGTGAAGTAGTGGAATAGAGCCAAGAAACGGTAAACGTCTGAGAAGCCAGGATCCTTCTCAGACACTAACAGAGCAACCTAATTATGTTGCCTGTGTAGTTACATGGAGAAATCAGGCTGGTTTCATGGTTCAGGGTTGGCCATTTTGAGTAGCTTTGGGATGAAGGAAGGTAAGAACAAGGTTAGTTTGTGGGTGAATTTAGGGTTTGAATCTTGAAGATGAAGGAGAATAGTGAAGAGGGGGAACCGTTGTACAAATATATATGGTATGGATTTGAGACAAAGTAAATGCAAAAGGATAAACTTTTGAAATCCGGATGTCGGTCCTACCTCAGAAAAAATGCCCAAAAAGTTAGTTTTCTTGGAAGTCTAAATCTTCCGAAGGTAATTTGTCTTTGGAAGGTTTTAGAAAAACTTCCAAAGCTAATTTGGCTTCGGAAGATATTCCTTAGCTTTTCAAGAATTTGCTTAGGAAGAAAATTACTTAGAGTATTTTTACTTCCTAGATATATTTTGCTTCGGAAGATATCAAATATCAGAAATCTTATTCAATAAGTGAATAAGTCTTCTGAGACTTAATTGCTTTTGAAAGAAAAGAGTCCTTCAATACATATAAGTACTTAGTGACAAATATAAGCTGCGGAAGATATAATCAAATTTCTTCCAAAGGTTAACTTCTCAGAAGTAGTTATTTGTTTTGAAGACATAATTTTCTTCCAAATACAACTTTTCCGAACACAACTTGCTGTCTTTCGAAGGAAAATACATCCAAAATTCTCAAAATTCTAAGGGATATCATTTTGAAAAGTTTCTTCCAAAGTAAACTCGGCTTATATGGTGATGAAATAGACAACTTAAGACACACATATTATTAAAAATAATCTTGAGTTTAGTTTAAGAAAAATTTACTCAAAGTTAATCATCCCAATAGCTGATACAAGATACTTAAATCTCTGCTCATCAAAAGCTTTTGTGAAAAGATCAGCATATTGTTCATTTGTGTTAACTTTAACTAGTTTTATCGATCCCTTATCAAAATTATCTCTAATTAAATGATACCTGATATTGATGTGCTTTGTCTTTGAGTGCTGCATAGGATTCTCTGTGATAGAGATAGCACTATTGTTGTCTATATGGATGGGAGTCTCCTTGAAGTTGAATCCATAGTCTAGCATCTGATTCTGAATCCAAAGCACTTGACCACAGCAGCTTGTAGCAGCAATGTATTTAGCTTTAGCAGTTGACACAAATACACAAGATTATTTCTTGCAATGCCATGAGACTATCCTTCCACCAAGAAATTAACATCCCCTAGATGTTGACTTTGCAATCACTATCTGTATAGGCATACTAATTAAAGTTAGAATTTTTTGGATACCAAAGGCCCAATTTGGGAGCACCCTTGAGATATCTGAGAATTCTTTTGACAGCAACCAGGTGTGACATCATGGGATTGGCTTGATATCTTGCACAAATACATGTAGCAAACATGATATCAGGCCTACTAGCTATGAGGTATATAAGAGACCCAATCATAGCCCTGTATAGATATTCTTCAACACACGCCCCCTTAAGATCTGGTCCAAGAGAGTGGTTTTCTGCTATAGGTGTCTTAGCAACCTTGCACTCAGTTATGTGAAGCCTGGTAAGTATGTCTTGTACATACTTTGACTGATTTATGAAGATGCCATTGTCAACCTGCTTCACTTGAATTCCTATAAAGATATTGAGTTCCCCCATGGCACTCATTTCAAATCTATTCTTCATCAGCTTCTCAAATTCTTTGCAGAGCTTTAGATTAGTTGACCCAAAGATAATGCCATCTACATAAACTAGAACCAACATCAAGTCATTTCCTGTTCCTTTGATGAAGAGTGTTCTATCAATAGTACATCTCTTGTATCCGTGCTTACAAAAATACTATGATAGTGTCTCATACCACTTCCTTGGAGCCTAATGTAGCCCATAGAGAGCTTTGTCAAGCTTACAGACATAATCAGGATGATCTGGGTCTACAAAGCCAGGTGGTTTTTAACATACACCTCCTTATCAATCACCCCATATAAAAAGGCACACTTGACATCAAGTTGGTAGACCTTGAAATCCTTGGATGTAGAAAAAGCCAGGAATATCCTAACAGCTTCAAGTCTTGCTACAAGAGCAAAGACATCTATGTAGTCAATCCCTTCTTCTTGTGTGTATCCTTGAACAACTAGTCTTGCCTTGTTCTTGATGACAAGTCTCTATTATCCTTCTTGTTCCTAAAAACCCACTTGGTACCTATGGTAGTCTTCCCTTAAGAAAGATGACATAGATTATAAACCTTCTGTCTTTTGAATTGAAGCAGCTCCTCCTGCATTGCTTCAACCCAACTTTCATCTTTCAAAGCCTCTTCAATCTTCTTAGGCTCTATCTGGGACAAGAAACAAGAGTGAAGACAAACATTTTTGTCATGGGTTTGTCCTCTTGTACTTACCCCAGTTTCAACATCTCTAATGATGTTTGTGGTGGGATGGGACTTATGGATTCTTAGTTGAGGAATCACAGCAAGTTGTTTGGACAGATCTAAATTGGTGAAATTCAGATCTGGTGCTTGAGAACCATTCACCACAACAACACACTTATCAAGTGAGACTTGATCCAGTGAGTATGTTACATCATTGATGTTGTCTTCTGGGGAGTGGTTATTAGCATCAAGGAATTCTTGATCACTCTCACCACCTCCATCTCCACCTATATTGAAAATTCCTTCATCTGAGTTTTGTGCCTATGAGATGGAATTTATAGGCACCTCAGATGAATCAGCTGAAAAATGTGTCATGGTTGTGCTGATAGGATTTCTAACTGCCGGGCTAGTTACCACTGGAGCTGAAGTAGTTTGATCAGTTGGTCTACTTAGCTCAAATCTTGGATCATAATCGTCTTTTGATAAGATACCTGTAGATCCTGAAACATTCTCTTGGATCATAATCGTCTTTTGATAAGATACCTGTAGATCCTAAAACATTCTCATAAGATTTGTTAAAACAATTGGTAACTAAATCAAGATCAAACAACCAATCACGACCAGAACCTGTCACACTGGGTGTGTGCTCATTGAAGGTTACATTGGCTGACTCCTCAACTACTCTGGTTCTAAGATTGTATACTCTATAAGCCTTGGCTTGAGAAGAGTATCCAATAAAGTGTGCATCATATGATTTCTCATCAAACTTGGCTATTTGATCTTTGGTATTCAAGATGGTGCAAGGACATCCAAATGATCTGAGGAAACCAATGAAAGGTCTCCTTTTGTGCCATAGTTCATAAGGAGTCTTACCATGAGTCTTGACTACTAAAACTATGTTTTGCACATAGTAGGCAGTGTTGACTGCCTCTGCCCAGAAGGTGATGGGCAGTTTAGAGTCGGATAACATGGTTCTTGCAGCTTTAATAAGTGTCTTATTTCTCCTCTCAGTAACACCATTTTGCTGAGGAGTCGTGGGAGCATTATATTGTCTTTTAATACCTTTTTCATAACAAAATGCATCAAGAATTTGGTTTTTAAATTCGGTTCTTTGATCACATCTTATGATCTTGACCCTGTGATCACATTGATTCTCAATTTTTAGAATGAAATTCTTCAATATTTCAGGAGTCTCATCCATAGTTCTATGGAAGAAGACCCAAGTATATCTTGTGAAATCATCTATGATCACCAAGCAGTAAGAGGTCCTTCCAAAACTCATTACACTGGTAGGGCCAAAGAGATCCATATGTAATAAGTGTAGGGGAGTAGTGATGGAGTTCATTTCCTTTGGCTTGTGATAAACCTTGTGTTGCTTCCCTTTCAGGCATGCAACAAAATGATCATCACTTGTAAACTCTTTCTATGGCATTCTAGTTACCAAGACATTCTTAATTAATTTATTCATGTTTTTAAAGTTTACATGGCATATTTTTTATACCTAAGAAAAGACTCATCACTATTGGCCTTAGACAGAAAGCAAGAAACTTCTCCTAAAGAGGATGTTTCCTGTAAATCCATCTTGTACATGTTCCCTCTCCTAGAGGCTCTGAGCAGAATATCCTCTTAAGGAATGACCACCCTGGGCTTGAGAACAATGCAATCATTCTCAATAAAGAGCATGTTATGTCTCTGATCATAAAATTAGGATACACTCAGAAGATTGTACCCAAGCTCCTTGATAAAGTTTACATTTTCAATGTTGAGCTAACCCCCTTCAAGTGATGTAACCACTAGATTTTCCTCCAAAAGAAACTGGCCCTCCATCAGTTCTTTCAAAGTTTTAAAGCAAAGATCCATTGCTTGTCATGTGCCTAGAATAGCCACAATCAATGATCCATACATTTTCTTTGGTCTTGAGATGTTCCTGCATAAAAAGAGATGGTTAGTTACATTTGAAAACCCAAGCCTCGTTGGTCTTGGGCTTGTTAAAGTGAACTGAAGACAATGCAACAGTAATTGCTCCTATATTCAAGCTTTGAGGGTCATCAGCTATTGTTGATGAATAACTTTCTATCACATGGTCTTCCTTTATCTTCCACACCATCTTTGGAAGATAAGACTTGACCTTCAACACTTCGGAAGTTTTGGTAACTTTGGAAGTTTTGGAGACTAGACCTTTGAAAGATCTTAAATTCACTACAGCAGACTTTAGTACTTCGGAAGCATTCCTTTCTTTCGAGACCAAATTTTCTTCTGAAGGCAAGTTTTCACTTGTCTTCAACTTTACTTTGGAGCTTCCGAAAGGAAAAGATTTTCCTTCTGAAGCTGTTTTCTTCTTCTTCTTCTCAGAAGTCTTCTTCTTAGTCAAGTGGATAGTACTTTTAGGATTATAGATGCAATCCTTAGTAAGATGAGAAGTAATACCACACATGACACATTCAGTTCGCTTCTATCTGAGAGTCTTCTTTTGTGTAAAAAGTTGAGCTTGATCACTTTCCACTCCCATCTTCATCTTCACATGTGATGCAGCGGGCTTCTCAGGGTGATGCTTACTTTTGGAAATGGATGGTTCAGGCTGTGCAGCAGGGGTGCACATTTGATCAGCCATTTTTTCTTCACAGGGATGAGAGAGGCATGAACTAGAAATCCTGGGACTAGAGTTCATAGTTGTGTCCTCAATCTTTACCACTTCAAATCCTGTAGAGATAAAGACTTGTTTCCGCTTGGAGTTGAAGGTGGCCTTGATCTCTTGGAGTTGAAGGTGGATTTGATCTCTTGAACTCCTGGTACTAGATTTCATAGTTCTTTCTCTTAGACTTGCTCAAACCTGGTTCTTTCCTCTCCTTAGGAGAATAGTGACCCTTCTTAGGATGATCTTTTTCACTTATCTCAGATCCATCCTTCACTACCTCCTCTTCATCTTCATCATTTTCTTGAATGGGGTTTATGAATGGAAGCTCATCTTGACACATTCCACACCTTGGAGATCTTACAGATAGTAGAGTGTGTGGAGGAGCTATCATAGTAGATCCCAGTCCCTGCCTATTCTGATAACAAATCTTTGCATGCAAGGATGAGGATATAATGTTCTTGAAGGTCTCTTCTTCAAGAACACATTTTTCTTCCCGGGCTTTACTGATCATAAGCTCAGCCTGGCATTCAGTTAACTTGGTAATGAGATCCTTAATTTGAGTCCGATAATTTGTGTGCTCATGTTTTAGAGTTGAAATGGTTTTCTCTAGATCTTCTATCTTAAGTTTATAATCATTTTCAGCTCTTTTATAATAAGCTTTTAAAATATTCAAGGACTCAAGATCAGATCTCATTTCCAAGTTATAGGACCTGTATCTATTTACTTTAGCAATACATTCAGAGGTGGAAAGATGTTCCAATACCTTGGCTTCTTCATGATCTGCCATTAGTGCTTGATTTGGAGAGACATCTTTAACCTAAAAGCTCCAATCAAAGCCTCCTTTTTCAACAACAACTGCAGCTTGCTGCTTGGGCTTCTTAGTCTTTGGAGCTCCATCAGTGTAGTTTGGCCTGGTTTATGCTTGGTCACCATTTGTCCTTGGTGCCTTGTACTCCCTAGCAAAGTGTCCTATTTGGTTATAATTGTAACATTTCGCTTTGCTTTTATCAAGCCCAAACTTTCCACTGGATGCATTACTGGGAAACTTCCTCCCAGTTCTCTTGTAGAACTTCTTGGCCATGTGAGTGAGAAGAGCCATTTGCTGGACTATCTCTATGTACTCCAGATCATCTGGATGTATACAGTCCAGGTCTTCAAGAGTGAAGAGAAAGTGGCCACTGCTTTCATCAGCAGACACAAAGGCTTGTGAAGAGCTAGTCTCTTGGAATGGGCTTTCTTGGATGTAGCTCTCCCTTGGTGTCTCTAAGAAGGTGATGAAAGGACCCCTTTGTGAGTTTTCAGGGTAGCATAGTAGATGATGTTGTGGTTCTTTACAGTCCCTATCAACCACATGAAGGGCTGAACCCTACTGATTGTTGGAGGAGTTAGCAGATGGATTTTGCATGTTCATCTCCATCTGGTATCCACTAAGGATACCATACAACTCTGTGAGAGTAAGGGTCTTGAGGTTTTCAGTCCTCTTAATGACCACAGAATAGTGTGTTCATTGTCTAGGAAGAGCAGACATGAACTTCCTCACAATATCCCTATTCTCAAGATTTACTCCAACATCCATTAGAGTATCCACGATCTCAACATACCTAAAGTATTATTGAGTCATGGTTTCACCTGTTTTGTAGGTGAAGTTCTCAAACTATTGTTTCAAGAAGTCTTTCTTGTTTTCTTTTGCTTCATTGGACCCCTCATACATAAGCTTCAGTGCATCCCATAGTTGCTTAGTAGTTTTGCACTTCTTGAAGCCTTTGTAGATAGAGTTTGGAAGAGCAGTTTGGAGAGCGGTCATGGCCTTTTGACCTACATCAATCTTCTTCCAGTCTTCTTCTGAGTAGTCAGCCACTTCCTTTGGTATCATGCCACCACCACCAGCAGCTAAAGTGGTGCATGGTACATGAGGTCTTGAGACAACAGATCCCCACATCCTGTTGTCTTGAGACTTGATGAAGCCTTCCATTCTTTGGCACCAAGTATCAAAGTCATCAGGAGTGATCAATGGAGATTTTATCATGGTATCGGTTTCCATATCAGCCTTGGTAAGAGCTGCAATTTGAGTTGTTAAGTGTTTTGTGAAACTAAAGGATTTAAGATGATGAGATCTTACAATTAAGATCCTAAAATGCTCTGATACCAATTGCAAGACCGTTGAAGGGGGTCAATGCAACAGTTTTACAATAAGGAGAGTGTTAGAACACTTAACAGATCAAATAGGAAACCAGGTTTGTATAGATGATACTAAGAAACACAAATAAATATGAGACAGAACAAGAACAATAACAGGATTATATTGGTTTTCAAAAATGATGTATATTGCACTCAAGTTCTTTTACAAGTGTTACAAAGCATACATAAAGATACAAGTACTTGAGACACTTTATAATACATCCTACAGCCAGCCATACTTTGAAGGCCAGCTGAAAACACTAATCTAGACAACAAGATCAATGTAGAGTCAAAAGGCAATTGCGTTTTGACTTGTGACTATGACATGCCATAACTCACATCCTAATCTATTACAATAAGGATAAAAGGTACAAAAGTAGAAAGTTACAGACCAATGACCATAATCTATAGTTGACAAAAGCATGGACCTTTTCATCAACTCATATAAGTTGGCGAGTCTTCAGAGTGGCAGCAGAAAGTTGTTCAGCTTTAGTCAAAAGGTGATCGGAGAAAGCATGTCTTATCTGTCTTCGAAAGAAATCAGTCATTGGCTTTGGAAGACTTTGTCTCTGAAGCTTCGGAAGACTTTATCTTTGGCTTCGGAAGATTTGTCATTTGGCTTCGAAAGATTTTACACTTAGCTTATTTCCATTGAGTTGTGTAAAACTTATAAAGTAACTTTACTCTGTACTTCATGCATGCATGCTGAGAGCTCTTTGGTTGCTTTGGTTGCATGAGCCTTTAAGTATAGACCTTACAGCAATATTGTTAGAAAATTCCCAAAAACATAACTAATAATGAATTCATGAAAACATTTGCGAAAGCGTAACAATTCATAACTCAGATGGCGCAAAACACGCGTAACTCAAATAAATGTAATTTGCAAAATGTTGTTTGATCATTTAAACCAATCAGTAATATATGTATGCTCCTAGCCATGCACACCTTATGAACCTGAAAGAAACATGTGAAAGTGTCAACACAGGGTTAGTGAGTTCACCGGTTTTGATAAATAGTAACATAATCCAAAGCAAATCCAGTAAACAAAGTAATATCAGTAGATAGCTAGTCTACATAACAAGTTACATAGTGTATGAAGTTCACAACCGAAGCTGACAATGTAAATGTATGCCTCGGCTGTGGCTACCAGACCACAACAACAGAAATTAGGTCAATTAAACATCTGTTTGACGTGCAGTCGTGCTAGCGCGACTTGCCTGGGTGGGGTTTGTCAAACCCAGTAGATCTACTTAGAATTAACTTGCTAAAGTACATAAATTAATGGTTCGAAAGTGAGGACTTAAATTGGTACAACACTAGTAAACATGTGATAATACAGTAATACTGATCAAACGAAGAACATTTTGAAAAGAACATGTTTCTCTTCCCAAAAATAGATTATAAGAAAATGGGGCCGTAAACTCACCTCGAATGCACAACAATAAAGTAATGCAGAGAACATGTAATTAGGTTTCAGAATAACCTGAATTTCATTTAATAAATAATTAACATTAATTATTTAATATATTAACGCACGAATTTTATAGTTCATGACTCGATTACTGTGCAGGTTATCGGTGTTCCCCATTCCTATGCAAGCACGACCAACACAACCCACGCATAAAATGCATGTTATATGTAAAACATATAACAGATAACTCATATAAAATATATATACATATTATATATACCAAACACTCGCATATACTAAAGACCACATACACACACACATACACACACACACACACATATATATATATATATATATATATATATATATATTATAATCTGCCATGCACCCACCATTAACACACCAAACTATCTACTGCCCAAAGAAACACTATACTATAAATGACCACATGCACTCTTGGCACCCTCATAAATCTATAATCACATACACATGCAAGATGACACCATACATTGATACCCATGCACACAATGCATGTACCAACCCACATACAGAATGCCAAATCCCACATCCATGCAACATATACTAATCCTCAAATTAAAACCCAATTACACCAACACTTCGATCACCACATCACGCATCAAGATCTCCCAGAATATATACATACGCACATACAACACGCAATCCCGAAAACATACACACACAAACATACATACACATACGCAATAATCATAGATGCATACCATTAGAATACGGAACACAAATCACATACACACGGCAGAACACATATATGCATATATCTTCATACAATATACAGGTACATCCAATGCGTATATAGATATATACACGACACATACAGCAGAATCATACACACAGACATCACAGCGCACACACATGAATAAAACATATATAAGCAGCACACACACAAATCGGCATTCACCACAGGGACAAGCATTCATACCGCGCGCCCGCCGAACTTACTCGAAACCGAAGCTGAAATCAAAACCGATTACGCGAGATTAATGAACGTACTGTATTGATAGACGAGGTCTGTGATTAACCACATGAATCATTAGAGTTGTGATCGTTGAGCGATGCAGAGGAGGTGCTACCGTTGAAGGGGAGCTGTCGATGGTGAGGAAAAGGGGCTGCCGAGCGAGAGAGGAGGGGGAGTTAGGGTTTTCGAGAGGGTCCTTTAGAGGGAGATCAAGGGTGCCGAGAGGTAATTGGGAGAGATGGGATGGTTAGGGTTGGGGTTATTTAATTATATAATTAAGTTATATATAAATTATATGCTTTGGTAAATAATAAACTATATAATTTGGTAAATAGTAATACAATTATTATTTGTTTTATAACTCTATCATTATTTGAGATAGGCAGATAATTAGATAACGGGGGAAATGATCGACTTGACAGGGGGTTTCGTTAATAATATTAACGTGAGAAATACGGGGTATCACATCATGTTCGTGAAGAACATAACATTCAGCAAGAAGAACAACAGATTCAGCGATCTGCAACGTACAAAGAATGTTTTTCTGTGGACTTTAGAAACAACTCGAAAGAAAGAACTTTAGAAATTTCCTGTTGTGACATCATCCCATTGTTGAAGGGAATTTCGTCTCAAAATTTTAAGAAAATATATCTTAAGAATGGATACCTTAAGAAGTGGATGCCTAATCTTTGAACAGTTGCGGATACTTCTTCTTCATTTGATCTTCGCGCTCCCAGGTAAATTCTGGTCCACGCTATGAATTTCATCTAACACGCACAATAGGAATCTTGCTACGCTTTAAGGTCTTGACTTCTTGATCCATAATCTCGACCGGTTCCTTAATGAAACGAAGTTGTTCATCAATCTCCAGTTCCCCCAATGGAACGATAAGTGATTCATCGGCTAGAAACTTCTTCAGGTTTGAAACATGGAACACGTTATGAATACCATTGAGTTCCTCAGGTAAGTCTAGCTGATAAGCTACTGGACCGATCTTTTTGACAATCTCAAACGGTCTGACGTATCTAGGGATTAGTTTTCCACACTTCCCAAAGCGTATCATACCTTTCTAAGGTGAAACCTTTAACAATACCTTGTCACCGACTTGAAATTCCAAAGGCTTTCTCCTTTGATCTGCATAACTTTTTTGACGATCTCAAGCTACAGCCATATGGTTACAAATCTAAACAATCTTCTCTATGGTTTCATGAACAAGCTCAGGACCAGTTAGCTGACTATCACCAACTTCTGTCCAACAGAGGGGTGTTCTACACTTTCTACCATAAAGTGCCTCAAATGGTGCAGCCTTAATACTGTGTGATAATAGTTGTTGTAAGAGAATTGTTGGTCCAGATGATCGTTTGAACGTGCTTTTGATGTAGATTTAACATAAGAATCCACAAGATATCACTATATCTAATAGCTTGTGGACCATGTAATGATAGAAAATGAACACAAATTAAACATAACCCATTTGTAAGGATAAAGAAGAATAATTCTCAAAGATGACAAATATAAGCTCCTAGCAATACAAAATCGATCAATAGACTCAAATCAATAATATCATTAAAGTTCCAAGAGTCCCAAAATGAGCAACAAGCAAACATATTTATACAGGACCTAGTTTCCCATACAATTTCGCATACTGTGAAACTATGCACTATGGTATGTGAAACTACCAGGCGAAACTGCAGTTTCGCATGCCACAGAATACAAAACAAGACAAATCTAAACTAGATCCTATTACAATAATATCTAAGCTATAACAAACTATGACTAAACAATAACAAACGACAAGGTGGATACCACCCTATACTTGATCATTAATACTCCCCCTTAGGGGGTATTCACCTACCGGGTCTTCAGGATCAGCTCTAGCCTTTGCTTGCTCCATCATTCTAGCCAAATCTCTTACTTCTGCCTCCAGATCCTCATGTTCCTGCACGCTCTTTTCAAGCTGCTTAATCTCCGATCTCACAACCCGAGCTTTGTTTGCTACCCTCTCAAACAAGTTGGCCTCAGTCTTAGTCTCGTCTCCTGCCCCAACCTTAATTTGATTCTCACACTGCACCTTTAGATCATTGTCACTAAATGGGAATACCTCCATAGGGTCAAACAATCTTATTTCATCTCCATCCTTCACCCTCACTACTGCTTCACCTATCTGGTTATCATAAAACCACTTCTCGAACTTCTGTAGTCTAGAAGGTCGTTGATCTGGTATCCTCACCCTGTTGATGGTCTTAGCAGGCTTTAACTTCAGTATAATCTTTCTTTTACCCATCACCCAGTCCAAATCCTTCTTCAACCTCCTTCTCTCAAGCTTCATGAATCCAAAAGCTGCAAAGTTGTCTTGAACGCCCTGACGGATCTCATGCTCTAACATCATTGCATGTTTGCTCAAACCCGAATCCAAGAGGTGGATCTCTGCCGGTATTCTCAGATCCCACTTAGGAAGGGTTTTAAACACCTTCCTTTTAAGCAAGTATGAGAACCCACCTCCACGCCTCTTGATCATGAACATTTTCAGCTTCGAGTTGTACTTTCAGCTAATAATCTTTTTATCCGTCTCCTTCCTCCCCGGTTCTTGAATGTTTTGGAAGAGTGGGGTTAGTTTCTCTGACTCTTGCTCCTTAGAGAACCAGTCCTCTTTACCCATCTCAATTACATCACCTTCAGCTGAACTCCTCTGAGCTACGTAAGCCATTGGCCTCTCATCAACTACATAAAACTCTGGCTTAGAGTCATAGTCCACTAGCTGCTCTTCCACCTCTTCCTCCTCATCTACCAAGTTTAGCTTATATTTGTCATCTTTCAGCATTATTCTTCTTTATCCTTACAAATCCTTTTGCAAATGGGTTATGTTTGATTTGTGTTCATTTTATGTCATTACATGGTCCAGAAGCTATTAGATATAGTGATATCTTATGGATTCTTGTATTAAATCTTCATCAAAAGCACGTTCAAACAATCATCTGGACCAACAAGAATTCAACCAAACGTAGATGAGTTTCCTAACTGTTTCTGAAGTCTATAACGCATGCCCTAAGCGTGTCTTCTAGGGTTTGAATCGTGCATTCTATCTGACCATCTGTCTATAGATGATAAGTCATTCTCATATCTAAATAAGTGCCTTGTGACTTTTGTAGTGACTGCCAGAAATACGAAGTGAATCGCGCATCACGATCAAAGATGATCGAAAGTGGCACGCCATGTCGTGACATAATTTCCATCAAGTAAATTTATGCAAGTTTATCCATCTTGTAGTTCTCACAAATGGCCAAGAAATGTGCTGATTTGGTCAAACAATTCACTATCACCCAGATAGTATCATTTCCGGCTTGTGAATGAGGTAGCTTAGTAATGAAATCCATAAAGATGTTTTCCCACTTCCACATTGGAATCTTTGGTTGTTGAAGAAAACCCGACGGTTTCTGATATTCCACCTTGACTTTGGAACAGGTCAAACACTTTGACACGTAAGTGGCAATTTCAGCTTTCATGTTAGGCCACAAGTAGATGACCTTTAGGTCTTGGTACATCTTGTTAGATCCAGGATGTACCGAATAATAGGACTTGTGAGCTTCATCCATTACCAATTCTCTGAGATTCTCGAACAATGGAATCCATACACGATTCTTATAGTAACGAAGTCCATCTGGTTTCTCCTGAAATAATTTCTCAGCTCCTCTAAGAGATTAGGACTTAATATTCTATTCTTGTAATGCTTCAACCTGGGCATTCTTGATCTGTAACAATAGATCTGAATGAATGGTTAACTGTACCACCCAGACACGACTACGTTTTAGGGTTTCCTTATGACTAAGGGCATCGGCTACCACATTAGCCTTTCCCGGATGATACTTGATGGCACAATCATAATCATTCATAAGTTCTAACCATCATCCTTGTCTCATGTTCAACTCCTTTTGTTCACAAATGTCCTGAAGGCTTTTGTGATTAGTAAAGATCGTACACTTGGTTCCATAAAGATGATGTCTCCAGATCTTAAGTGCAAATTCCACCGCTCCCAACTCTAAATCATGAGTTTTGTAATTCTTCTCATGCACCTTAAGCTGTCTTGATGCATAAGCTATCATTTTCTCGTGTTGCATAAACACTCAACACAACCCTTGGATTGACGCGTCGCAATACACCATGAAGTCGTCTATTCCCTCTGGCAATGCCAAAATCGGTGCACTGCATAGCTTGTCTTTATGCGCTTGAAAAGCCGCTTCTTCATTACTGCCCTATTTGTAAATAGTTCCTTTGTGAGTTAGGGCAGTCAGAGGTTGTGCAAGTTTCGAGAATCCTTCTATGAAACGCCGGTACTAACCCGCTAATCCAAGAAATTGGCGCACCTCAGTAGCCATCGTCGGCATAGGCCAATTCTTGATTGCCTCAATCTTAGATGGGTCTACATGAATGCCATTATTGTTAACTACATGCCCTAAAAATTGTACTTCTCTCATCCAAAAGTCACATTTGGAAAACTTGGCATATAGTTGTTCAGTCTTCAGAAGCTCTAGAATAAGTCTTAAATGTTCCTCATGTTCTTCCCTATTCTTGTAGTAAATCAATATGGCATCAATGAAGAGGATGACAAACTTGTCTAAATAGGGTTTACAAACACGGTTCATGAGATCCATAAAGACTGCAGGCGCATTTGTCAATCCAAATGGCACGACTGCGAACTCAAAATGCCCGTATTGAGTTCTAAAAGCTGTCTTGGATATGTCTTCTTCTCGAACCCTAAGCTGATGATATCCAGAACTCAAGTCAATCTTTGAGTAGTAACTCGATCCCTGAAGTTGGTCAAATATGTCATCGATACGCGGAAGAGGGTAACAATTCTTTATAGTGACCTTGTTTAGTTCTCGGTAGTCAACGCACATTCGAAAGGTTCCATCTTTCTTCTTCACGAATAACACAGGTGCTCCCCAAGGTGAAGAACCAGGGCATATAAATCCCTTGTCTAACAGTTCCTGCAACTGTTTCGACAATTCCTGTAGCTCGTTCGGTCCCAATTGGTATGGCGCCCGAGCAATAGGGGCAGCTCCTGGTGTTAGTTTGATCTGGAACTCTACCTGCCTCTGTGGAGGAAGACCATGCAAGTCTTCTAAAAACACTTCAGGAAAGTCCTTAACAACATGAATGTCTTCAATTCGTTTCTCCTCTGTGGTCTTTTCAGTAACCAAGGCCAAAACTGCTGAATGCCCATTTCGCAAACATTTCTAAGCCTTCATGTTGGAAATGATACCAACCATAGCACTACACTTATCACCTTCAACTGTGAGTATCTCTCCACTAGGAAGAGGAAGCCTAATGAGGATCAGAATCTTCTTTTGATAGGATACTTGTAGATCCTGAAACATTCTCATAAGAATTGTTAAAACAGTTGGTAACTAAATCAAGATCAAACAGCCAATCACGACCAGAACCTGTCACACTAGGTGTGTGCTCATTGAAGGTCACATTGGCTAACTCCTCAACTACTCTGGTTCTGAGATTGTATACTCTATAAGCCTTGGCTTGAGAAGAGTATCCAATAAAGTGTGCATCATATGATTTCTCATCAAACTTGGCTATTTGATCTTTGGTATTCACGATGGTGCAAGGACATCCAAATAATCTGAGGAAACCAATGAAAGGTCTCCTTTTGTACCACAGTTCATAAGGAGTCTTACCATGAGTCTTGACTACTAAAACTATGTTTTGCACATAGCAGACAGTGTTAACTGCCTCTGCCCAGAAGGTGATGGGCAGTTTAGAGTCAGATAACATGGTTCTTGCAGCTTCAATAAGTGTCATGTTTCTCCTCTCAGTAACACCGTTTTGCCGAGGAGTCCTGGGAGCATTATATTGTCTTCTAATACCTTTTTCATCACAAAATGTATCAAGGATTTGGTTTATAAATTTGGTTCCTTGATCACATCTTATGATCATGACCCAGTGATCACATTGATTCTCAATTTTAGAATGAAGTTCTTCAAGATTTCAGGATTCTCATCCATAGCTCTAAGGAAGAAGACCCAAGTATATCTTGTGAAATCATCTGTGATTACCAAGCAGTAAGAGGTCGTTCCAAAACTCATTAGACTGGTAGCGCCAAAGAGATCCATATGTAATAAGTGTAGGGGAGTAGTGATGGAGTTCATTTCCTTTGGCTTGTGAGATACCTTGTGTTTCTTCCCTTTCAGGCATGCAACATAATGATCATCACTTGTAAACTCTTTCTTTGGCATTCTAGTTACCAAGTCATTCTTAATTAATTTATTCATGTTTTTAAAGTTTACATGGCATATTTTTTATGCCTAAGGAAAGACTCATCACTATTGGCCTTAGACAGAAAGCAAGAAACTTCTCCTAAAGAGGATGTTTCCTGTAAATCCATCTTGTACATGTTCCCTCTCCTGGGGGCTCTGAGCAGAATATGCTCTTGAGGAAGGACCACCCCGAGCTTGAGAACAATGCACTCTTTCTTAGTAAAGAGCATGTTGTGTCTCTGATCATAAAAATGGGATACACTCAAAAGATTGTACCCAAGCCCCTTGACAAAGTTTACCTTCTCAATGCTGAGCTTACCCCCTTCGAGTGATGTAACCAATAGATTTTCCTCCAAAATATTTGGCACTCCATCAGTTCTTAAAGTTTTAAAGTAAAGATCCATTGCCTGACATGTGCCTAGAATAGCCACTATTAATGATCCATACATTTTCTTTGGTCTTGAGATGTTCCTCCATAAAAAAGATGGTTAGTTACATTTGGAAACCCAAGCCTCATTGGTCTTGGGATTGTCAAAGTGAACTAAAGACAATGCAACAGTAATTGATCCTATATTCAAGCTTTGAGGGTCATCGGCTGTTGTTGACGAATAACTTTTTGTCATATGGTCTTTCTTTATCTTCCATACCATCTTTGTAAGATAAGACTTGACCTTCAACACTTTGGAAGTTTTGGTAACTTTGGAAGTTTTGGAGACTAGACCTTTGAAAGACCTTACATTCACTACAGCAGACTTTAGTACTTCCGAAGCATTCCTTTCTTCCGAGACCAAATTTTCTTTTGAAGGCAAGTTTTTACTTGTCTTCAACTTTACTTTGGAGCTTCCGAAAGGAAACAATTTTCCTTCTGAAGCTGTTTTCTTCTTCTTCTTAGAAGTCTTCTTCTTAGTCAAGTGGATGGTACTTTTGGGATTGTAGATGCAATCCTTAGCAAGATGAGAAGTACTACCACACATGACACATTCAGTTTGCTTCAATCTGAGAGTCTTCTTTTGTGTAAAAAGTTGAGCTTGATCATTTTCCACTCCCATCTTCATCTTCACATATGATGCAGCTGGCTTCTTAGGGTGATGCTTACTTTTGGAAATGGATGGTTCAGGCTGTGCAGCAGGGGTGCATATTTGATCAGCCTTCTTTTCATCATAGGGATGAGGTAGGCATGAACTTGAACTCCTGGTACTAGAGTTCATAGTTATGTCCTCAATCTTTACCACTTCAAATCCTGCAAAGATAAAGACTTGTTTCCACTTGGAGTTGAAGGTGGCCTTGATCTCTTGAACTCTTGGTACTAGATTTCATAGTTCTTTCTCTTGGACTTGCTCAAACCTGGTTCTTTTCTCTCCTTAGGAGAATAGTGACCCTTCTTAGGATGATCTTCTTCACTCTTCTCAGATCCATCCTTCACTACCTCCTCTTCGTCTTTATCATTTTCTTGAATGGGGTTTATGAATGGAAGTTCATCTTGACAAGTTCCACACCTTGGAGATCTTACAGATAGTAGAGTATGTGGAGGAGCTATCATAGTTGATCCAAGTCCCTACTTATTCTGATAACAAATCTTTGCATGCAAGAAGGAGGATATAATGTTCTTGAAGGTCTCTTCTTCAAGAACACATTTTTTTGCCCGGGCTTTGCTGATCATAAGCTCAGCCTGGCATTCAGTTAACTTGGTAATGAGATCCTTTATTTGAGTTCTGTAATTTGTGTGCTCATGTTTTAGAGTTTAAATGGTTTTCTCTAGATCTTCTATCTTAAGTTTATAATCATTTTCAGCTCTTTTATAATAAGCTTTTAAAATATTCAAGGACTCAAGATCATATCATTTCCAAGTTATAGGACCTGTATCTATTTACTTTAGCAATACATTCAGGGGTGCAAATATGTTCCAATACCTTGGCTTCTTCATGATCTGCCATTAGTGCTTGATTTGGAGAGACATCTTCAACCTGAAAGCTCCAATCAAAGCACCCTTCTTCAACAGCAACTGTAGCTTGCTGCTTGGGCTTCTTAGTCTTTGGAGCTCCATCAGTGTAGTTTAGCCTGGTTTGTGCTTAGTCACCATTTGTCCTTGGTGCCTTGCACTCCCTAGCAAAGTGTCCTATTTGGTTACAATTGTAACGTTTTTCTTTGCTTTTATCCAGCTCAAACTTTCCACTGGATTCATTGCTGGGAAACTTCCTCCCAGTTCTCTTGTAGAACTTCTTGGCCCTATGAGTGAGAAGAGCCATTTGCTGGACTATCTCTATGTACTCCAGATCATCGGGATGGATACAGTCCAGGTCTTCAAGAGTGAAGAGAAAGTTGCCACTGCTTTCATCAGTAGACACAAAGGCTTATAAAGAGCTTGTCTCTTGGAATGGGCTTCCTTGGATGTAGCTCTCCCTTGGTGTCTTTGAGAAGGTGATGAAAGGACCCTTTTGTGAGTTTTTAGGGTAGCAGAGTAGATGATGTTGTGGTTCTCTACAGTCCCTATCAACCACATGAAGAGCTGAACCCTGTTGATTGTTGGAGGAGTTGCCAGATGGATTTTGCATGTTCATCTTCATCTAGTATCCACTAAGGATACCATACAACTCTATGAGAGTAAGGGTCTTGAGGTTTTTAGTCCTCTTAATGACCACAGAATAGTGTGTTCATTGTCTAGGAAGAGACATGAACTTCCTCACAATATCCCTATTCTCAAGATTTACTCCAACATCCGTTAGAGGATCCATAATCTCAACATACCTAAAGTATTATTGAGTCATGGTTTCACCTGTTTTGTAGGTGAAGTTCTCAAACTGCTGTTTCAAGAGGTCTTTCTTGTTTTCTTTTGCTTAATTAGACCCCTCATACATAAGCTTCAGTGCATCCCATAGTTGCTTAGCAGTTTTGCACTTCTTGAAGCCTTTGTAGATAGAGTTTGGAAGAGCAGTTTGGAGAGTGATCATGGCCTTTTGACCTACATCAATCTTCTTCCAGTCTTCTTTTGAGTAGTCAGCCACTTCCTTTGGTATCATGCCACCACAACCAGCAGCTAAAGTGGTGCATGGTACATGAGGTCCTGAGACAACAGATCCCTACATCCTGTTGTCTTGAGACTTGATGAAGCCTTCCATTCTTTGGCACTAAGTATCAAAGTCATCAGGAGTGATCAGTGGAGATTTTATCATGGTATCAGTTTCCATATCAGCCTTGGTAAGAGCGGCAATTTGAGTTGTTAAGTGTTTTGTGAAACTAAAGGATTTAAGATGGTGAGATCTTACAATCAAGATCCTAAAATGCTTTGATACCTATTGCAAGACCGTTGAAGGGGGTCAATGCAACAGTTTCATAATAAGGAGAGTGTTAGAACACTTAACAGATCAAATAGGGAACCAGGTTTATATAGATGATACTAAGAATACAAATAAATATGAGATAGAACAAGAACAATAACAGGATTATATTGGTTTTCAAGAATGATGTATATTGCAATCAAGTTCTTTTACAAGTGTTACAAAGCATACATAAAGATACAAGTACTTGAGACACTTTATACTACATCCTACAGCCGGTCATACTTTGAAGGCCAGCTGAAAACACTAATCTAGACAACAAGATCAATGTAGAGTCAAAAGACAGATTGCCTTTTGACTTGTGACTATGACATGCCATAGCTCGCATCCTAATCTATTACAATAAGGATAAAAGGTACAAAAGTAGAAAGTTACAGACCAATGACCATAATCTATAGTTGACAAAAGCATGGACCTTATCACCAACTCATATAAGTTGGTGAGTCTTCAGAGTGGCAGCGAAAAGTTGTTCAGCTTTAGTCAAAAGGTGATAAGAGAAAGCATGTCTTATCTATCTTTGGAAGAAATCAGTCATTGGCTTCGGAAGACTTTGTCTCTGAAGCTTCGGAAGACTTCATCTTTGGCTTTGAAATATTTGTCATTTGGCTTCGGAAGATTTTACACTTAGCTTATTTCCTTTGAGTTGTGTAAAACTTCTAAAGTAACTTTACTTTGTACTTCATGCATGCATGCTGAGAGCTCTTTTGTTGCTTTGGTTGCATGAGCCTTTAAGTATAGACCTTACAGCAATATTGTTAGAAATTCCCAAAAACATAATTAATAATGAATTCATGATAACATTTGCGAAAGCGTAACAATTCATAACTCAGATGGCGCAAAACACGCGTAACTCAAATAAATGTAATTTGCAAAATGTTGTTTGATCATTTAAACCAATCAGTAATATATGTATGCTCCTAGCCATGCACACCTTATGAACCTGAAAGAAACATGTGAAGTGTCAACACAGGGTTAGTGAGTTCACCGGTTTTGATAAATAGTAACATAATCCAAAGCAAATCCAGTAAACAAAGTAATATCAGTAGATAGCTAGTCTACATAACAAGTTACATAGTGTATGAAGTTCACAACCGAAGCTGACAATGTAAATGTATGCCTCGGCTGTGGCTACCAGACCACAACAACAGAAATTAGGTCAATTAAACATCTGTTTGACGTGCAGTCGTGCTAGCGCGACTTGCCTGGGTGGGGTTTGTCAAACCCAGTAGATCTACTTAGAATTAACTTGCTAAAGTACATAAATTAATAGTTCGAAAGTGATGACTTAAATTGGTACAACACTAGTAAACATGTGATAATACAGTAATACTGATCAAACGAAAAACATTTTGAAAAGAACATGTTTCTCTTCCCAAAAATAGATTATAAGAAAATGGGGCCGTAAACTCACCTCGAATGCACAACAATAAAGTAATGCAGAGAACAGGTAATTAGGTTTCAGAATAACCTGAATTTTATTTAATAAATAATTAACATTAATTATTTAATATATTAACGCACGAATTTTATAGTTCATGACTCGATTACTGTGCAGGTTATCGGTGTTCCCCATTCCTATGCAAGCACGACCAACACAACCCACGCATAAAATGCATGTTATATGTAAAACATATAACAGATAACTCATATAAAATATATATACATATTATATATACCAAACACTAATCCTCAAATTAAAACCCAATTACACCAACACTTCGATCCCCCCCCCCCCCCCCCCCCCACCCACAAAACCCATGAACGAATTCCATATCACATTCCAAAGCATGAACCCGATTCATCCTAGAGTTACATACATCACAACAACAAAAACATATGCTCATACGTGCACATACATACTCACAATGAGCAACCCGATCATCACACCACGCATCAAGATCTCCAGAATATATACATACGCACATACAACACGCAATCCCAGAAACATACACACACGAACGTACATACACATACACAATAATCATAGATGCATACCATTAGAATACGGAACACAGATCACATACACACGGCAGAACACATATATGCATATATCTTCGTACAATATACAGGTACATCCAATGCTTATATAGATACATACACGACACATACAGAAGAATCATACACACAGACATCACAGTGCACACACATGAATAAAACACATATACGCAGCACACACACAAATCGGCATTCACCACGGTGACAAGCATTCGCACCGCGCGCCCGCCGAACCCACTCGAAACCGAAGCCGGAATCGAAACCGATCCCGCAAGATTAATGAACGTACCGTATCGATAGACGAGGGCTGCGATTTGTAACCTCTCTGTTCGTCTAGTATTGTCTTTTAATTTCGGGACGAAATTCCTTAAAGTTGGGGAGACTGTAACCTCTCGTATTTTTGTTAAACGTTTGTTAACTTCGTTATCACTTGTAGTGTGTGTTTTGTCATAAATGCAAGTATGAGGTTTTATTTGTAAATTTCCTCTTATTTTGATTTTGTCAACATTCAAAATTTCTATAATTTGTTTAATAATTACTAATTAAGCTAAAAATAATAATAATACTATTAATAATGAAAACAATAAAAAAATAATAATCATAATGATAATAAGCTTAATAAATGTTAAATCTTGAAAATAAATAAAAAACAAATAATTTTAATAAACTTAAAACTTGTAAATTATTAAAAAATGGGCATAAATTTATAACATTAAAACCCTAGGGACTAAAATTATAAATTCACTTTAAGTTGAAATGTGAACTTTGGCTAACAATGCAATTTTAAAAACCACAGGGACCAAAGTGTAATTTGTTTTAAAATCCAATTTCTCCCCCGTAAACCCGGTGACTGGCCGGCCACACCTCCGGCGCGGCTCCGGTCACCACCATACACCAAAATTAAACGATTCTAACGCCCCAAACCGATCCAAATCGAGTTGTGAAGCCGTTTCAAACATGGTAATGACAAATAATCGAACTTTAAATGCGGTTTGTTAAGCCTTGAACCCGAAACCGATCCCCATCATAAACAAAATTCGTTTCTACAATAAAAACGTACTATTAATGAAATTAAACGTGTGTAAACGTTCATCTAATCATTTTGAAGTTATGGATGTGTTTAAATTCATCTGAAACAGCAAATTAAACATCAATTTTACCCTGTAACACCCGACAACAACCTCGAACACGTTGGCCCTTCAATCGATTAAATTGAAACTATAAAACCGAGGCAAAACATCCCATTTGAGTTTCATAAACTCCCTGCACCTTCAATTTCACCAAAAACACACACGCATCAAAACCCCCAAATCAAGAACAGTCGCAGACGGTTTCGAACTTAAAATCATCAAGAACAGCACCAATCAGGTAATTAAATACGGGTTTCTACTCATTTTTACATGGGAACAAAAGCCCCATGGATAATTGATGTATCAACAACGAATCGATGTTCAATTTGATCGATTTCACAACTAGGGTTCATGTGAATTTGGTGGTTTTTTTTTAAAATAAGCATTCTGTTCTTAGACACAAACAGGGCCTTGGCCCGGCGGTTTGTGTGTTGGATTGTTTGGACAAAGGTCCCGGGTTCGAACCCGGGCACCTGCTATATATTTTTTTTTAATGGTTTTTTTTATAATTTAAAATTCTGAAAATATTTAAATATTATTACTAACAAGTTAAAAACTGTTTTTAATCAAAAATGAAATAAAATTATTTTCCTTTCAATTTTATTAGAAATTCACTCTAGAAATTCTTATTTTTGTATTTCAAAAATTATAAAAATTGTTATAAAAAACCATTTAGTATTAATTCTAAATTGTAATAAATCTCATGTAATATTTAAATAATTTCAATTCAATACATTCATTATTGTTATAAAATATAGTTACAAATTTACATATATTTTAAGAAAATATACATATGTTCACATATAAAATGTACACTTATTGTAACAAAATGTATCATTTGGACCTACAAATTTAGTATTTTATTTAATAGTAAATAAAGACCATTTAATAATAAAAGTTAACTTTTATTAATAGTGTCAATCACTAAAAATTTTTATTATTTCACACTTTTGGGGTGAAACATGTTAATCGTATTATAAATGGGCTATATAACACCATAACTATCATGATTAATCTCACACGTCGTTTATTTAGGTTGAATGTTAACGAATCCTCGGCATATTTTTATACAAGGCTTTCTTATTTGCTCATCCTATTATCCATGTGAGTTTTCATACCCCTTTTTATATTATTTCACACTTTTGGGGTGAAACATGTTAATCGTATTATAAATACACTTGTAAACACGTTTTAATCTTGTAACACTTGTGCGATTCATTTTATGTTGTCATGGTTATTTAAACACTTGTAATTATCATGTGATGACTCTTGTAAGATACAATCATTAACTATTGCTATCCTGGCGACGTCATAGATCTATGGGCCTGACAAGCCTATTTGGTGCTAAAGCCGAGGTTATTACCGGCTCCTAGTGCCGTATTCTTGAGCACTATGGGAGCCAAATACACTTAGCTAATCGTTTAATCTTGTAATGGCCATATTTGTCAAGGTTTGATTGTTACATTTGTTCATCCATCTTTATTTACTTTATTCAATAACCTATGACGTGAATTGTCATCTTTTGTATATATTTATGTATGCTAAAACTATGGAAACTCACCAATATATTGTTGATATTATTTTTAACATGTTTCAGGAAATGATAATGCTTAGCTTGTTTTTGAAGACTTGCTTACATCTAGGATTGGACCTAGATTAAAATAAAATGACACTTATTATCATATGACGTTGGAAATCTTATGTATTGTTGAATGTTTGAACTTATGTTATTTCTTAAATGTATGTTATAAATCTTGATAATTAATAATATTGTCATTTTAATTTAGCGTTGTGTGGCATGAACAATCTTAACCCTCACACCTCGACGTTTCCGCCGTTAAGGCTGGGGTGTGACAGATTGGTATTAGAGCCCATAACTATAGGGATTTAGGTTATTAGAAATGGTGGCCTAGACTATGGTTAAACTAGGGACCCTTACACGATACTTGTTATAATCTTGTAAGTATGCTTATGTGCCTATCACATGTTGTTACATGTTGTACGATAAATTCTTTATGTGCTATTTGTTTATATTTAGAAAATGGTGCCTTAGGGATATGACTTGAACCTTGTATACCCCAACTTCCTAATCCTCCTCTTATGCCTCTAAGTTCTACCGCGTCTAATCTTTTCTAAATCTTATTCTCGACTACGTGTGGAATTCTACACATCTTATCGAGTGGAGAAAATTCCTTAGACGATATATCTAAATCTTGAAAATCTCATCGAGGTTTTAATTCTAGTAGCTTATAGGGAAGGGTGTGACACATAAACACCTGTATTCTGGATTTCCTGGCAAAAGGCCCCCGGGCTAAGGCAAACATTTCGTATAAATCTCATTGCGAGACCTGTTATGCTTACCTGGGGATTTTCTGGGATGAGTGCTAAATTATGGTCAACATACACATCTTCCTCGGGTAATTGGGATTAAGTCACCTCGACGTGTCCATGTTCCTATTGGCTATGTGGTACCAAATGGAACCATCCTAGTTATATTTAAAATGTCAAAAATTCTTGATTTCCTGAACTGGTTTATCTCCGAATACTAATATTTTTTTCTTTATATCTATCTTATAGAATGTCTCGTCACCAAGGAAAGCGTGCTACCTTCGACCGCAAACTTGCCGCAATGATCGCCCGTCAAATGGCTGCTGTACTCCCGACGATGGTTGCTGAACTTAGTAGCACCTTAATGGCCAATAACAGCAACAACGCCAATGGAAACAATGGTGGTGATGGCAACAATGGTCATGGGGAGGATAGCAACAACCAAGGTGGGAACAACCGCACCTGCACGTTCAAGCACTTCAACTCATGCAAACCCACTAGCTTTAGTGGAAAGGAAGGAGCCACTGGACTTCTCGAGAGGTTCGAGAGTATGGAAAACACATTCATCAACAGCGAGTGTCCCGAGGAGCTCAAGGTCCGCTATGCTGCAAGTGTTCTGCAACAACGGGCGCTTACATGGTGGAATAGGGAGAAAAGGAACCGAGGTGCTGAAGTTGCCTTGTCGTTGTCTTGGGAGGAGTTTAAGGACTTAATGGTCCAAAAATTCTGCCCAAGAAGTGAATTGCAGAAACTGGAGGAGGAGTTCTGGAACCTTAAACAGGACAGTGGAAACCATTTGGCATACTCTACCCGTCATCATGAACTGAGCATGCTTCTACCACACATGGTGGATAGCGTACCCCGAAGCATCGAGAAATTTATCAAGGGGGTACCACTTCAAATCCAAGATGTTGTGGTAGGAAATAGGCCCACAACTTTGGAGGAGGCGATCAATATCACCGCCCAGCTCACTGAAAATCATATTAAAGCTGGCACATTGACGGTAAAGGGTGCCAAGTCAACTGCAAAGGTGACTCCTGAAGCAACAAAGGAGGTGAAAGCTGAATCATCATTCAAAGGCAAGAAGCTCAAGTTCACACCGGCCCGTAATTATGCTGTGACAGCACCAAATGCCCCTCAAAGGCAAGTTGTCGCTACAAATCAAGCCCCCATGGCAAGGGCTTATACTAGACCATACCCGATGTGCAACACCTGCAAGTACCATCATGCGGGAAACACTCCTTGCCGAATCTGCTCGTTGTGTGGAAAGTATGGTCATTTGGTGGCCACTTGCTATCGTGCCCCGAATAATGCTGCAATGGTTGCTAATCGAGCCTGCTACAACTGTGGCGAAACTGGGCATTTCCGTCCACAATGTCCTCGCATTGCGGGAAATGTGCCACCGGCTCGAGGAAGGGCTTTCAACATCAATGCCAACCAAGCTCAAGCCAACAATGACGTGGTAAATGGTACGTCACCATTTTCCTTCAATCGTTCTTTTATCTTGTAAAAAACCTGCCTGCTTTCTATGTGTCAATGATAGTTTATTATTTGAGCAGGTATGTACCTTGTAAATAGTAGATATGCCTCTATACTTTTTGATTCGGGTGCGGATAAGAGTTTCGTGTCTTTAGAGTTCGAGCCTATTCTTTCTAAACCGCGTTCTAACTTAGAAAGATCCTTTACGGTCGAAGTAGTCGTTGGCAAATCTATTGAAGTCGACGTCGTGATACGCGATTGTGTCTTAAGTCTTAACGAGCATGAGTTTTTATCGACCTTATTCCTATGCAACTGGGGAGCTTCGACATCATTATCGGCATGGATTGGTTAGCCAAACAACACGCGGAAATTATATGCTTCGAAAAGTGCATTCGCATTCCTTTACCATCGGGTGATACCTTAAAAGTCTTTGGGGAGAGATCATCCCAAAGACTCAGACTCATGTCTTGTGTCAAGGCCCGAAAGTGCTTGAGTAAAACTACGTAGCTTTCATGGCTTACGTAGTTAACACGAAAGCCAAGGGGAAGGAATTGAAGGATATTCCTGTTGTACGATATTTTCCCGAGGTGTTTCCCGAGGATCTTAGTGGGTTGCCTCCCGTTCGAGAAGTTGAGTTCAAAATCGATTTGGTTCCAGGTACGAACCCCGTGGCTAAGTCACCTTATCGTCTTGCACCGTCTGAAATGCAAGAACTAGCTAGTCAACTGCAAGAGTTGACCGATAAGGGTTTTATTCGACCTAGCTCTTCACCATGGGGTGAACCCGTGCTATTTGTGAAGAAGAAAGATGGTTCTTTCCGTATGTGCATCGACTACCGGGAACTCAACAAACTCACTATCAAGAACCGATACCCTCTTCCTAGAATTGATGATCTCTTCGATCAACTTCAAGGAGCTACACAATTCTCAAAGATCGATCTACGTTCTGGGTATCATCAACTACGTGTTCACGACAACGACATTCCAAAGACAGCGTTCCGTACTCGATATGGACATTACGAGTTCATGGTTATGCCTTTTGGCTTGACTAATGCACCTGCTGTCTTCATGGATCTCATGAATCGAGTATGTAAACCGTATTTGGATAAATTCATGATCGTGTTTATTAATGATATTTTCATCTATTCCAAGACAAAGACCGATCACGAATCGCATATACGTCAGGTCCTCGATCTTTTGAAGAAGGAACAACTATATGCCAAGTTCTCAAAGTGCGAATTTTGGCTCGAAGAAGTTCAATTCCTAGGACATGTGGTGAATAGCCAAGGAATTCACGTTGACCCTGCAAAAATAGAAGCCGTGAAAAATTGGTGTGTTCCCACGACCCCAACTGAGGTTCATTCTTTTCTGGGTTTAGCGGGTTATTACCGTAGGTTCATTGCAAACTTTTCGAAGATTGCTAAACCGCTTACGGCACTAACTCAAAAGAATAGACTTTTTGAGTGGGGACCCGAACAAGAGGAGGCTTTCGAGACTTTAAAACACAAACTGTGTAATGCTCCTATCCTAACTCTTCCCGATGGAAACGATGACTTCACTGTGTACTGCAACGCGTCTAGTCAAGGCCTTGGTTGTGTTCTCATGCAACGAGGCAAGGTCATAGCTTACGCGTCAAGGCAATTAAAGGTTCATGAAGTGAACTATACAACTCACGATCTCAAACTTGGTGCCATGGTATTTGCCTTGAAGATTTGGCGGCATTATCTTTATGGAACGCAATGTATAGTCTACACCGACCACAAGAGCCTCCAACACGTGTTCAATCAAAAGGATCTCAACATGAGACAAAGACGTTGGGTTGAGTTGTTTAGCGACTACGACTGTGACATTCGTTACCATCCTGGAAAGGCGAATGTTGTAGCTGACGCGTTGAGCCGCAAGATCCACAATAAGACGGTCTCACTTCGAGAAATTCGAGATCGAAGGAAATGGTTTGACACGTTGGGAGAATTTGATACCAATATTCACGTGGATGTTAACGAGGCTACTATCATGCTTCAAAATATAAGGATTGATAGTGATCTCGAGTTTTGCATCCGCGAGGCTCAACAAGCAGCGTTAACTGAGGAAGGGAAGGATGATGAACTAGCATCTAACATTCGGTCACAATTGGAGACAAAACCGAATGGCATGTGGTATTTCTTGAACCGGCTTTGGATTCCTAATCGCGACAATCTCCGTCACTTCATCATGAATGAAGCTCACTAAACTCGATATTCTATTCACCCTGGGTCCGATAAGATGTACATGGATCTGCGTGGCCAATATTGGTGGCCAGGAATGAAGAAGGATATTGCATCTTATGTCTCCAAATGTCTCATGTGCGCAAGGGTCAAAGATGAACATCAACGGCCTAGTGGTTTACTTGAGCAACCTGAAATCCCTATGTGGAAATGGGAGCATATATCCATGGATTTCATAACCAAGTTACCACGAACCTCTCGTGGCCATGATAGTATATGGGTGATTGTTGACCGTTTGACCAAAACGGCACATTTCATACCAATACGAGACACATACAAGGTTTCAAAGCTGGCTCGCATCTACATCGATGAAATTGTGAGTCGTCATGGTGTGCCGTTGCATATTATTTCCGATCGTGATGCTCGATTCACTTCACACTTCTGGTCTTCCATGCAAGAACTCTTAGGTACTCAATTGGATTTACGCACGGCTTACCATCCTCAAACGGATGGTCAAACCGAACGAACAATTCAAACTCTTGAGGATTTGTTACGTCTTTGTGTCCTTGATTTTGGTGGTGACTGGGATACGCATCTGCCGTTAGCGGAATTTTCGTATAACAATAGTTATCACTCAAGCATCAAGATGGCACCATTCGAGGCTTTATATGGTCGCAAATGCCGTTCACCAATCTGTTGGACTGACATTGGTGAAAATCTTATTACTGGTCCTGAACTCATCCAAGAAACGACCGACAAAGTCTCCAAAATCCGTAATAATCTTGAGGTGGCTAGAAGTCGTCAAAAGAGTTACGAGGATAAAAGACGCAAACCGTTGGAGTTCCAAGTCAACGACATGGTTCTTCTTAAGGTTTCTCCATGGAAGTGTGTTGTTCGCTTTAGGAATAAGGGCAAGTTAGCCTCACGCTTTGTAGGACCCTTCAAAATTCTGAAAAGAGTTGGGAAAGTGGCTTATAAACTGGAGCTACCTTTCGAGCTTAGCGGGGTTCATCCTGTCTTCCATGTCTCAAATTTAGGAAATGCTTAGCCGATGACAATCTGCATGTTCCTTTGGAGGAAATCCAAATTGACGAGTCCTTGCATTTTGTCGAGAAACCTGTCGAGATTATGGACCGAACGCTGAAGAAGACCCGAACAACTACCACGCCCATCGTCAAGGTTCGTTGGGAAAACAAACGAGGAGCTGAATTCACGTGGGAACGCGAGGATTTCATGAAGAAGAAATATCCCCATCTGTTCGTCTAGTATTGTCTTTTAATTTCGGGACGAAATTCCTTAAAGTTGGGGAGACTGTAACCTTTCGTATTTTTGTTAAACGTTTGTTAACTTCGTTATCACTTGTAGTGTGTGTTTTGTCATAACTGCAAGTATGAGGTTTCATTTGTAAATTTCCTCTTATTTTGATTTTGTCAACATTCAAAATTTCTATAATTTGTTTAATAATTATTAATTAAGCTAAAAATAATAATATTAATATTAATAATGAAAACAATAATAAAAATAATAATCATAATGATAATAAGCTTAATAAATGTTAAATCTTGAAAATAAATAAAAAACAAATAATTTTAATAAACTTAAACTTGTAAATTATTAAAAAATGGGCATAAATTTATAACATTAAAACCCCAGGGACTAAAACTGTAAATTCACTTTAAGTTGAAATGTGAACTTTGGCTAACAATGCAATTTTAAAAACCACAGGGACCAAAGTGTAATTTGTTTTAAAATCCAATTTCTCCCCCGTAAACCCGGTGACCGGCTGGCCACACCTCCGGTGCGGCTCCGGGTCACCACCATTCACCAAAATTACACGATTCTAACGCCCCAAACCGGTCCAAATCGAGTCGTGAAGCCGTTTCGAACATGGTAATGACAAATAATCAAACTTTAAATGCGGTTCGTTAATCCTTGAACCCGAAACCGATCCCCATCATAAACAAAATTCGTTTCTACAACTAAGACGTACTATTAATGAAATTAAACGTGTGTAAACGTTCATCTAATCATTTCGAAGTTATGGATGTGTTTAAATTCATCTGAAATAGCAAATTAAACATCAATTTTACCCTGTAACACCCGACAACAACCTCGAACACGTTGGCCCTTCAATCGATTAAATTGAAACTATAAAACCGAGGCAAAACATCCCATTTGAGTTTCTTAAACTCCCTGCACCTTCAATTTCACCAAAAACACACACGCATCAAAACACCCAAATCAAGAACAGTCGCAGACGGTTTCGAACTCAAAATCATCAAGAACAACACCAATCAGGTAATTAAATACGGGTTTCTACTCGTTTTTACATGGGGAACAAAAGCCCCATGGATAATTGATGTATCAACATCGAATCGATGTTCAATTTGATCGATTTCACAACTAGGGTTCATGTGAATTTGGTGGTTTATGTTTTTAAAATAAGCATTCTGTTTTTAGACACAAACAGGGCCTTGGCCCGGCGGTTTGTGTGTTGGATTGTTTGGGCAAAGGTCCCGGGTTCGAACCCGGGCACCTGCTATATATTTTTTTTTTAAACGGTTTTTTTTAATATTTAAAATTCTGAAAATATTTAAATATTATTACTAACCAGTTAAAAACTGTTTTTAATCAAAAATGAAATAAAATTATTTTCCTTTATTTTTATTAGAAATTCACTCTAGAAATTCTTATTTTGTATTTCAAAAATTATAAAAATTGTTATAAAATACCATTTAGTATTAATTCTAAATTGTAATAAATCTCATGTAATATTTAAATAATTTCAATTTAATACATTCGTTATTGTTATAAAATATAGTTACAAATTTACATATATTTTAAGAAAATAAATATATATGTTCACAAATAAAATGTACACTTATTGTAACAAAATTTATCATTTGGACCTACAAGTTTACTATTTTATTTAATAGTAAATAAAGACCATTTAATAATAAAAGTTTAACTTTTATTAATAGTGTCAATCACTAAAAATTTTTATTTAAACATTTAAATATCAAAATAATAACAAATTACATCTATTTAATGATATAAAAATCATGGATTAAATGGGTTATAAATATAACACCATAACTAACATGATTAATCTCACACGTCGTTCATTTAGGTTGAAGGTTAACGAATCCTCGGTATAATTTTATACAAGGCTTTCTTATTTGCTCATCCTATTATCCATGTGAGTTTTCATACCCCTTTTTATATTATTTCATACTTTTGGAGTGAAACATGTTAATCTTATTATAAATACATTTGTAAACACGTTTTAATCTTGTAACACTTGTGCAATTATTTTATATTGTCATGGTTATTTAAACACTTGTAATTATCATGTGATGACTCTTGTAAGATACAATCATTAACTATTGCTAGCCTGGCGACGTCATAGATCTATGGGTCTAACAAGCCTATTTGGTGCTAAAGCCGAGGTTATTGCCGGCTCCTAGTGCCGTATTCTTGAGCACTATGGGAATCAAATACACTTAGCTAATCGTTTAATCTTGTAATGGCCATATTTGTCAAGGTTTGATTGTTACATTTGTTCATCCATCTTTATTTACTTTATTCAATAATTTATGACGTGAATTGTCATCTTTTGTATATATTTATGTAAGTTAAAACTATGGAAACTCACCAATATATTGTTGACATTATTTTTAACATGTTTTAGGAAATGATACTGCTTAGCTTGTTTTTGAAGACTTGCTTATATCTAGGATTGGACCTAGATTAAAATAAAATAACACTTATTATCATATGACGTTGGAAATCTTATGTATTGTTGAATGTTTGAACTTATGTTATTTCTTAAATGTATGTTATGAATCTTGATATTTAATAATATTGTCATTTTAATTTAGCGTTGTGTGGCATGAACAATCTTAACCCTCACACCTCGACGTTTTCGCCGTTAAGGTTGGGGTGTGACACGATTAACCACGTGAATCGTCGGAGTTGTGATCGCTGAGCGATGCAGAGGAGGTGCTACGGTTGAAGGGGGGCTGTCTATGGTGAGGAAAAGGGCTGTCGTGCGAGAAAGGAGGGGGAGTTAGGGTTTTCGAGAGGGTGCTTTAGAGGGAGATCGAGGGTGCCGAGAGGTAATTGGGAGAGATGGGACGGTTAGGGTTGGGGTTTATTTAATTATATAATTAAATTATATATAAATTATATGCCTTGGTAAATAATAAACTATATAATTTGGTAAATAATAATACAATTATTATTTGTTTTATAACTCTATCATTATTTGAGATAGGCAGTAATTAGATAACATCGACTTCACAGAGGGTTCCTTTAATAATATTAACTCGAGAAATACAGGGTATCACAGTAAGCACATTATTACCATCCTAACAAAATCCGCAAACATATCATTAACCAAATGAATGTCATCGTACAACCCTGGGACAACTTTGCTCGTTATAATTTTACATCAACGCCTACCTTGAATAGGGTTTTAGCTCACCGACTCGTTGGATTCTTTTAAGTTTCTAGGGTTCTAGTAACCACCCACTTCCACCATCCAATTTCCCCCAATTTCCCCAATGTCTTTCCCAAATCAGCATCGATTTTCATCACCTTCATATAATCTGTAACTTATTATCCACCTCCTGCTCATATTATGTAATGCTATTGTTCCTCAATCTCAATGGCAAGAAATCCTGCAATTCGCCTTCTTCGTATATGTTCTTCACAATTTAAGCTTTCAAAGGTTAGATATTTCCCCTCTTCTAATCGATTCGCATCATGTCGCAATGAATTTTATAATCCCCCGACACAAAAGCACCAATCTTTTTGCTTTTATCACCCCAAAAGAACCCAATTCAATGAATATTCATCTTTCGGCATAGATTTTAGGGTTCTTAGTTGCAATAGAAGATTGTATTGTACACCTGCTGATGTTGGAACTTCTAGTTCTAGGGTAGAATCTACAGAAACTAGTGCATCAGAACATGTTGATGATAATAGTAATAATAACAATTATGAGAATCAAGTATCTGCATCAACAAGCGAGAGAGTATCGCGTGTTGCTGCTGTTGATCCTGTTGAACTTTACCGTAGGCTTCGCGATGGTCCGGTTGCCCCAAAATTAGGGCTAGAGGAATGGGGAGAACTTAGTGAAATATTTAGGTGTTTTGCAAAGTCTGGTTGGGCTTCAAATCAGGCTCTAGCTATTTACATTGGTGCTTTGTTTTTCCCAACTGCTGCGCATAATTTTCGACTTTTTTTCTTTAAGAAATGTGATCATGATACAGTGAAGTATTTGTTGTCTCTGGGCCCTGGTAACGAATCCGAGAGGTTTCTTTTTCCGATATTTGTTGAGTATTGTTTAGAGGAGTTTCCTGATGAAATCAAGAAGTTTAGGAAAATGATTTCTTCTGCAGACTTAACAAAACCAGAAACGTGGTTTCCGTTTGCTAGAGCCATTAAACGTAAGATTATATATCATTGTGGCCCGACCAATAGTGGTAAAACGTATAATGCCTTACAAAGATTCATGGAAGCAAAAAAGGGTATTTATTGTAGTCCTCTTCGGCTTTTGGCTATGGAAGTTTTTGATAAGGTGAACGCGTTAGGTGTGTATTGTAGTTTACTTACGGGTCAAGAAAAGAAATATGTTCCTTTTGGGAATCACACTGCTTGCACTGTTGAAATGGTTTCTACGGAAGAATTGTATGAGGTGGCTGTTATTGATGAGATTCAAATGATGTCGGATGTGTATAGAGGGTACGCATGGACCCGGGCTTTGCTTGGTTTGCAAGCTGATGAGATACATTTGTGTGGGGATCCAAGTGTTTTAGGTGTTGTCAGGAAGATTTGTCAAGAAACCGGTGATGAATTAATTGAAAATCATTATGAAAGATTTAAACCGTTAGTGGTTGAAGCTAAAACCCTCTTGGGAGATATTAGAAATGTTCGTTCAGGTGATTGTGTTGTTGCGTTTTCAAGAAGAGAGATTTTTGAAGTGAAATTAGCTATTGAAAAGCACACAAATCATAAATGTTGTGTTATTTATGGTGCATTGCCACCCGAGACCCGTAGACACCAAGCTAATTTATTCAATGAACAAGGTAATGAGTATGACATATTAGTCGCAAGTGATGCTGTGGGAATGGGATTAAACCTTAATATAAGACGTATAGTGTTCTATAGTCTTTCAAAGTACAACGGTGATAGAATCGTGCCCGTTCCTGCATCACAAGTGAAGCAGATCGCAGGCCGTGCTGGTCGTAGAGGAAGTATTTATCCTGATGGGCTTACAACCACTTTGCACTTAGATGATTTGGACTACTTGATAGATTGCTTACAAAAACCATTTGATGAAGTTAAGAAAGTAGGTCTCTTCCCATTTTTTGAGCAAGTTGAGTTATTTGCTGGGCAAATTGCAGATGTTACTTTCGCCCAATTACTTAAAAAATTTGGGGAAAATTGCAAATTGGATGGATCTTACTTTTTGTGTAAACATGATCATATAAAAAAGGTTGCTAACATGTTGGAGAAAGTTCAAGGACTCTCTCTTGAAGACCGGTTTAACTTCTGTTTTGCTCCAGTTAACATTCGGGACCCTAAAGCAATGTATCATTTACTAAGATTTGCACAATCTTATTCACAAAACATGCCGGTTAGTTTAGCTATGGGTGTACCAAAGAGTTCCGCTAGAAATGATACAGAGTTATTAGATCTCGAGAGTAAGCATCAAGTGGTGTCTATGTATCTATGGCTGTCAAATCACTTCAAAGAGGAAACTTTTCCGTATGTCAAGAAAGCAGAGGCCATGGCAACAGATATTGCTGAGTTATTAGGCCAATCACTTATCAAAGCTAACTGGAAACCAGAATCAAGAAATCATGGGAAGAAGGGTAACGATAATAAGGAGGATGGTTACCAGAGGCCCAGATCATTGGTTAAGCTGCAAGAACAGTAAGTGTTTTTTAATTTGTTTTTTTCACATCATGTGTTGAACATGTTCTGCATTATGCTAAAAGTTAATCAATTTGTGCAGGAAAAGGCAAGAAAAAGATTTAAAATCTGCAGACAAGGTAATTACATAGGGGAGCCTATGCATCTGCAAATTAAATGTGGGGCATGATACAAGCTTTCGGGTGTGTGTTGGGTTTATCATCAACCCGCGACAAAACTCATTATGATAGGGTGTTTATTAGCCGCCTTGGAATTTTTGTAGCAGCTGGAACTTGTGATGTTATGATATGTAATGCAATGCATCACCATTTCTGAGTGCAGTTGTAAAGTCTTCAGGGTGGTGGCTCATCTGTATTGATTTGTATCCAATTGCTGGATTTTTTTGTGCATCTTGCTTTGTATTATTATCTTCAGCAAAAAATGAACTAGAAACAAGACACATCCGTCTCTGGCTTTCGGAGCTATTAAAAATAGGTTTCATCAACATTGTAATAAGGTTTATTTCTTACAATATGAACGCTAATCATTTTTCTAAAATGAATGCAAAGGCCTATATGCTAGTATTTCGTTACCTTTAAATACCATTTAATCAACCTGTACTTGTAGTATTTGTGACAATCTCCTAAGCAGCAAGGATGTGTGGGTGAAATGATGATTTAAATCTATCTTAAAACAAGGTTATACTTTGAATGCACTTTGAAAAAGGACCCATGTAAGGTTCCAACCTCCAGACTTGCGTTTTATGGTTTTAATTTTTCAGTTTTTTTTATATCCGGATTCTAGGGTTCAATCACAAGTGCTTATTTTCCTGTTGAATCCATTGTATTAAGGGTCCAAAAACAATCACAATGTCATTTCTCACTTGGGTCGAAGCCTCGCAGGTTCAGTCGTTGACGTTTGTTTTCATCGATATCAGATAACAAAGAGACTTATTTCTTCAATCCTTGATGACAAGGTGGTTAATTAAACCATAACTGGACTGAATACATGAAATTAACCAATCAGCCAAAACCTATTTTAACCGAACCAATCAATAGGGCTTTTCACATTAACAAAACGGTTGGAGTGTTTAACGAACCATGAACACTCTTAATTTTAATCTAAATCAAAGGAACAATCTTTTCATTGTATCTTACGAACTGTGACATGCCAAAATATGTTACAGGTTCAACTTCTATAGTAATGTTGGTCAACGATCCGATCTAAACGACATACCCAACAAAAATCTCACTCATACTATACGGTCCATAGAGAGAAATGAAAACAAAATTTACCCTGCTCTTAAAAAGACCACAGCTCACGAAAACTTGTCGTTTTTGCTTCTTTTTAAAATAAAAATACAGAAACATAACTAGAATTATAGAAACAGTGTTTCAACAAACTGAAATTTGTAAAAAAAGTTGTGGCAATAATCCAATAAAACAAGCATTTCTGCAAGAGTCTCAAATTTAACTCCATCAAATTACAAACCATTAACCAGTGTCAAAGCTGCCATTTATGAGCATAGACTGGTATTTGTTTTAATACTTATTCGCAATTCATACAGCTAACTGTTCTCTTTGCTCTTTCTGCTTCTTCGAACTGGAAATATAGAAGAGCTTTTCAACTCTCGAAAACTGAAACAAGTTGATCTTTATTAAAAGTTACAACACTCACTTCTTCAACAAGGCACTGCATTGCGCCATTATCTTTGAAGCCCTCGTGATCGCATCGGTCATATAAAAGTTGTCAACCGTAACACCAAATGGTGTTGCACTCACCTTGCTTGAGACCTCAGGTTTGACCGACCCAGAAAACGTAGCTGGTTCTCTCTCATCAACATGCAAAAGATTTGGTGCAACTGTTCTTATACGTGATCGGACCCCACTAATGGTGTCATAAGGTAAACTCACCCCACAAACCTCGGAAAGAGCCCTGATGATCTTCCAATCTTCTCTAGCATCACCCACAGTCGGGACAGCTGGCACGGTTTGCTGGGCTGTCCCTTCGGTGTTCACATACGTCCCTTCTTTTTCAGTAAACGCTGCCCCTGGAAGGATAACATTAGCCCTATACACACCCTTATCACCATGGTGCCCCTGATACACCACAAAAGCATCCTTTGGAAGCTTATCTAGATTAACATCATCAGCACCCATCAAATACAAGAATTTAGCTGATTCAATGCTGTTGTCAGATTCAGGCACAAGTCCAAGGTCCAGGGCGGCAGCTTGGGATGCGTTCAGGAGCAAAACATTGACTCCATTCCAGTCGGATCTGATCAGGTTTTCGTGTTTGGCGGCAATTGATTGAACGATTGAAAAAATGGCATCTTTGTCTTCGCGTTCAAAGATTCCAGCACCAATTATAATGGCGGGGTTTTTGGCGGATGAAAGTGCAGAGCTGAAGGAATGTCGGCCCTCAGCTATTTCAACTAGGGTCTCGGGTCCAGTGCCAAGATGCTGATGGTCATAGTTGAAATCAGCTGGTGGGCCAATGTAGCCAACTTTAGCTTGGGTGGCTCGAACTGTTTTGCGGATTCTAGCATTTACCATAGCAGCTTCCACCCGTGGCTGGCATTATAACATAACTTGCATAAAATTACAAAAAAGGGGGGGTAAAAACTGTTTGGAAATTTTAACCATATTTTACCTGGGTACCAACTAGAAGAAAACAGTCTGCTTTTTCCAATCCACTGATGCTGCTATTTAAAAGATAACCTGAACGTAAATCTGCATTTGTGTTCTTACCATTTCCTTCGCACCAAACATTATTTGACCCCATTTTGTTCAAGAAATCTTTCAATAATATCATAGATTCTGCATCACTTAATTTACCAGCAACTCCAACAATTTCCTCAGGTTTGACTTGGTGGATGACCTCAGCCACCACAGCAAGAGCATCCCGCCAGCTTACAGGCTTAAAGCGCCCATCATTATCACGAATCATGGGATCATTTAATCTTTGTCTCTTTAAACCATCATAACAAAATCGGGTCTTGTCTGAAATCCATTCCTCATTAATGTCCTGTGTCAAAACATAAATACCTTAGACAATGACAAAAATACCTTCATTTTAAAAATATATATATATATATATATGTTAGTACCTCATTTAAGCGTGGTACAATGCGCATGACTTCTGGGCCCCTACTATCAACACGAATATTGGAACCAACAGCATCAGTAACATCAATTGTCTCAGTTCCTTTTAATTCCCAGTTTCTAGCTTTGAAAGCAAACGGTTTGGAGGTGAGGGCACCCACGGGACAAATATCGATCACATTCCCAGAAAGTTCACTTGTCATAAGTTTTTCAACATAAGTGCCAATTTCTTCACCACTTCCACGCCCTAACATGCCAAGATCTTGAACTCCAGCTATTTCAGTGGCAAAACGAACACATCTGGTGCACTGGATGCACCGGGTCATCACAGTCTTGACCAACGGGCCAAGATTCTTATCCACAACTGATCTTTTGGTTTCAGTGAAACGGCCTCTATCAGATCCAAAAGCCATGGATTGATCTTGGAGATCACACTCACCACCCTGATCACAAATTGGGCAATCAAGTGGATGATTCATTAGAAGGAACTCCATTACTCCTTCACGTGCCTTTTTTGCTATTGGTGTATCAGTCTTTATTTTCATCCCTACAACCAAAAAGAATTTAATTGTATTTTATCTTCCTACTTTAATAAAATGATACATAGGGTGCCACATGTCAGCACCACATTAAATAACTACATTAATTACTAATAATATTATTTATTCATTTTTACTTTATAATTAGTTTTTTAATAAATTAAGGAAGAGATCTTTTTATTAATGTTATTTCTATAGAAATAGTTTATATAAAAAGAACTTTTTCTAAAAAATCAAACTATTTTTATGTAATATTTTAAAATTGGTTTTTTTAAAGTAAAATTTTTTTTAAAAAAATAATTAAAATAGGAAGTTATAGTAAGAAAATTTTTAAAAAAGAAAATTTCTTTAAACGTTATTTTGAAACAAAATATTTACTATATCTTTGAAAAAAACAAAAAAATATTAAAAAGTTCATATTATTGTTTTATTACTTATATTTATTATTATACGTAATTCCAATCATATCATGTCTTAGTATATCGCTTTATAATTAATAATTTTTATTATAATTAATATTTTATTTATCATCTTATAAATCGCTTTATACCGGCATTGTCCTTGATGAAAAGAAAAGATAAAATTTATAACATGCAAAAAGAAAACCCATTGTAGTTGGCTAGAGACAATTTTGCCAAATATTTTAATGTACAAAAAATGAATGGTCACATTGCTTTAAAAAAAAAAAAGAACACTTGGTGAACAAAAAATAGAGATAACCGGTCACTAAAGTTAAAACCATAATTTCATAACTCTATACATCCGTTTACAACGAGGTCATACATTTCTTACATCCATTGATTCCATATTAGACAAATAGTTAATTATGATTAGTTAGAGGGTGTAGATGTAAATATATTTCTTATATATTCCTTGTAACCTATTCTGATTACACACATAATTGAATACAATACGTTTACCAAGTTCAATTTGGTATCAGAGCCAAGAATTCCAAAACCCTAGCTGCCGACTTTTTCTTCATCGGCTACAGCCGATCGCTAAAGCTTCTACACCCTAAATCATCATCCGCGATTATCCAAACATGTCAGCCGATCTCGTTGCCTTCACTCAAGTCGAGAAAACCACACACAATTCTCACAAGTTCGGTTTCACGCTAACCCCAACCAATTATGGCTTCTGGAAACTCATGATTCAGTCGTTCCTTGTTACCAATGGTCTGTTTGGGTACGTTGACGGTTCAATTCCCTGCCCTCCATCTGTGATCACGTCTTCTGGAAAGGAAGGGGCCGGTTCATCCACTGTTAATCCAAATTATGGTGCTTGGCTTGCAAATGATGCTCATGTACGTATGCTTCTTCTCTCTACAATTTCGGAGGCTGCTTTTCAACATGTACACGGTACAACTTCTCGTGAACTTTGGCTTTCTCTTGAACGTGCTTATGCCCCGCACACCTCGTCTCGGGAATTTACACTAAAAACACAACTGTTGAAGATCCAAATGAAAGGTGATGAATCTTCTGCTGCTTATCTAGCCAGGGCACATGAATATGCCACTGCCCTTGCTAATATCGGCCACCCGATGCCGGAAAAGGATATTATCATGCTTGTTGTTGCAGGTCTTCGTGAAGAATACAATGGAGTCAAACATAACCTCCTTGCTAGAGAATTTACAGCTGTCTTTTCAGAGCTTCCTGGTCTTCTTGCTGATCACGAGTTCCTGATTAAGAAACCCGTTCCTGATGTTTCTCCGGCTCAGGCCTTTACGGCTACTACAGCAGCCCAATCCTTTCCAGTATCAAATGATACTATTCAAGCTCTTCAACAGATTGCAGGACGCCTTGGTTTTCAGCTACAACCAACCACTGGTTTGTCTCCGGCTCCTACGCCACAACCCTTTTACACAAACAGATCGGGTCCTAACAATCGGGGCCGCGGGGGTCGTGGTCGTGGAGGCCGGGGCGGCAACAATCGCTCACAGGTGAACAACAACCGCAACCAAGGTCAGTTTAGTTGGAAATCAGAATACAGTTTATGGCACTTGCAACAGGTGTGGTATTGGTCACTTGCCATCTCAGTGTCCAAGCCGGGATCCGTCTACCATCAGATCACGACAGCCTTCAGCTAACTATGCTGATCTTCGTTCCCACTCTGACACACCTGCTTGGCTCAATGACACAGGTTCCAACAATCATGTAGCACCGGACATGTCGGGTTTTGACTCAGCTACACCTTATTTTGGTGAGGATAATCTGCGCGTTGGTGACGGTAAATCTCTGCCCATTTTACACATCGGTTCTGCCAAACTTTTTTCACCCTTACGAACCTTTCATCTTAAAGATGTCCTTCATGTTCCAAAAATTAAACGGCACCTTCTCTCTGTTCAAAAATTGTCACGATAATAATGTTTATTTTGAATTTCACTCTACTTTCTTTGCTGTGAAGGACAAGTCTACACACACTACCCTCCTCACGGGTCCAAGTGACGGTGGTCTTTATACTATCCGGTTTCCCTCTGCTCAACCACTTCCCCGAGTTGCTTTCTCCACGTATCGGGCTTCGACAACCACATGGCATCAACGGCTTGGACATCCACATGCTCAGCTGTTTAGTTCTATGCTTTCTAGTTTTCATTTACCTGTTTCAGACAAGAATTTTGACTTTCATTGTTCTTGTTTCGTTGGAAAATCTTCCAAACTTCATTTGTTATCTTCGGATTATCACAGTGCTCATGTACTTGACTTAGTTTTTTGTGATGTTTGGGGGCCTTCGGGTGTTTCCTCTTTTGATGGTCATAACTATTTTCTCTTATGTGTTGATCATTTTTCCAAATACATGTGGTTGTTTCCTCTAAAACGGAAATCTAAGGTCTTTAAAACCTTTAAACGTTTTGTTACCATGGCCGGGAGACAATTTTCCACCAAGGTAAAATCCGTACAAACAGATTGGGGAGGGGAGTTTCGTAATCTTTCCTCCTTCTTTGCCTCCATTGGCATCATTCATCGTCTCTCCTGTCCACACACGAGCGAACAAAATGGGACAGTTGAGAGACGTCACCGCCATGTTGTTGAAAGGGGGCTCACTCTCATGGCTCAAGCTCATGTTCCACAACGGTTTTGGCACTTTGCCTATGACACTGCCGTGTATCTCATTAACCGAATGCCCTCTCGCAATAACTCCAACATATCTCCTTTCGAGCACCTTTTTAAACATAAGCCTGATTTTTCCTTCCTTCGTGTCTTTGGTTGTTTGTGCTTTCCTTATCTTCGCCCATACAACCCACACAAGATGGATCTTCTATCCACTCCTTGTATTTTTCTTGGCTACAGCACCTCTCATCATGGGTATCGATGCTTTGATCCCGAATCTGATCACATTTATATTGCCCGTCATGTTCGATTCATTGAACATGTTTTTCTGTTTTCAAAACAAACCTCAAACACTTCCCCGATACCCGACCCCACTCCATATGTCTCGGCCTATCCTACTCCCGATCTCTCTACGACTACGCGGCCTACCCCGCCACCACAATTATCCCCAACACTCCACTCACCACCACAACCTCCCGATTCTACACCACTGTCGTCCAATCAACACACTTCTACACCACCTACACCACCACCCCCCCCCCCCCCACCACCACCACCACCACCACCACCACCGCCTCCTCCTGCCTACACTTACTCACGAAAGTCCACTCGCTCTTCCACCACCTCGGCCTTTGATCAATATTCTACAAACCAAGCTGCTCCTATCCCTCCATCATCTCCTACTCCACCGTCACCTTCTTCCACCACAACTAGAACCCGTCCACCAAATCTTCGTTCCAACCCCAAGCAAACGAAGCCTTACAATGCCTCTTTCCACACCTCCACTGCCGAATCCGAACCTACTACTTTTACTGTCGCCAATGCAGACCCAAACTGGCGTAAGGCTATGGCTGAGGAGTGCTCGTCTCTTATGCGTCATGGTACCTGGACTCTTGTTCCTTATGATCCTCGTTCAAATGTTGTTGATTGCAAATGGGTCTACAGACTTAAAAAGGATCAACATGGTTGTGTTCAACGCTACAAGGCACGCCTTGTAGCCAAAGGTTTTCATCAGCAGCATGGTATTGACTACACGGAAACGTTTAGTCCGGTGGTAAAGGCTACTACTATCCGTGTAGTTTTGTCTCTTGCGGTTCAACACAAATGGCCATTACGTCAACTTGACGTCCAGACAGCCTTCTTGTATGGTGATTTGAAAGAAACAGTGTACTTGAAACAACCACCGGGTTTCGTTGACCCACGCTATCCTAATCATGTGTGTCGGTTACGCAAGTCTCTATACGGTCTCAAGCAAGCTCCGAGGGCGTGGTTTCATAGATTATCCTCGGCTCTTTTGGCACTCGGGTTTAAAGGATCAAACACCGATCCTTCCTTATTTGTTTATTACGACTCTACCACCGTCCTATACATGTTGGTCTACGTCGATGATATTATATTAACAGGAAATAAACCCGAGGTTATTGATCATGTGGTTCGACGTCTTGGTAGCACTTTTGACATTAAGGACATGGGGCCACTGTCCTATTTTTTAGGTATCTCTGTCACGCGTAAAGATGGTGATCTCCATCTCTCTCAACAGAATTACATAAAAGAACTGCTGGCTCGGCAAATCTGTCTCACGCCAAACCAGTTTCCTCTCCTTGCACTACCTCTGCTATGTTATCTGTTGGTGACAGTGATCCCTTTGATGATCCGGTCAAATATAGACAGCTTGTGGGTGCTTTACAATATGTCACTCTCACTCGTCCAGACATTACCTTTGCAGTCAACAAGGTCTGCCAATTTATGCACTCTCCCACCGTTAATCACTGGGCTGCTGTCAAACGTATTTTAAGATATCTCCTTGGTACGGTGGATCATACTCTTCTGTTTTCTCAATCGTCTACCACAGTCTTACATGCTTATACAGATGCTGCTTTTAACTCCTTGAGTGCTTTCTCTTATGCGGATTGGGCTGGCTGTCCCGACGACCGTCGATCCACGGGTGGATATGCGATATATCTTGGATCGAACCTTGTCTCCTGGTCTGCTAGAAAACAAAAAACAGTCTCACGTTCCTCTACAGAATCGGAATATAAGGCTTTAGCTGATGCAGTTGCAGAACTAACTTGGCTTGAGACATTGTTACGTGAACTACGCGTCCCTATAAGATCTTCTCCAAATTTATGGTGTGATAACTTGGGCGCTACATATCTGTCTGCAAATCCGATCTTTCACGCTCGGACTAAATATGTTGAGGTTGATTTTCACTTCGTTCGGGAAAGAGTTGCACAAGGGAAATTAAAAGTTCAGTTTATTTCAACAAAAGACCAACTGGCGGATGTCTTCACAAAGCCGCTTCCAGCTGATCGCTTTCTCTATTTGAAGTCCAAGCTAAGGGTTCTTCCCCGGCCTTAGCTTGAGGGGGAGTATTAGACAAATAGTTAATTATGATTAGTTAGAGGGTGTAGATGTAAATATATTTCTTATATATTCCTTGTAACGTATTCTGATTACACACATAATTGAATACAATACGTTTACCAAGTTCAATTTTCCACAACCAATATTAAATTTTCTATCCCTCTGTGTGAAAATAAATGCAATGTTTGTGTTTCATTAGGGCTGTAAACAACCAAATGTCAGTGAACAATTACGAGGGAAGTTTGTTTATATATTTGAAAAATGGACACAAACAGAGAACACTTATGTTGGTGCAAGTCTGTTGATTTATTTTTCAATATTATACATTCTTTTAACTAAATAATATAAAAGGTGTAACAATTAACAATTTGGATTGTCTGAATCTTGCATTAATTGATTCTGTTTACGTGTTTATTTATATATTCAATCGTTTGAGTTCATTTAGGTTTGTTTATGCTTATGTGTGCTTCTTTAGCGTCTTAATGAGCCAACATAAACAAACACAAATTTTATGTTCCTGTACGTCTATTTGTAAGGTTAAATGTGAACAAACACCAGCAGCTATCATGTTAGCTCGGTTTGTCTAGGTGCTAACAATGTGCAAGCCCAGACAAAAGAGGCAATAATATATAACAAACACTACTCCCTAAGTGTGATTAAAAACCTTATTGAGTTAACTAAAATCATCCCGCTAATATCAAATTTAAAATAAAATCATCCAATTAAAAAAAGTATAAAGCAATTAGTTGTATATTACATTTATTCTACAATTTTGTGAATAAAGCCTAAAAATGAGAAAAGAAAGTCAAAAACAAAAGAAAACGAGAACCCAAAGCAGAAGGAATAAAAAAAGCCCAAAACTAAAGAAAAAAAAGAACACCCGAATTAATAGGTCATGCCTAGAAGAAGCACCAGCTGGCAGAAGAGAAATGCAGCAGCCGCTGCCTGCAAAGAAGAAAGAAGGGGGAACGAAGAAGAAACAAGCATCAGGCAAAAGAATCCTAAACTCGCAACAGAAATCATGTACAGTTGCTGAAATGGATCGAAGCGACCACCCAGCAGCACCTATGCCTGAACCTCAGCAAGCGCCTCACCTGCCCTTGAGCACAATATTCACCTTGCTTGCCTCCAAATCGCCAAGGCCTCGCCTCACGCGAATGCCTAGGCATGCACCTTATGCGAATTTGACAACATAGATTTATAACCCTAACTTTAATCATAGCTTAATGACAAAATTTGACTATTTGTCAGCCTAAATTGCCCATTGAATAGGAACAAAGTGAAGAACACTCATGGACCGAGATCATTGTTACCAAGATTTAGTTTTCAACAAGTTCCATTCAGCTTGTCCCAATATAAGTAAAGAGTTTCTTTTTCTGTAAGTGTCCAATACATATTTGCTTTTCAAAATTCTAATATTACTAAGCTGCATCATATTGATAGCATATTAACATTTATTTTTGTCAACATGTTTTCTTCATTGATTGGCTATAAAATCAGTTCAGGTAGTTGATCAATAGTCCATTTTTGGGTATTCATGCCAATTACGATGTTCTTGACTTATTTCTGTATCTTTTAAAAAGTGTAACGGATGTTGCTTAACAATTGAATCAAAGCATGATAGTTGAGAAATGCAAATCTGAACATGTTGATTGAAAAAACTTAGCTTGGCCAAATTTGTCCAAAAATCCAAAAAAGGTTATAAATTTTATTCACACTACCAAATAAAGCAACTAATCAAATGAACCTACAAAATAAACATATAAATTCTCATCTTTTCTCCAAGGTTGATGTGATAAACATCACTTATTCTTATAATCACACTTAGACAACATAATAACCATTCAAAACTCACACAATTACATCTTAATGTGAAACAAGGAATAAGTACAACACCACACAACATTGTTATCACATGTAAAGATCTTATAGATTAACTAAAAAGTGTTCAAAACAATAAATCAGACACCTACTTCCACATAATAACCAGTTTGTCATCAGCAGGTAACAGAAACATCAACTACAAAATTCCTGAGTTATTGTAAATCCAGATAACCCAAACACTTCATTTCATTATCTACCGCAGTCTCACAAACCAAAATAACAACAAGAATGCAAAACCAACATCAACAATTCAAGAAAGGAGATCGAGTTACTTATGAGCAAGTGACTGCAAGATGCACATCGTCTGATATAAATTCATAAGTACCATGACTTTTTACAACTTACAACTTACACCTACTAGATTAGTAAGCAAAAATACTCAAACTTCAGAATATAAACTACAATACTACATGCATTTGACTTTTGCATACCAATTTACATAAACCCTAAACTTCAATGTTGATCCACTACATAACCAAGTGCAATGATTCCAACAAATATTTATACCCATCAAGCTTCCAAAACATCCAGCTAATCCAATACAACTAATACCAGATTCGAACATCTATCCAAAAATAAAAACACAAACACAAAATCACCATCAAATCTAACCTGGAAGCGCTGGCATTGCACAAGAAGCGACAGGCTTGGGACTCTTCTCAACCTCCACAAGACACATACGGCAATTACCCGCAATAGACAACCGATCATGGTAACAAAACCTGGGGATATCAACACCAGCAACCGAACACGCCTGCAACACCGTCATCCCCTTCGGGATCTTAACGGGATACCCATCGACAAACACCTCAATAACGTCATCCGGATTGGGGAAATGAACCCTAGCTCCGGCGATAGGCGTCCGCTTGGGGAGATCGGCCTCCGGCGGCGCCGCCTCGGCTGCGGCCTCCGGTTTGTGGAGCTCCGGCGTTGACACGATGGTTCTGAGGATGGTGGTTCTAGGGTTTGGAGAGAAAACCCTAGATGATGAGGATCGAAGAGCTCTTGAAGCTAGTAAGCCTAATCCCATTGATTTTCAGCTCAATTTGGTCTCTGTGTGTTGAGAAATCTGCAGATTTCTTCTTCTTCTTCTTCTTCACCGGAAGATATGAGTGGGGAATTGGTGAAGAGCGTGTGTGCACCATACACCACGGGTTGTGGAACTGTGGAAGTAGAGTGGGCCATGTGAAAGCCCAACTCACCACATTTGGCCCATTGAATTTCTCATCAACTGAAAGTTTGTTTATAATTTTTTTTACGATTCTTGTTTGGTATGTAGAAACAAGAGGTGAATTGAATTGAATCATTTGGTTGATAAAATGAATGAAATAAATTATTACATATTCCCTTTAAATACATCAAATTCATTACATCCACCTTTTTTTTTAGAATAATTTAACTGAAAAATTAACGGCCTATCCAAGTTGGGAACCAATTGTGTTATGTTTTGTTAAACCTGTGAACCGACCTTGTGGTTTTTCAACCCAGGAGACGGAAAGTGAAAACAAACCTAAACATAAGGACCTTTCATATGATTAACTCTTATAACTGTGTTTGAGAAATTGTGATTTTGTAATTATTGTACATGTACTGAATTGTATTTGTCTATAAACAAGACTTCTGTTCATATTAAAGACTAATCAAGCATTACATATAAAAGTTATGTTACATTGTACAAGCTAAATCATTATACCTATTTGCTTAATTCCTTTTCAAGCTCATCAAACTCCCAGTCACCTATCTCCTCCTCTGTGTACTCACGATTAACTTTGCCAACTTCAGACTCCAGATCTGCTAGTTCCGCTTCTGGGTCTACGCCCTGGCCCTGACCCTGATCACCCTTTGCAGTAGGTGGCTTCACTTGCGGCTCATTTGCCTGGATCTGTGTCTGGGTCTGCGTCTGAGATGAGTCTGCTGTTTTTGGCTTTGGATTTGATAATTCTACTGGTTTGGTGCTTGTTACAGCATCTAGTGTCTCCTTTGCTTGCTCAGGATTCTCGATTTCTAGGTTTGGCCTCTCAATTGAATCGAATTTCGCCCTCAACTTTTCAATGTTTTCAAAAAGTTCTTTGATTTTTGCATCTTCTTTCCTGTATGAAAAGCATAAAAAATATTTCAATTTCAAGAATTCTAACCATTGATACCCAAGCAAATTGGCATATTTTAATACCTGCTAGTATTCCCCTGTTGAGCATAGAACTGCTCTTTCATATTATCCACCACACTGAAGGTTGCAATGATCTGCAATAAGAAATGAACATTAGACTTAATTGGTACAAAATAAATCAAGCATTGAATTATTCATGATGTATCTCATACATAATTTAAAATGACTGCTTCTAGGGGGTTTTATTAACCGTCAAAACCGACTGAATCGTCCAAACAGAAGCAAGTCAGGCAGTTCGGCAGGTTTGAGATTTATACAGTTAGGTTCACGGTCCTCTTTTGACAGGTCGGCAGTTTAAGAGTTCTGTTGGCGGTTTAGAACTTGAAACCGTCCTTTTAATGTTTTTATTTATTTATTTTTTATTTTTGGAATATGTAGTTATGTATATGTCTTATCTTTACTATTTTAAAATTCTGAAACTAATGACTTTGAAAGCAAAAAAAAAATTATTCAAACCGCCAAAACGAATAGTTAACTGCTAAACTGGCCCATCCGAATGACCCACCCAACCCGGCTGGTTTGGCTTGTCATTTTCCAAAACCGTAGTTAATGGTTCGCCCAGAATTTTCATCAAAACCGGTCAAAGAAGACGAAAAACTCCCCTGACTGCTACCTTAGCTTCATAGTCCAGATATTCCTCCTCAAGACTTCTTCGAGGATTTATCATCTTGGAATCTTCTTTATCCACATTGGACGCTGGATCCGACCTGAATCAAGGAGAGATTTTGGCTCAACTTATCACACATAAAAAATAATAATAAGTACACCGCATGCATGTATATTATTTACCCTTCACTAAAGCTCTTCAAGGTGTCGACATATTTCTCAATACGGACAACAGAAGGCTTCAATCCTTCCTGTGTACAAGATAAAACAATAAATACCAAAAAATAACTTATTATTTTGACAAAGTTCTTCTAGAATGCTAAGTATACCTCGTAAGCTGAAAGCAGCTTAGTGACCAAGTTCACAAAATAGCTCTCATGTTTTGCCAACTCATCACTTAAGAAATTAAATTAGATATTAATCACAGAAACACAAAATATTTTAAGGGATAAATGACATATTGCATAACATTCTAAAGCATGAAAACAAACCTGACTTGCTTCTCCTTTGTCTCTGTATTAGCACTTTGAAGAACCCAGGTATCTTCTAGAAAATTGACCCAGGTATTCAGAACATTCACTTCTTGCTTGCAAGAGCCAATGGATTTTAGTAGCTCGTCTTCCTATAAATAAACATATATTAGTAAGTTCTGCAAAATAAAAATATTTTGTGCTTGAACTGGAGAGTAGAAGAGATTAAGGGAAAGATATATAAATGTAAACTATATTAAATAGTAATGAGAATAACCTTTGTTTTCAAGTGTGCAACAAGTTGATCATTAGCTTCATAGAATTGATCCCTCTCTTCCCTAACATTCTGAAGCCGTCCATTGGCAGCTACCAACGAGATGTTCACCTAAAACATTTATACCAATTATTAGCATATTTGTAAGTAAAGTAGAGCCAAAATGATAAAAAAGAAGGAAGGTGCCAAGGGGGAGAGAGGGGCGGGTGGAGAAAGTTCAATCAAAACGAGCATTTTTGTCAAATTAACAACTAAGTGTTTTCAAAAGAAGAAAAAGATGTAACAAAATGATAAAGGAAATAAATCAGAAGAAATTGTTCCCGTGACTGGAATATCCCGTATAATTATATAAGTTCATACTCGAGTATAAGAAAGAGAATATCAGATGACACGCACCCTTTTCAATTCAGCTTCAAGGTCATTTCTCTGCTTTTCAAGGGCTGCAACCTCAGCCGCCAATTCCTATAGCAAAACCAAGAGCTAAAGACACATGTTTGAAATAGATATCTTCATTCTCAAATAGCATGATTAGGAAAAATAGCCCTTCCACCAAAAATCACAAGGCTTGGAACAACTCACAAGAATTAAACATGCACTCTTCATCAAATGCATGCGCATATGAATGTGTGTCTGGCTTTTTTTTTTCTGGGAGAAGGGGGGTGGGGGGGTGAGCCTGCTATTCAGTCAGTGTATCCTTCGTCGGAGAAACAAACCAATAAGAGCTAGATGACTACACTCAGATTTGCAAAAGTGACTCATTTACCACTTTAGACTTGAAAAACTGGAGGACTGTGAGTAAAGGTATTTAAATCCTTGAGATTTGAGCACTTATAAGCAAACAAAGATGACTTTAATGCATATGGAAAATACCTTCTCTATTTCCTCAACTTCACTTGCTTTAGAGACACGAAAATTTAAAGCTTCCTCTTTCTGGACTCTGCCAAATACAAAATGAGAGAAGCATAAATTCACATACTATGTTTCTGTCCTCTTCAAATGCACTTTATCCATCAACAAAGCATTTGGGAATTACAATTATGTCCTTAATTATATAAAAAGATGAACACACACACACATACACAGACAGACACATATACATACATACATACATATGTATGTATGTACACACACAATGATATATATAGCATGTATAAATACCTGTTATCAGAAATATGCTTTTCAGATTTTGTAGAGGAGCTAATGAGAGACTCAGATAACATTTTCAGCTTATCCACCTGTTTGAAGCCATAGACAACACTACTAGCCGTCAAAGTTTTGAGTGTTGCTTTTTAAAGGGAAAAAAGAATCTAAAGGTAAAAAAAAGAGCAATAGAAGTTACCGAGTTAGACAAGAGTGAAAGTGAACTAGGGAGAACTTAACCAATGTGTGTTCAAATTTTAACATACAACTACTAGGTTTCAAGTTCTACTTGCGTAGTTATACAGATTAATAGCAAGCACATATTACAACTGTTAGGGATCCGGGTGTAGATCGACACACAAACACAATCAAACTGCGAGAGAAAATAATAACAGATAACACGCGAGATTTAACGTGGTTCGGTCGATGTAACCTACATCCACGGGCTGCAACCAGGATAATACTTTTATTGCTTTCTGCCTCACTCGTGAGGAATTACAAGTACAATACATAATATAAATAGGGAAAATTAGGGTTTACAACTTAATCCCAAAGAAAACCTTAATGGGCTACAATTAAATACAAACAGGCCAGGTCTTTAATTTAATTAATCTGCCACTGAGTTGTCTTTTAACCCGAGCCCAAATCAAGACTCCACAAACCCAACAATCTCCCACTTGAAGGCTTGATCATCTTTAAACTGCCTTCCGCTGTGAACATTGTAACTCTTGTAATCTTCCTCGTCTTCCTGGTTGCAGCGGCCTTCTCATCAGTTAACCTGAAGGCCCGTTGAAGCTCCCCCGAGCTTCAACACATCAGTCACGGCTGTATCTGCCCCTGACCCGTTCTCCATCCCTATCGGCTCCCACTGAAATAAACTGCCAGATCCTGAAACACCCTGAGAACAAACACTCTCCATAGTTAGCAAGTAATCCTCTAGAGAGATTTTATCAGATGGAATATTAGTTCTTTTAACCCACTGTCGTCTAGGAACTGTAACTGAAGCACAACCTATGCTCCCACTGCCACGAAATCCTTTAACTGGTTTTTCTGAACTCTTCCATGCACATTTACTCTAAATCTTTCTTGTGACTCTAGGTTTCTTACTTGCAAAGCAAACCTTCTTCTGCCCACGAGATTCTATGAACTGGACTTTAGTATTTTTCTGAACTGGAACATCACTTCCTTCAGATGGTAAACTGACCATATATAATGAACCCATTTTCTTTCTACGTGCAATGACAAGATTCCCTTTAACAACTTTCCACAGCTCGTTCCCGAACTTAACATCATGTCCCAGTTTATCAAATTGACCGACAGAAATCAACTGTTTCTTCAAATCAGGAATCACCCTAACATCTTTCAAAGTCCATGAACCAGCTGAAGTAACTAAATCCATGTCACCCTTGCCTGTAACATCAAGAACATCATTGTTTGCCAGTCTTACCTTACCTAAATCACCCTTTATTAGATTCTGCAATGCTTCGCTGCTGTGGGTAGCATGAAACGAAGCTCCAGAATCCATGACCCAGGAATCCACACTGCTCTCCACGCTACAGATTAAAGCATCATCGTCTGAGTAGTCTGCTGCAGTGTTAACTTTTTTTTGATCATTCGAACACTGATTCCTGAAGTGTCCCACCTGTTTACAGTTCTTACAAGTCACATCATTTCGAGCTCTAGACTGACTCCTTTTCCTGTTCTTGCTCCCACTACCTCTGTTATTCTTTCTTCCTCTGCCAACATTCAGTAATTCACTTGATGATTCACCTAAATTTCTTCGTCTGGTGTCTTCGCCCATAACAATATCCCGAACCCCATTTAAAGTGAACGTGCTGGTGGAACTAGTAATCGCTGTAACAGTACCAGCCCAGCTATCAGGCAATGATGATAACAGTAGTAGAGCCTAAACCTCATCCTCGAATTTGATGCCAACTGACCCAAGTCTTGACAAAGTTGAGTTCAAGTTGTTGATGTGCATTAAAACTGAACTTCCCTCTTTCATCTTTGTATTAACCAGCTCTCGAATCAAGAAAACTTTATTTGCTGCCGAAGGCTTCTCATACATATTAGATAACGCATCCATGATACCTTTTGCTGTAGTTTCCTTCAGAATGTTGAACGCAACATCCTTTGTCAGCAACAACCTAATAACCGCCTTGGCCTTTTTATCCAAAGTTTCCCATTCAGTTGGTTTCATATTTTCTGGTTTCTCACCCAAAACATATCCAAGTCTTTCTGAACAAGCAAATCCTCCATTTGCATTTTCCAACAACCAAAGTCATTTCCATTAAACTTCTCAATCTGAAGTTTTCCGTTCTCAGCCATTATCTTAAACTACAATCTGTTTACAAATCAAGTCAAGACTGAAAGTAGTGTCAAACACAACTGTGGACGGCTGCCTGAACTTGAGTGTTGTTCAATTGAACACTACCCCTTTTTTCTCAGTCTTAAAAAAACAGTTCACAAACGAGTTCAATAATGCACCTGAGAATTCTCGACTTTGAATCTCGATAACTATATCAAGAATACTTGGATAAAATAACTAACCCCCACTGATCTTGGCTACACTACTATAGATCTTGACAATCACACCAAAACGAAATAATGACCAATATCAAAACCAGATAACTAAACCCAAAGCCAAACAAAAGAAAGTACAACGTCTCTTTCAGTTAGTGCAATGGACAAAAAAACAAAAAATGTTATTTCTTTCTTTTGATTCGATCGAACAAGGAAAGGATTAGAGCTACTTTTTTTTCTTGAGATCACAAAAGGACAAAATATAACTTATTAATTAAATAAGTATGTGCATTTGTTTTGTTCAATTGCCGTAAAATAAAAAATAAAGAAAGGATGACAAAACCTTGTTCTTATCCTCTCTTTGACGGCTACAATTTTATTTCTTTTTTTTTGCCTTCTGCTTGATCAAACAAACCAAAACGGGGCTGTGATGAACTAAAATCAACGATCGGAGATGGTGGCTGAACTGCCGACGGTTAACCCTAAATCACAAGTCTTTCGCGTTGTGTTTCTCCCGTGTGTAACGAACCTGGCTCTGATACCACTTGTTAGGGATCCGGGTGTAGATCGACACACAAACACAATCAAACTGCGAGAGAAAATAATAACAAAGATAAACACGCGAGATTTAATGTGGTTCGGTTGATGTAACCTACGTCCACGGGCTGCAACCAGGATAATACTTTTATTGCTTTCTGCCTCACTCGTGAGGAATTACAAGTACAATACACAATATAAATAGAGAAAATTAGAGTTTACAACTTAATCCCTAAGAAAACCTTAATTGGCTACAATTAAATAAAAACGGACCAGGTCTTTAATTTAATTAATCTGCCACTGAGTTGTCTTTTAACCCAAGCCCAAATCAAGACTCCACAAACCCAACAACAACTAGCTCAATCAATAAAGAAATGATGTTCCTTCTAATGTTATAGTCAGAATTAATATAACTGAAAGATGAGGGAGTGAAGGATAAAGATGTATTTCTCTAGTGTTTAAGATAAACCTAACGTAATTAAAATATTAAATGAAGCATCACAGTAGAAAATGTCATTACCAATATACCAAGGGGTGAAACTGTGCTCATTTCAAAGGCGCAGACACTGGATAACATGAAAACTTAGGATATCTTGTCAGGAGCATTGGGAGATTTTTCTCATTTTGCATAATTAATTTTCTAAAGTTGCGAGATAGTGTTTTATGCTAAACCATAGATAATGTCGTCCTAAAGATAATAGTAGCACTATCACTTCATCAGAGTGCCATTAAAATTCTCAAACCTGCAAAAGCCCAATCTAAAAAGGGAAAACAAACAACAAAACATTCATCTTTCACTGTTGATACTTGGTAGCAGTCAAAAGCTTATCCCGTTGCTTGTTTTCTTTTCTATTGTTCAGTTTAAATAATTGTCACAGTCCACAAGCCCCCTTGTCTAATTTCTATGGTTCCCTATGGTAATGAAGTATCACTATAAAGCATACTATCTATATGAGTAAACTTCAGAATAAAGGATCAGTTGATATGTGCATGTTGAAGGATTTACAGAATTATTGGTCATTACAGGTATAATGTTTCAAATAAAATGCTACCTTTTGAGCATGGACCTCAGGAGGTTCTCCACCAGAAAGCATCTTCTTTTTCAGTAGAAGCCCTTCTAGTTTAGAACAAACTTGAATATGGGCCAGAGCCTACACGAATAAATAACAATTAGATAATAGTGTATAAATCCTACTGATGTACTCTTATCATTTGCATTGGCTAAATAATATTGAGATTTCAAGTGGCTAAAACTCTGAAGACAAGGCTAACCTCTGTTGTAGCAATAGTTGCTTCTTTGGAGGCTTTTTCAAACCCATCACCAATAATTTCCCCAGATGCTTCCATTCCATCAAGCTTTTCCTTGAGCACAGAGACTTCAGCATCTATTCTGTGAATATAACTCACCATATGTTACTATAGTTTCAGAATTTACATTAATATCAAACTTCAAACATGAATATCTTAAATCCAGCTTGATTGGATACTTGTACTTTACTAGGCTCAAGATGGAAATTCTATAATTTGTGTTCCGCTTCAAACATGAATATTTTAAAACAAGCTTGATTGGATACTCGTACTTTACTAGGCTCAAGATGGAAATTCTATAATCTGTGTTCAGTTCAGATGCAAGTATGTAAATCTGCAGCGGAGGAAATAAACACTTTTACATATTACCTTTTAAGCTCCACGTTCAATTTTAAACTAGTGATGGCACCTTCTGCAAACTCTAGCAGCTCCTCACGCTTCGCCGATAAGCAAAAATAGAAAAGATAAAAAAGCACTTAAGAGATTGTAGAAGTGATAAAAGTTGAGGATTTCAGAAAAGTTGCAGCAGTACCAAAACTTTGTTTTCATATCCTGAAAAGGCTTTTGCCAAATCCTGGATGCTGCTGACTATGGCATTATGAACTTCTTTTCCTCCAGTAAGGCAGCAACTGCAAACATGAGGATGATCTAGCTTAATCAGATAACACAAAGACATAAGCTCATGTAAAATAAGTAAAAAGAGCCTACCCAAAGAATTCCAGAAGCAGTGAAACCTCCTCCTCACTTGGTGGTACAAGAATCTATTAAGAGGGAAACGTTGAACACAGATATGATATATGTTAATATTATAAACTTATCAATAGTCATGAGAATCATGTAACTTAATCTTATTGATCTGCATACAATGACCAATTGCAATATTGCCTTTAGTTCATGCGAAAGGTAAACAGATGCATACACACACACACAGTAGAAAGTGCTGCACTGTCGGCGTGCACATTTCAAGAAGAAAACAATTTAAAAGATTATGAACTCTTCTTACCATTGATATTGTAATGCCTTCCAATGCTTGACTATAGAGAAAAACATCATGGAAATTCATTGGACCTCCCACCATATCAGGGTCATAGTACAGAACCTATCATAATTGCTACGAATTAGCACAAGAACTGAAATGCCCTTTTACACTGAATGCACCCAGATTACCACAAATGACGATAGAGCACTTTATTCAACATAACTACACAACAGCTGAAATATAAGTAAACTAAAAGCAATAAAAAATCATTACTGGAAGGTGAAATGATATAAACTAAATAGTGGTTCATCAATAAATTGCAGGATGCCCATCTAAATTAAAAGGTGCCAATACAATGGCAGAGAAATGAATTTACTCACTACAGATGGCTTTTTCAGATTGTCTCTTGGTTCTTCAGAGGGATGATGCAGTTCATGATTCTTGTCATCATCTTCAACAGAACCCCCTGACAATTTCTCAGTTTCTTTCAGAGCAGCCAGCCATCTTCTCATCACGTGTATCCTTTCTGGACCTCTGGCAGAAATAGATGCTTCTTCCAATCTTCTAACAGTCTGCTTAAAGCTTTTGAAACTTCGACCCCCCTGTCATGCTTAACTTCATCAAAAGATTGAATAAAACAGCACATATATGGACAACTGAAATGTCAATAAGCAATAGAACAACAGTTCAGAATAGTAATTAGTAAATGAAAAACATAACTATATACCATTAATTAACCCAAATGAAAATCAATGGGTACAACCTATCATTTTCAGACTAATAACTGATCCCAACTTAATCACTTTGCTTAATGCATGCAACACAGTAAACCAAATACCCTTTTCCCTCTTGTTTAGCAAACACTTAACTAACTTTAATCACATTGTCTTCGTATTCCTGCAACATATCAGCTTTCAATTTTGAGGAAGCATGATTAACCAATGACATGCAATAGAAAATGACATTGCATCTTAAAAGCATAGAATAAAGCTACAATTAACCAAATTACAACCAATACAAATCTGCTTAAATAGACCGATTATTAAGTGTCCAAAAAACATTAACTTATTTCAGCAGCCTGATAATCAGAACCCTAATTCGAATCCAGCAAACAAACACTCCCAATTGGCATTGCATTCCTCAAATTAAATGAAAACAATAACAATATCAATCGAGCAAATGCTAAAATCACAAAAACGAAGATAATAGCATAAGTTAAGTAAGAGCGTTACAAGTCGGTCCTGAAAGATTTTAGCCCCTTCAGCAACCGCTTGACCGGCATGTTGGACGACAGTATCCGCGTAGTTCTTGACAGTGCGAGTGATGTTGTTGTTGACGGCAGATCTTAACCACGACATTGGTAACGACAACAGAATGTGTGTGTGTTGGAAGTGGTAGCGTATGAATTTGTAGGGCGTGAGACAGTTGTTTCTGTAGTCAGATCAACGACAATGAAACACAAGTCTGGTGGTCGGTGAACTCAGAAGACTTCACTGTTTGGTCCCTGTAGAATAGGATAATTTCACTTGGCCACTTTATTTTATTTCATTTACGTCACCAATTTTTAAAATACTTGAGTTATATGAACATTTATTTTTGTTATTAAGACATTCTAATTTTTTTATTTCTTTCAGTGTATATATATGTATCTACAGAGAGAGATAAAGAGAATATGAATAATTAGAGTGTACCAATAACAAACCCTTCTAAATTTTTAAACTAGACTGCTTCAACAGCATATGCGTATCATAAACAGATTAGGTGGGTTGACGAGACATGCTTTTTCTATTAACTTCAGTCAATCGAAGTCATGCTTAACGTGTTTTTAAATGTGTCTCTTTTTTTATGACTCAACCTATTAGGTCATGTCATGTCATTGGATCGTGTATCAACTATTAATTCTAGTTTGCATCAACTCTGAACTTTGAACCGTACTAAGAATACTGGTATAATAAATTTAAGCTTCTATAATATAAATAAAGTGCACTATAAAGATCAATGAGATCACTAAAAAGAAGTTATAAGAGATGTTAACCTTGTATTTTAGAAGATTGTGGTGTTATGCTTTGTAAGGACCTAAATAAAAGCAAGAAAAGAATTTGTTAAAATCAAATTTGAAAAAAATTAGAAAATTTGAATTCAAATTCAATATCAAGAAAAAAAAAAAAAAAAAAAAAAAAAAAAAAAAAAACTTGAGATGAACTAAAGTATAAAAATAGTAAGTTTGACTTCAAAGAAGATTACTTAGCAATAAGTAAAAAATAAAAAAAAAATCAATTAATCAAACAAGGTCAGCAAGATAACAAAGGTGGTTGAACATGCAACAACACACAAAACACTATTTTCCCATAGTGAAATGGATTTAATGGGGAGTTCTATATGTGATTCAAATCCGGCATGAGACTAGTATTGGTTCCTAAAGAACATAACATTTTGTAAGTGATTGTGAGAGTATTTAGTTGCTAATCTCTTTTTCGTACGTTATCAGATTGTTTTTACATCAATATACTCGATTTGGACCTTTGTACTAACATAGCATGTGGTTTTGATACAATCCAACAGGCTTAAGCTTCCGATCCTAATTCACAAGCCCCTTTATTCAACACCAAGCCTAAAAGACAAGTCTAGAAGCCCGCAAGATTAATTGATTGAGCTGCAAGCTTTCTACAGACCCCCATTACAGACCCCCATTACTGATGGACAAATCTGTTCGGAAATTCTTTAATTTGGTTATTGCATTTTTGTTTTATTTATTTTGTTGAATGAGTCTTTGCATAATGAGATAGCGACTGCAAGTTAGGTGTTAGTGGCATAAAATAAGGAAGTTGGGTGGAGAAACCTACTTCTCTGCACGTTTAAATTCGTGTTTGTTTTGAGTTTTGATTTTTAATGAAGAAAAACTCTCTTCCTCAAGTTCTTCTCTTTAGGTGCCATCAATTGGTGCTTTCATTGGCTTACTCTTTCCCCATCATCATGCCTCTATGTCGTGACCTTAAAGGCGATGACAACCCACCACCACCGTTACAGGACCTAATCACCCAACTCATAGCAGCAACCAATGCAGCCTCAGATAAAACACAGCCAATATGACTGCTTTGATTGAAGCCACAAAATCACTAACGACCAAGATAGATTCCTAAACTGCAACCACTGACAATCTTGTTACCCATATCACATCCCTTTTCGACCACATCCACTCCAAAACCGATAATAACTCAACACCACTCGTTAGACTCAAACACCAAGAAACCACCCATTCATCGTCCCACCACAGTCCCAAACTACCGAAAATCACCCTTCCTTTATTTGATGGTACAAACCCGCTCGGTTAGATATTTCAGGCCGAAAACTATTTTGCCTATTACAAGATCTCAGCTGGAGAACGTGTCCTGCTAACAGCATTTTACTTCATTGGAGACGCCCTTTCATGGTACCAACACTTGGCTAACAACGACCTACTTGGCTCTTGGCAGAATTTCATAAGGGAGGTAGAACTTCGGTTCGGCCTTTTAACCTATGAGAATCATGAAGCCATCCTCCTCAAGCTTCGACAGACCACGATCGTCAAGGCATACCAAACCGAATTTGAAAGACTAAGCAATCGCGTCACTGGTCTATCTCAACAAAGACTACGCAATTGCTTTATATCAGGCCTCAAACCTGAAATCCAAGCAGAGTTAGCAATCCTAAATGTGACATCAGGTAATTTTCTGTTACCAAACTCCGTTAGTTCCGTTAGGTCTTGCATACACGTGTCGTGGGCACACACTAGTTGTCATTGAACGTTGGTGACCTAATAACAATTAACAATGGTTATTAGATATAATAACTTAATTAATAATGTTGATTATTAACATGTGGTTATGTGATTTATGAATGTTAAGTGTTATTTACGGTTTTCGCATTATAACGTGACTACGTGTGATTTATGATTCATATGTGGTGTTTACAAGTTGGATTATATGATTATTGTTAGTTGATAATGATTCATGTATTATGTGACTAAAATTATTTAAAAGTATAAAAAATACTACTTTTATAATTTATAAGACAATAGGGGGAAATTAGAGAAATCCTTACCATATTTAAACCACCAAACAAACCCTAATCCCCCCAAATCCCCCTAATCAGTCGAAACACCTCTCCCAACCCCCTCCCCTTGCGATTTCAGCCTTCAAGCATCTCAACACAATCGATTTTGATCAATTCCAAGTAGTGCCAAGTGGAATTGTTGATCTATATCACGTTTAAGGTGAGTTTCTCAACTAATTTTCATGATTTCCATCAATGATCAAACCCTAGTTCAATTAACATGATGAATGCCAAAATTGATGTTGTTTGATGATGTTTTGATGTTAGTTGTATTACATTGATGTTAGTTTATGTGGATTATGCTAGAAATTCATGGATTTGATACGTTGTTCATACCTTGCTATAAGTAGAAACTTTTATGTATGAGATTTGGGAATTATGATGAAGTGATGATGTTTATCATGTTTAGATGATTGTTATGAACTTGATTAGGTATAAAGTTTATGAATTTATGAATGAATTGAGTGTTAGATGGATTTTGGGTGTTACTTTCCCGAAAGGGAAACTTTATTCATGTAGATCATTGGATATTGTGAATTGGGCATGTTCATGATGTTAGGATCATGTTAGAATGCTTGTTGATGATTTCTAATATGGTAGATTGTGTTGATTGAGTTGTATGGATGCTTGATGCACTACTTGGGAATTTAGGTTCTTATGGAATACTACATGATGATGGAATATGTTAGGAGATTATGGAATCATGATTGGGATTATAATAGATTATTGTTGTGTATATTAGTTGGTATGAATCTTGTTGGAAAGTGTGATAATGATCATCATACACGCATGCGAATCTGAGGCCCCTACTTAGTAGGATTGGCAGGGTTTAGGATGTGATATCGTGAATGGCTTCACATGGCATGTAGTGCTTGATTAGACTCCATGTATGATTTATTAGTTGTGATGTAATTATGATTGTGTTGAGTATGTTGATTGTTTGAGATTCGTATGCGTTGTATGATAATATATGTGGGTATGATGATCTTGATAGAACTTAAGATTGATGATGCAACATATGTGAATAACTTGTATGATAATCATGTGTATGAGTTGCTATACTTGATCAAACAAGATTTCAATTAACATGTCACCAACGGATCAAACGGGTCAACTAGGTCAAATAAGTCTTGTTTTCCAAAACCTTGGGTCAACGTGTTTATTGAGCACTTAGGGTTGTTAAGCTTTCTGTGTACACGTACTTATGTACTTGCGTGTTCTAGGTAACCTTTGAAGGGTTGTCTTTCCACTCATCGTTAGCTCTTTGTTATTGTTCGTTGCGCACCAGGTGAGTTCATGCCCCACTTTTAAACACTCTCTTTTTGGGGGAGATAGCATACTCTTTACTAACGCTTTATTATTGTAAGTTGTGTATAGTGTAACATAGTGTGTTATACCTTGATAGTCCTTACACTTTCGAATCGTTAATAATGGTAATTAGCGAGAAATTTTGGGTAGTACTACTAGGTCTGACAAGCCCCACCTGTGCGACTCGAGGTCAAACGGGTGCAATATTATCCTAACACAAACATTGTCACTACCCGGTATGTCGTGACGGGAGGCAAACAAACGAAACACAGTCAGCTTCAATCACGAAATCAATATGGTTATTACTTATGAATATAGACTAGCTATCTATTTCAATACAGTTCTTATTTTTTACAACTGTTATTGATTATGTTAAACGAAAACTCTTGAACTCATCAACCGTTATGTTGACTCTTTAGTATGCTATTCTCAGGTCGACGTTAGCAGAAGCACCTAGGAGCACTCACGGGTCTATATGCATTGGAACAAACATTGTTTTGCATTTGGGATTTGATATGCATTTTGTTTTAAATAATGGTTTGGCACGTGTTTACGCATTTTACATTTCAGTATTTTGAGTTTGACATATTTACAAAATACTTCCGCACAGTTTTAAAGTTTTAAACTCTGGTTTAGTTTTGAATGTTTCATATAGTGTCATTCTAAGTAACTAATGACTTAGATCCTGGTATGTTCACACGTCTCGCGGTAAAACCCCGCACGTGGAAATTGAGGGTGTGACAGATTGGTGTCAGAGTCATTGGTTATAGGGAACTAGGTTGCATACACACTAGTCTATAACCGCACATAGTTAGTTAGTTACTCGTTACTTATCCTTTACTGTTGCTCATTGGCATACACATCACATACACTATAGTATGGCATCATCATCATCTTCATACCCTATTTGACACATACCGGGAAAGGAACCCGAGGTTCCTACTATTCCTTCGTCGTCTACGAGTTATGGTTCTTGACCCTCTGTGTTTATACCTGATGTGTATCTTACGGGCGAGCCTGTTATGGAGCGGGACATGGCTAATCCTGACAATTGGGACTGGTATCGCATTACACTGAATAAGATGTTGGAAAAGGAGAATGTTCCATTTACGATCCCTACTGTTACTAGAGACACCATATTCTACCCCCTACCCTGTACTCCTTATAGGGCTATCGCCGCTGTGGTGGCCTCACATGACTGACTACGACGAAATGTCAAGGAAAAATTTAAAAGGTTGGACGTGCGACAGGAGCATGACATCCGAGTGTACGAGGAGATGGAAGACTCGTGGCTCGATATGCAAGGACGCCAGGATAGTCAGACAGGAGAGATCCAGACTCTACGTGGACAGGTTGCTGAGTTGACGGCTACTCTAAATGCGACGTGTGATCAGCTTCACATGGCTATAGTTCGTATACATGAGCAGGAAAACCAGCTCGAGCCTCAGGAGGCCCCGATAGAGGAGCCTCAGGAGGTACCAGAGGAGGTACTCGAGGAGGAGCCAAAGGAAGATCCGGAGGAAGAACCGGTTGAAGTCCAGAAGTTGGAGGCTGAGTTCTGGTAGTTAAAGATGGAGGGATTAGAGATCGAGGCCTACACTATGAGGTCTCACGAGTTGGTGACTCTCTATCCTGGAATGATAAACCTACCAATCAATAGGATCAAACTCTATCCGAGTGGGTTGGTGCCAGAAATACAAAGTATGGTGACTGCTTCAAACCTCACCACTATCCAGCAGGCTATTCGGCTAGCTCATAAGCTAACGGACCAAGTGGTGGAGCAAGGCAAGCTACCCAAAAAGGACATTGAGGCAAGCATGCCCGACAACAAGTGCAAGTGGGATAACTCTAGGAACAAGAGCTCATCGTCTAACAACCACCATCAGTAGCAACAACAACAAAGGAGGTTCAACAATAACCTTAGCTTTAACCATTCATCTTCCTTAAATCAAGGACAAGATGGATACATGGGGAAGCATCCAAAGTTCAACCGATGCAACTATCATCACACCGATAGGTGTGACAACCTTAAGTGTCAGCGTTATAGGAAACTAGGGCACGCAGTGAAAGACTATCGTGGCAAATTGATGAGGAAGCCACAACAAACGTAGGAAACACCAAAAGGCTGCTTTGAATGCGGAAAAGAAGGGCATTACAAGTAGAACTGCCCTCAACTAAGGAAGAATGGCAATGGTGCTGGGAACAATGAGAACAATAATAACAAGCCTGGTAATGGCGACAACAATAGTGGTAAAAATGGTGGAGCCAAAGGGAGAACCTTTGTCATGGGTTCAGGTGAGGCTCTAAATGATACTACTGCTGTTACTGGTAAATTTCCTGTTAATGGTTGTTTTGCTACTGTGTTGTTTGACACTGGAGCAGAGAGAAGTTTTATCTCTACTAAGTTTAGTAGTCTCTTAAGTGATATACCTTCTACATTGGCATCTAAATATACAGTAGAATTAGCTGATGGTAAGAAAATCTACGTTATACACATCCTTAAGGGTTGCAAGATAGAACTTGCTGGTCACACCTTTGATATCGACCTCATGCCTGTTACACTTGGGAGAAGTCATTTGCCACGAGAAGATTATCCACATTCCACTCCTGGACGGGGAAATTCTCTCGGTTAAAGGCGAGAAGTGATGCTGTGATAGGCATCATATCCTTTATAAAAGTGCAGAAGTGGCTACGCAAGGGTTGCTTAGCCATATTAGCCCTTGTAACTGACAAGCAACAGGAGGAAAAGAAGATAGAGAATATCCCGGTAGTTCGTGACTTTCCCGATGTGTTTCCAGAGGATCTGCCTGGACTACCATCTTATCGTCAAGTTGAGTTTCAGATTGATTTGACTCCCGGAGCAACTCCAGTTGCAAGAGCACCTTACCGGTTAGCCCCGAACGAACTGCAGGAACTATCTGCACAACTTCAAGAGCTGTTGGATAAAGGGTTTATTCAGCCGAGCTCATCACCATGGGGAGCCGTTATTCTCTTTGTTAAGAAAAAGGATGACACATTTCGAATGTGTATCGATTACAGAGAATTGAACAAAGTTACAGTCAAGAATTGATACCCTTTGCCTCGTATAGATGATTTGTTTGATCAACTTTAATGATCAAGCTATTACCCTAAGATTGATTTGAGGTCTGGGTATCATCAACTGAGAGTTCGAGAGGAAGACATCTCAAAAACTGCATTCTGTACACGTTATGGTCATTATGAGTTCTTGGTCATGCCATTTGGGTTGACAAATGCACCAGCAGTGTTCATGGATCTCATGAATCGTGTGTGCAAACCCTATCTTGATCAGTTTGTTATCGTGTTTATTGATGACATATTGATCTATTCGAGGACCAAGGGAGAACATGAAGGGAACCTGTGTCTAATCTTAGAATTACTTAAAAAGGGACAACTGTATGCCAAGTTTTCCAAGTGTGATTCTAGAACACGAAGTGCAATTTCTAGGTCACATTGTTAACAAAAAAGGAATACATGTGGATCCTGCAAAGATTGAAGTGATAAAGAATTGGTTGGTTCCCAAGACGCCTAGTGAGATACGACAATTTCTTGGACTAGCAAGATATTATCGGTGTTTCATTGAGGGATTTTCTAAGATCGCTCAACCTCTCACAGCATTGACCCATAAAGGAACAACGTATAAATGGGGTGAGAGTCAAGAAGCCGCTTTTTAGTTGTTGAAATAGAAACTTTGTAGCATACCGATATTGGCATTACTAGAGGGAAGTGATGACTTTGTAGTCTACTATGATGCTTTATCTAAGGACTGGTTTGTGTCTTGATGCAACGTGACAAGGTGATAGCTTATGATTGTCCAACTGTGAGGTCTCCGGGAACGGGGCCTTACAAGTTGGTATCAGAGCCAAAGTTTAAGAGAAATGGGTAAATATTTTCAAAAAAAAAAACTAAACTTAAATTGAGAATGGGACCGAATGGAGGGATGCCAGCCCAAGTAGCTACGTGCCATCAGGTAATCTTTCATAAGTAACCGGTATTACATGCGTGAGCTATTTGATTTATGGCTTAGTAGATTTGGACACTGATGTGGTCTGGATAGGGAATGCTTGGGGGATGAAGAGTAAAGTAAGTGGCTAATCACAACTGGCCATTGTAATTAGGGACTCACTATACTTGACATAATCTGAGCTATTACCTTGAATGACCTTGTTAGTGCTTGAATCTTATAGGAGGTAGATCTTATGGTGGGTAGGAAACCTGGGAAGGCAACCCGAGGAGGTGCTCGTGGCGGGCGTACTACTGGGCCACGTGTCACCCGAAGCAAAGCTAAGGCTCCCGAGATAGTTCATGAGGACTCGGGTATTCATAGCCACTAAGAGGGTGAAGGATCAGCCACCCTCAAGTCTACGGTAAAGGAAGCTATTGCTGACGAAGTCTACAATGTCATGCAAAACGTGTTACCTTCAGTAGTGACTGAGGTATTAAGGGTAGTAAAGGATGGTGAAAAGACCAAAGATACAGAGGAGAAGGAGAAAGCTGAGGAAGAGCCATCTAGTCCCAAGGTGGTAATCCCTGATGATGATAGCGAGGGGGAGAAGGAGACCGCTAAGGGGTGCACCTATGGGGCGTTTCAGAGGTGCAAACCCCCGACCTTTGATGGTAACAGCAATGCTACTGCTGCTCATCGTTGGGTTCGAGAGACGGAGGCAGTCCTAGACATCAGTGAGTGCCAGGAGGATCAAAAGGTGAAGTTTGCCTCCTATTCTTTTGTTGACTCGGCATTATGTTGGTGGGACAACATGTCCAAGCCGAGGGGACACAGTCTGTTGCAAGGATTCGGATTTGAAGGAACTGGTACTGGAGGAGTATTGTCCACATCGGGAGTTGGACAAAATTAAGAAGGAGTTCTTGCATTTGGAGGCTGGAAACATGACTCATCAAGAGTATACCTCTAAGTTCAATGAACTTACAAGACTTGTGCCAGATCTAGTAACTCCAGAGTCCAAGAAGATTAAGAGGTACATGCAGGGTTTGCCCATGGATATTAGGAGGAACATGATAGCTGCAAGACTGAGCACTTTCAGGTCTATGGTAGATTTGGCTGGAAGGTTGTATGATGAGAGGGACCTATTGCCAATTCAGAGGAAGGTTGAGAAGAGTTGGAACAAGAACGGTAATGGGAAGAGGTTCAGGGGTGACCACTATGGGATCGGGGAAAAGAAGATGAGAATTGACGATCGTCGCCCAGGATTGAGTAAGGGGAACAGCAGGAGGGAATGTAAGAAGTATGGGAATTTTCATATGGGTGAGTGTAGAGTGGGGACGAACCGGTGTTTTAAGTGTGAAGGCCACTATGCTAAAGAGTACAGGGTACCGCGATGTTATCAATGCGGGGAAGTAGGCCACTCGGGCCGAGATTACAAGAAGGGTGGAGCAGGGAGCTCAGGGACCCAGACTATAGGTGAGAAAGGGAGAAGTGAGAGCACTAAAGCCAAGGCAAGGGCATTCAACATGACCCGGGAAAAAGCCAGAGTGGACCCTGAGTGGACCCCGAGAAGTTCAGTTTTGGGTCATGTGGTTAATTCTGAAGGGATTATGGTGGACCCGGCAAAGGTGGAGGCGGTAATGCAATGGAAGACTCCAAACACGCCATCCAAGATCCGCAGTTTCTTGGGTTTGGTGCACTACTACAGAAGGTTCATCCAAGACTTCTCCAAGATAGCTTCACCATTGACCAAATTGATCCGTAAGGATGTGAAGTTCGTATGGGGTCAAGAGCAGGAGAATGCTTTCGAAGAGTTAAAGACAAGATTGACTCAAGCTCCTATCTTGACGTTACCCGAAGGGAATGAAGACTTGGTGGTCTATTCAGATGCTTCTTATTCGAGATTGGGTTGCGTGCTGATGCAACAGGGAAGGGTTATAGCCTATGCGTCCCGACAGTTGAAGATCCATGAGGCTAACTACCCTACTCATGACTTGGAGTTGGCAGCTATGGTCTTTGCATTGAAGATTTGGAGGCACTACCTATACGGGACAAAGTGCACCATCTTCACTGATCACAAAAGTTTGAAGTACTTCTTCGAGCAGAAGGATCTTAACATGAGGCAGAGGAGATGGTTAGAGTTGATCAAAGACTATGATTATGAGATCCATTACCATCCGGGCAAGGCCAACGTAGTGGCGGATGCCCTTAGCCGAAAAGAGAAACCCGATCCGATTCAGGTGAGAGCTTATCAGTTGGTTATGACCTCGGATGTGATGAAGCAGATTAAGGAATTTCAAGATGAAGCGCTGAAAGAAGATCAGATTAACTCCAAAAGGATGAAAGGTCTAGTCGCCGAGCTGGGGGAGAACACTCTTGGTGTCCGGACTCGATCGGGGCGGATGTGGGTTCCTCGTTATGAGGGTGTGCGTGAGAAGATCATGGATGAGGCTCACAAGACTCGATACTCAATTCATCCCGGTGCTACAAAGATGTATCAGAATATGAAGAAAGATTACTGGTGGCCGGGAATGAAGCTCGATGTGGCGGGGTATGTGAGTAAGTGCCTTACTTGTTTACAAGTGAAAGCGAAGCCCTAGAAGCCATACGAGAAGATCCAACCCTTGGATATACCCGAGTGGAAATGGGAGCACATCACCATGGACTTCATTACGAAGTTACCGGGTACGACAAGGGGATACAATGCCATATGGGTGATAGTTGATCGTCTGACGAAGAGTGCTCACTGTCTACCGATCTACGAGACGTATTCATCTGAGAGGTTGGCGGATCTGTTCATCAAAGAGATAGTGACTCATCATGGTGTACTGGTGTCTATCATGTCTAACCGTGACACTCGATTTACATCTAAGTTTTGGAAAAGATTTCATGAAGCGATGGGGATGAGGTTACATAACAACAGTTATCATGCCACCATTGGTATGCCTCCATATGAGATGCTATATGGTAGGAAGTGTAGAACGCCTGTATGTTGGGATTACATCGGGCAGAAGGAGATAGGAAGCATTGAGGTGATCGAGGCTACGACCGAAAAGTTGGAAAAGATTAAGGCCTTTATGAAGGTGGCAAAAGATAGACAGAAGTCGTATGCCGACAGGAGACGTAGACCGATTGAGTTCAAGGTGGTTGATAGAGTCATGTTGTTTTTGTTTTGAAATACAACTAGATGTTCTTTTTGTAACTAGGAACAATAATGTATTTCTTGGCAAAAGTAATGGTTAATGAATGCTATGGTTTTTATTAAATTATTCCGCTGCAAAGTTCTCTTGTTTTGATGAATCTGAATGTGTTTTAATATGAAAAGTGCTATGAATGACCAACTGTGAGGTTTCCGGGAACAGGGCCTCACAACTACCTTCACCACCTAAACCCTTACCATTCACAAAACTATCTCCCGAAGCCATCCAATAACGTCATAGAGACAGACTTTGCCCAGCCACAAGTGTTCACCTCCATATTTCTTTTGATCGTCGACAATGACGAACGCAACGTCATGCCAACCGACAATTGTCCCGAGCAAACAGACGACCATCAGAACCATCAATTTTTATCATTGTCAGAGGCTGCTTTTTTGGATTGTCATCGGTCCAAACTTTACATATCACCGGGTGTATTAAGGCACTTCCGGTCAATGTGCTAATTGATTATGGCAGTACCCATAATATTATTCAACCACAGATCGCAAACCAATTGAACCTACATTCCAACCCGATAGAACCGTTCTCGGTTATGGTAGGCAATGGTCAATTCATCCAATGTTCAAGTTACTCCCCGGATGTCACCTAAATAGTTACAGAAATATCAATTCAACATCCCATTTTTTGTGTTGCTAGTGGAAGGTGAGGACGTCGTTTTAGGGGTATCATGGTTTGGTTCCCTTGGTTCAATCACGATGAACTTTTTAGTTTCGAAGCTCTCCTTCACTAAGGATGGAAAAACATGCACGTTGCAAGGGGAACAGCAAACTCAGCAAGTATCTTCGAGCTCACTATCCTCCATGCTTAGACACGGGTCTATTGCATCCCTTCATACACTAACAGTAGAACCATCACCATCCCATACTAACCCCACACCTACTCATTTGGACCCATAATTGATAGCCCTTTCAGAACTATTCTAGCCCATTTTTGAAGCACCACACACCCTCCCCCCAAACCGTTACCACGACCACCATATTCCACTAATTAATAACAACCAATCCGTGAATGTAAAACCCTACCGCTACCCATATTTCCAGAAATAGATAATGACACAACTTATAACTAAAATGTTGAATGACAGTATGTTAGGTCTAGATGTCTTGTAGGTTTAGATGATAGATCAAACTCTTGTAATCACTCTTTGTAATTATAATTTTGATTATATAATATAATGCATTGAGTACATGATGAGTTTATGAATTGCATGATATATTGTATCTCATAATATATGTGTTGATTTATGTGTGATTGCAGGAACCATTAAATGTAGTCAATTTGAAAAAATTGACTAAGTGTTAGAACAACTGCGGATGAACAAATCACTATTCCGTAGATGTTCTCGGTAATACAACTGAAGTGTATATCCGTAGATCTCCTGCGGAAGAACAACAACAGCTGAACAAGTCCAAAGATCAAGTGGAGCTGCTGAAGGAGAGCTTGCTGCTGAAGAACAAGAACTCCTGGGGAAGCACAGTCACTGAAGAACAAGCAGTGAAGACTAAGTGTTGCTACGGAAGACAAATTTCCTGTGGCGGAATAAATTCCTACAGAAGACTGTTTGACACTTGAATGATTTCGCATCATCAAGTAATCAACAGAAAGTCAACAAGTCAACGTGGCAGATCAACAACATTAATAATAGCAGAAGACATTTAATTCAAGCGAAGATATTACATCACATCAACAATATTATTTGTGTTTATTTCATTGTAAATCACGAACTCCTATGCTGATAAATGTTGCAAGGATTTGGATAGCTATAGGAAGTTAGCTTAATTATAACAACAGGATAGCGAAAGATTAGCAATGTTTTAGGAACAGAATAAGATCTCTATATAACAAGAGATCAAGAACATGTAAAAAAAGAACATACGATCAAGCAATATTAGATCATATAACAATCACAACAATAGAATCAATAGCAGCAGAGGCATTACAATCTATTGATTGTAATTATTGAGCAATCGTGGTTTGATTATTATTATATTTTGATTGTTCTTTATACTGTTTGATCGATTTCAAGTGCATTAATCAATTAAACAGCAAGTACTGGTAATTCCGCGATCAATACTTGTTAAAATCAAATCTGATAATTCATATATCGATCCCTGGATTCTCACAAGTGGTATCAGAGCATTAATGTGCTTAACTGCCAGTAGACCTGACATAATGTTTGTTGTGTGTGTTTGTGCTAGGTATCAAGCCGACCCAAAGGAGTCTCACTTGAATGCAGTAAAAAGAATTTTCAGATATCTCAAAGGGAACCTGCACTTGGACTGTGGTATCCCAAAGAAGGAGACTTCAAACTGTACTCTTACTCAGATAGTGACTTCGGAGGATGCAACAACAGAAAATCAACAACTGGGGGTTGTCAATTCATTGGACCAAGACTTGTTTCTTGGCAGTGCAAAAAGCAGACTAATGTTTCAGTATCCACAACTGAGGCTGAGTACATAGTTGCTTCAGCTGGGTGCTCTCAGGTTCTATGGTTGCAAAACCAATTACTTGACTATGGTTACAATTTTCTTCAAACTCCAATTTACATAGATAACTCAGCTGTTATGTTCATCACAGCCAATTCAGTACAACATAGTAAAACTAAACACATTGAAATCAGATACCATTTTCTGAGGGACTGTTCAGAAAAGGGTCTAATCAAGTTGATCAAAGTGGACACAACAAATCAACTTGCTGATTTGTTTACTAAAGCCTTTGATTCAGTTAGATTTAATTTCTTAATTGAGTCATTAGGCATGCTCAACTTAGATTAGATCACAACCACAATAGAAATATTTGTCCATTACTTGTAATCTTATGAGAAAGGCACACATTTTTTTAATAACTACATAAGGCAGTTGATATACTATGGATATGATAGTACACTATAACTGGACACTCACTCCTGATCTCTAACCAACTACTACCTACTGATAAGATGTGTTTGATATGTGAATAGGTTCAGCTTGAGTGGAAACTAAAAAATGTCATGCTGAACATAAAGTCAAGGTGACTAAGAGTGGACAAGTCATTATGAGAAGCATTCAAGTAAGTCTAATCCGAATGTGATCATGTTAACACCCACACACACTTAGTATGTTGTAACACCTTATAACCTCTATCTTTATGCATCATGACCCTCTGTTTTGGTGAGCAAAGACCTAGGTCAATGGTCACCTCTGTTTTACGTAAGTAAAGACCTGGTGACCTGATGCTGATCATAAAAAGTTCCAAAAGGAACTGCTCTAAAAGAATCCAATATGATCAACTGTATAATTATTCCAGAGCATGCAAATCATCTCAGCATTAATAAGATTTCAAAGAAATCTTAAGATAGAGCTTATAATCTACGGAGCATAGTTTAAGTGTGATAAAGTGATAACTTGATTCACTTCTGGAGGACTAACTTACATGCAACTTCAATGATGAGTTCATCTTTGCTATCTATAATTCTTACCAAAACATGATAACCAGCATGATAAGTTGAATATACACTCTTGACTGAATTTCTGTGGATCAACATATTTGCAATCAGCACTAGATCAAGTATGTGATAACCTCACATATATTATACAGGAAATTGTCTAGACTATAGTATGATCCCGTGTATTCAAATCCTTTCCTAGTAACAAACATTCACCAAGGTTTGTGTTCTAATTTATGATTATAAGTTGGACAAATTAACTGCTTTTCATGTTATTCACCTTATAAATTTTTGATTCATACATAAGTTTATGATTAATCATAAATTTAGGGGGAGTAGTCAAAGCATGAAACTGAGTTTAACTAAAATTTTAACATAATGATATGAAGAAAATTGGAACTTGAGCACTAACTTGGCTGTAGGATATCCGAAGTGTTCAACTACTTTTGCACAATTGCCATGAAGCAAAGTCATAAGGTCCAACAGCAAACCACAAATGGACTAACTATGTGTTAATTCATACAGTTAAATTAAATTTTTCCTTCGGAAGATTTTTTCATTAAACTTTTACCTTCGGAAGAAGAGTTAAATGTTACTTCAGAAGATATTTCAGTACCTTCGGAAGAAATTTACCTTCGGTAGAGATTTTATTAAATTAACTTCGAAAGAAAGTTTCAGCAAAATCAAGAAAATTAACTTCGGAAGAAAGTGTTTAACAAAACCAACTTCAGAAGAAAAGTTTATCAACATTTAACATCACTTTTGAAAGATGTTTTCAAACAAAATGAAGGATAAATCAGGATATATGTTCTCCGTAGATGTTCTGCGAAAGACAGATTGAAACAGAGGAATCTTGACTTCCGTAGATATTCTACGGAAGATTCAAAATAAATGTCTTCCTTGCATAAATATTAATTACTTGTAGAGATTGATTATACTGATAACCTCGAAGGGGTAAAAAGGGTAAATGGGTCCCACACAACTCAAACATCACAGCCACTATGGCTAATCGGTTTGTAAAGGACCACAACGTGTGCGCGTTCCTAAATCCAAACGTGGAAGATGAAAGCAGAACCATCATCCGCTACTTGAGAAGAACAAGACTCTTCTATTCACTAACTGCAGACCCGCTTATCTTTCAAACACACATGATCGACTTTTAGAACACAGCAATAGTGGAGGAAGAAGATGAAGCACAAGTCATTTATGCAACTATCAGAACTCAACAATTGTGGATAGACGAACGTGTAGTCCGAAGGGCACTGGAATTCGGAGATGATGAAGAAGGCCACCCTGATGTATTCGACCATGAATACATTCAGAAAGTGTTTTGACTAATGGAATACGACGGTGACTACCACAATGGTGAGATCAAGAAGGGCAGGCTGTGCAAACCATATCGATTCCTATACGCACTTATCTAAAGTGTATATCCAACCGGAAGTCAGGGTTGGATAGATTTTCTAGGCATATATCTTCCGGAATCATTGGTATCTTTGAAAGGAGAAAGTACAACTACTCCAAGTATATCCTCAACTGCCTGTGTGATCACATACGTCTGCAGAAAGACAACAAAATATTCATGTTTCCAAGATTCATTCAGCTCATCATCAATGATCAACTACGGAGCATTGAAAGAGAGGGTGATATCTTGGTTCAAACACACCTAGGAAGATCTCTGCTTAATAAACTAACAGGGTAATATCAGGGAGGAGGTGTAGAGCTATTTGCCCATGTACTAGATGAGACTAAGGAAATACCTCAAGAACTGCTGTGGGTTGAAGAACCTGAAGAGCAAAACTCACCAGCTGAACCCCATGCACACTTCGAACATCAATCACCAGCTGCTGAACCATCTACAGCACATCATCAAGAACCCCAACCACCATCATCACCAATAACTTACTTGATCTCCACTTCATGTGAACACACACAACCAATCTCCCCTGACCTCTCATAAACAACAGTCAACACTGCGTCAACTAAAGTAGTTGGTGAAGAGGTCATTCAGTTCACACCCACACACTCTGTAACATCCAATGACTCCAATTCCACTGAGCCAATCTCTCCTGAACCCATCCTATCACCCACTGAGCCAATTGTGTCACCCACACTCACTGAACTAGTCTCACAGTCAGTAAGCCCTGCTCACACTGAGATACTCAATCTAGAAGAGACTGAGGAAATTCTAGAAGGCACTACTAAGGAGATGTATATAAAGACTGAGAGAGAAAAGGGGGATAAAGTGGTATAAGAGAAAGATGAGTTTGTTGAGATTATGGCCTACAATGAAGATGACTTGAAGGATGAGGAAAATAATGTTAGTAAAAGCTACTTGGTAGCTAAATATAACAATCTGATCCTCAAGAGCAACAAGAAATTAGACAAATTGAGGAGAATTTAGAAGGAGCTAAGTGAGAAAGATAGACTCATAGCTGAGAAAGATAAGACAATCACTCAACTGGAAGGTAGACTCAAGAGGCTGAGAGAAGATGTGGTGATGGATAACGAGGTGATTGATGCCCTGAATGATCTGGTTGATGAACAAGCTGAACAGGTGAAAGAAAAGGATGATGAGATTGATTCATTAAAGGAAAGGTTAAAGAAGGTGAAATGAGCAAAACAGGAGAAAATGAAGTGAGGAAAACAGATGAACTCATAATCACCTACAGCAGAAAGAGAAAGTACCTGGGGAAATCTAAAGAGACTGCCCATGAAGACACACCAAAAAGATCAAAAACTGTGTCAACGGAGCAACTAGCCCCACTAGAACAAATTAAAAGAAGAAAGCAGCAGTGAGTGGGTAGAGCTAACTAAAGAAGAGTCTGTTAAAAGTGAGAAAGAAGCCAAATATCAAGACTTACTGAACACTGATGACATATTAGAGGAAAGACCATAATCATCAATGTTTATGGATCAGATCAATAAAGGATTCATGTATGACATGGTGGAGAAAATGTCTACGCCAGAGATGATTCAGATGATAAAAGAATTTGATGCTGCAAGTCTAATGCTCCCAATCTGCACATATGAGACCTTCTCCAAGTTCAAAGCTATGGAGAAAATAAGAAAAGAATTGAGGCATTATGACACAAAGAAGCTGACTAGATATAACATGACGTGCTGGTTACAAAGTCACAACTACAAGCAACATGAACTTAAAGGGAGAACAACTGGTGAGCTCAAAGCTATGATAGAACATGTTATGAAGGTGGAGCTGGATACAGGAGTGAGATTTAGATCAGGAGCACCAAACCCAGCATACCAACAACAAGGTAAACAATCACAAGCTGAACCTACTGTGGTTGAAAGCAAAGACATGTATAAGAGCAAAGAAGGCTTGATCAAAGAACCAATGGATATTATTCCTAATAAGATCTGGCCACTGGGAACAGCAGTGAGAGAAATCACTAAACAAAGATATACAATGATCTAGCTATTTAATGAGATGACAACTCCCAGATCATCAGAAGATAACCAAATCATAGCATGGAGATATGACCCAGAATGGGATTGTGTTACTATCAAGAGAGCATCCGGGATGGTGCAATACTATCCTTGGATGGAGGCTCTTCTTTCACTACCTGATGATGATCTGACTGCACTTTAAAGCATTCCCATTACCAACTATCCCATCAATCCAAGAGGAAGGGATTTCTCTGGAATAGTTGGGAAACTCAGGCATAAATTCAAAGGGGATGTGCTGAAAGAAGCAAGAAGAGATGATGCTGAACATAAGAAAAGAAAGTTGAAACTTAAAAGATCTCATTCCAGTTCTTCTAAACATGTTGATGCCAAATTTTTACATAGGACTGGATATGAAGACATAAATGAAGCAACAGTTAAAGTGATTGAGGGAAACCAGTTCTCCTTCCCTATTAAAGAATGGGGATATGTGGAAAAGACTAAAAAATTGATGTTGCTGAGGAATGACCCATAGAAGAAAGCCTCAAGTATCAAATTACTTGATCCAGTGGAGATCAAACTGCTACACCCAATCTACACCTCATATTTACATGACAAACACTTCCCTAAGCTACATGATCAAACTGCTCAGAATGACTTGTGCCTATATGTTCACTTAATTCAAGTCATTGACAAGTTGCATGCTAAGGCACACATGAGAAGAAAGTTTGAGGCTGGACAGCTGATTGGAACAGAAATAGAGCTCATAACAGAATTAAGAATTTCAGAACAGGATGAATTGGAGGTGGTGTCTAACAATAGTGTTGTTGCAACACTCACCACTGAAGAGGATATACTGGGCTTGAAATACAAGACTTTGAAGAGAATGAGTAGACGGCAGATCAAGTATAAGTATGAAGATCAAAAGAATGTCGTGAACTACTTCAATACCAAGATTTTGGCAAGAGTGCAAGAACTGAAAGACCTAAACCCATGAATACTAGAGTCTAAACCTAAGGGTGAGTATTGTTAGGTCTAGATGTCTTGTATAGGTTTAGATGATAGATCAAACTCTTGTAATCACTCTTTGTAATTATAATTTTGATTATATAATATAATGCATTGAGTACATGATGAGTTTATGAATTGCATGATATATTGTATCTCATAATATATGTGTTGATTTATGTGTGATTGCAGGAAACATTAAATGTAGTCAATTTGAAAAAATTGACTAAGTGTTAGAACAACTGCGGATGAACAAATCACTATTCCGTAGATGTTCTCGGTAATACAACTGAAGTGTATATCCGTAGATCTCCTGCGGAAGAACAACAACAGCTGAACAAGTCCAAAGATCAAGTGGAGCTGCTGAAGGAGAGCTTGCTGCTGAAGAACAAAAACTCCTGGGGAAGCACAATCACTGAAGAACAAGCAGTGAAGACTAAGTGTTGCTACGGAAGACAAATTTCCTGCGGCGGAATAAATTCCTACGGAAGACTGTTTGACACTTGAATGATTCCGCATCATCAAGTAATCAACAGAAAGTCAACAAGTCAACGTGGTAGATCAACAACATTAATAATAGCAGAACACATTTAATTCAAGCGAAGATATTACATCACATCAACAATATTATTTGTGTTTATTTCATTGTAAATCACGAACTCCTATGCTGATAAATGTGGCAAGGATTTGGATAGCTATAGGAAGTTAGCTTAATTATAACAACAGGATAGCGAAAGATTAGCAATGTTTTAGGAACAGAATAAGATCTCTATATAACAAGAGATCAAGAACATGTAAAAAAAGAACATACGATCAAGCAATATTAGATCATATAACAATCACAACAATAGAATCAATAGCAGCAGAGGCATTACAATCTATTGATTGTAATTATTGAGCAATCGTGGTTTGATTATTATTATATTTTGATTGTTCTTTATACTGTTTGATCGATTTCAAGTGCATTAATCAATTAAACAGCAAGTACTGGTAATTCCGCGATCAATACTTGTTAAAATCAAATCTGATAATTCATATATCGATCCCTGGATTCTCACACAGTATTATCCAACGAAGACAAAGTCCTTTTTCATCACCGGTGCTCTTACTAAAAAAAAGGATGGCACATGGCGTTTTTGTGTGGATTATTATGCTTTAAACGCGGTAACAGTTCGTGATAGATTGCAAATTCCCACAATTGATGAGTTACTTGATGATTACAAAGAGCCACGGTGTTTTCAAAAATTGACTTGCGATTCGGGTACCATCAAATTCGAGTTGCTCAAAAGGATATTCATAAAACCACCTTTCGTACCACCAACGGTCACTATGAATTTCTGGTCATGCCCTTCGGCCTCACGAATGCACCTTCAACATTTCAATCGGCGATGAACGATCTCTTTCGACCGGTGCTTCGTCAATTTGTATTGGTTTTTTTTGATGATATATTAATATACATTGGCACAAAGGAGAAACATTACTCACATCTTCAATATGTGTTTCAGAAACTGCATCAAAATCATTTTCATGCAAAAGCTTCTAAATGTGTTTTTGGAGTCATAGAGATATCGTTCTTGGGCCATCGGATTTCAGGTAATGGAGTTGCACCTGAAGCAGATAAGATAGTAGCTATACAACAGTGGCCTACTCCAACCTCGTTCACCACCATTCGAGCTTTCTTAGGATTAACCGGCTATTATAGACGGTTCGTTAAGAATTATGCACAAATAGCCGCACCATTGACGGATATCTTAAAGCTCAAAGAATTCAAGTGGAATACAGCCGTCGACGAGGCTTTTACTATGTTGAAAGCTAACATTCAACAGTTAGTCACCTTGGCCCTACCCAACTTCACCAAACCATTCGACGTTACAACGGATGCATCTGGAATGGCTATCGGCGTGGTTTTATCACAGGACAACAAACCCATTGCTTTTTTAGCAAGAAGTTATGTCAATCTATGCAGGGTCTGTCAACATATATAAAAGAATTGTACGCTATCACTGAAGCTGTTAAAAAATGGCGTCAGTATCTCTTGGGTCGGCCATTCCGTATCTACACGGATAATCACAGCTTAAAGCATGTCCTCACACAAACAATTCAAACCCCAGAGCAGCAGAAGTGGCTCACGAAATTGATGGGATATGAGTTTGAGGTTTTGTACAAACCGGGACGCGAGAATACAGTGGCGGATGCACTTAGCCGGGTCGATATCCCATCCATGCTAGCAATTTCATATCCTACAGCTACGTGGCTGGATGAGCTTCGTTGCTATTACACTAACGATCAAACAGGTAAGGCCCTGGTTGCAAGCGTTACCGCGGACCCAAGTGCGTTTCCCCAACATGTTTTTCGAGATGGGTTAGTGTTTGTCAAGGGGAAACTTCTCATTCCTCCCATTCCGGGTCTGCGAAACAAATCGCTGAAGGAATTCCACTTGTCGTTTCTCGGTGGCCATGCTTGGGTAAATGCTACTATGAAGCGGATTTCGGGGACTTCTACATGGTTGCAGTTAAAAAAGGATGTAACAGAATTTATCAAAGGTTGTGATGTCTGTCAAACAATCAAACCTCCAAACCATAAGTCGTATGGCTTACTACAGCCACTTCGCATGACATCTTTATGGATTTCATCACGAATCTTCCACCATCTAAAGGTAAAGTTTCCATTTGGGTCATCGTCGATCGCATGTCAAAGTATGCACACTTTATTCCATTAGGGCCGAATTACACTTTTGTTACTTTGGCTTCTATTTTTATGCATGAGATTTACCGTTTACATGGCCTTCCAAAGACCATTGTCTCGGATAGAGACCCTTTTATTTCTCAGCCGCTTTTGGAAGGAATTGTTTGAATTTATGGGCACAAACTTGCTTCATTCAAGTGCATACCATCCTCAAACGGATGGCCAAACCGAGGTTGTTAATCGCTGCCTGGAAATGTACTTACGTGCCTTTGTGTATGAGGAACCGAAGTCATGGGAAAGCTGTTATACTTGGCGGAATTCTGTTACAACACTAGTCATCACACATCAATAAACATGTCTCCCTTCAAAGCTGTATATGGGCGTGATGCAACTTCCATTCAAGATTATGTTCCCGGTTCCACCAAAACAGGCTCAATTGAGGATTCCTTGGTAGAACACCAAAGAATTCCGACGTCCTTAAAAGCATCCATTCGAAGTCGCAAAGATGAAGATGGTTACCCAAGCAAACAAAAACCGACTTGATAAGGAATACTCAATCGGTGATTTTGTTTACTTGCGTCGGCAAAAATACAGACAATCATCAGTTCACAGCCGTGTTTCTTTAATTTGGATTGAGCTGCAAGCTTAATGGATTGAGCTGCAAGCTTTCTACAGACCCGTGTTTCTTTAATTTGGTTATTGCATGTTTGTTTTATTTATTTTGTTGAATGAGTCTTTGCATGATGAGATAGTGACTGCATGTTAGGTGTTAGTGGCATAAAATAAGGAAGCTGGGTGGAGAAACCTACTTCTCTGCACGTTTAAATTCATGTTTGTTTTGAGTTTTGTCTCTCTAACCCTTAAACTCTCTCCCTCAAGTTCTTCTCTTTAGGTGCCATCAGGTTCCATGACCGTGCATTCGTAAATTAGATATTCTTTGCAGACTAGTCAGGTATGTTTATTGGTTGTAGCCTTCTACTGTTGATAAATGGGGTTGATGGGTTAAAAATGCAGAGAATAAAAGTGCATGGTATTTGCTGCTAAAGTTGATTTTGTCATGAGGTGGGAGGCAAACGACAATTTAGAGGCTGGTAAATAGTAGTTTACAGGGCTTTCTGCTGATGACAAACTTTTAGAACCACATGACGGTTTATTTAGCAGTTTATGTTTGTTTACTATTAGAAAAAATAAACAACCGTTTACGTTTTCTTAAACGATTTTATGGTCTATCCCAAATGGTGTATGATTCAAGGTGGTGTATGTAAACGAATGACCCGATATCCTAATCAAAATCATTTACAATGTTTTCATCGACAACTAATTTACTGCTATCTAACTACTCGAAATGAATCAAATACTAATTTTTATTTAAGCCCCTTGAATTACATTACTCTACAACTAAATGACAATGAAAATGATAGTATGTTTTTATGTTTTTTAATTTAACCACAACAATTTAAGTAATTTTATTTTGACGCTAACGATCAATGAAAAAACACATGTATTAGGTTTTAAAACTTTTTCTATGTGATTTGTCAAAACTATTTATTTTGTTACCTTTCCTTTTATTTTTCCTTTTATCTTTTTTTGTATTCAAACACACGATAATGTGAGATTAGATTATGAGTTTATTAGAGTTTGACCACATGAATTATGTTTTTTGCATTTTGTGTTTTTGCTTTATCGTTTGCTCAAAAATATGTTTATGCACTTTTAAGACAGAAGTGACAATCATCATGACATGTTTTGTATCTTTTTTTGATGTCTAAGAGTTTTTATGACATTTTTTAATATCTATTATCTTGGCAAGATTCTCCGCACAACGTGGGGATGTTAAACCTATTTAAAGGTAAAACACATGTAGTTTTACTTATAATCACAAACAATTTTAATGGTTTTTTATTATTTTGTATCACCAGTTCAATAACATAAATGTCACGACATGATAAATTTAAAATGATTAAATATAAACAATTGCATACACGAATGAACATGTTAACACGATCATTGACATAATTCGCTAAAAATGATTGAGAAATAACAAGACACAACTTAAGGATACAACAAAAGTTACCAAAATTACAAATCATATTTAAACATAATATATTTAAAATGTTTAAGAGTGAATTACATTTTTTGACCTTTGACTATATAGTAAATTATAAGTTATGATCTTGAACCATAAAATTCCTAAACTGTTAATCGGCTAATCGGTTTTCTTCATTGACGGGTAATTAGTCATCAACAATAGACCGAAACTATTAAGATTCTTTAATTGCTTACTCAATCTGATGCTTCAAGTAGCGCAATTACAATCGAAATGCATATCCCAAGCATCATGTAACACTTATTTTATAGACTCTTCACCATATATTGTTCATTTCATTAAAAGAGTATTTTACATGCCGTTTTTAAAATATAGACTGACAATTGATCCGACTTGTTTCCTGGTAAAATTCACGGTGAACCATAAAGCTACTCGAATATATACCATCGAACGAAAGCATATTATATTTGAACTGTCTCTTTTCCAAATAAATTAATGTCGAAACGTAGATCAAGTCAAATTGTACATAAAAAAAACACATAGCTTACAATCATCCTGACTCATTTCCAAACTAAATTTACGTTAAAACAAAAAGTAACTCGAATTTATACCATCGAATAAAACGTTTTATAATTGGCGCGACTCATTTCTGAACAAAACTTACGTAAAAACGTAGCCGAACGTCATAACATAGATCATATAAAAACGTATATAAAAATATTTTATATTCGACCCGAATCATACCGACATGTATCCAAAAATACAAACGTAAGAAATTAGATTTCTTAAGTAAAAATTGTACTGGAGTAAAACCGAAACATTAAAAACTTAATGAGATCAAAGTGACGTGTCAAATTTGACAATCTTATTTACATTAAATAAACAAATATAATTCAATAAACATATTACTATTATTTAATTATTATTATTATCTAAATCAATAAACAAATATTATTAATATTAAATTATTATCATAATTTATAACTGTTCAATCCTTCTTCGTTTAATATAAGGGTAATATTGGGATTTTGATGTACAATTCGGTTTCATACCCATTTGTGTTGTTTAGTTTATTTAATTTTAGAGCTCAAGTGATAAACATATGTTTACCTTCTTGCTTGATTCAATATGCACTCCACATAGAATTTCTCAATACACTTGTCAAACATACGAAAATTAAATAAATTGGAAACTATAATAGATATAAAATGAGAAAATTAAATAGCTTACTCAAACAAACAATAAATAAATAAATTATACAAAGGTTATTATTGTTGTTATAATATAAATAAGTTGATTAATTAATTAATATCATTAAACAGTAATCTATAAAACAAAAATTATAGAAAGATAAAAGAAGAAGAAAGAAAAGAAGAAAAAGGATATAAATAAAAAGAGAAATACAAGTAAACTTTAAGTAAATTGCAAATTATTTCATTATACTAAATATTACGCATTTTGTCCTTCGAGCAAAAGTCATTTTATCCTTTTAAGTAATAAAAAAAAGTTAACACTAGTTAGTTGAAAGGACAAAAAAACATGAAAAAATTTCAAATAAAAGACATACACTGTAATTATTAATCAGTGACACAATCTGTAATTTACTATATAGTCTAAGGACATAATTTGTAATATAAAGTACTTATTATTATTCATAAACTATGTCATTCTGATAAACAGATCATAAATGTGTTATGTCAACCTATGAACCTAATTAACACGATAAGTAAATGGGTTAGAAGTTTGAGCTTTAATTGTGTCATTTACATGTCAGTCCGTTTATGACACAACAAATTTACCCCAAACACTAATAGATTTATCTCCAAATCGAGTCAGGTCGAGTTAACCGGTGATGTCATAAATTGGAAGATAAAGAACGATCATCTGCTTTGCTCGTTTATAAACAGTTGATATGGATCTCTAAGTTATCCATCTTTTTCATATGACTACAACAGAAGAAGCTTCAGATTTGCACCTACCAGACAAAGATCAAGATGGAGATTTTTATCTATTGCAATAAGAAATCATCAGACATAAAGAGGGATTGTTACTGGAAGGATGCATTATATGCAACCTTGAACCAAATTCAATTTAACTACAGGATTGTTACCAATCTTTTCCATATACCTACAGGAGATTCACATTTGCACCTACAAGACCAAGATCAAGATAGATAATTATTATTTATTGCAATAAGAAATCATCAGACAGATAGAGGGATTGTACAAGATGAATGAACCCGACAAAAAGGGATCAAAATGGTTTCAAGGACCTGGTTTGTCAACACAGAACAGATCATGTTCAAGTTAAGTCTCTCTCCGTGTATCGTTTATAGATAGCCTTTAGTTTTCACTTTCCTGTGAGATGGGACGAGACAGGACCGAACTAGGCCAGCGCCTTACTTCCTTTGAGTTTAGTCAAGAGAAGCTGCATTTCACAGTAACATACATAAATTAAAAGAGCCTCTCTCCTCTCCCTTTGGCCTTTAGTAGCTACGACCATCTTTCTTGGAAACCTGTGTTGTCTTTAGCTCTCTCTGCTGCCTAAGCGCCACGTACATCCCCACGAATCCCATTGTAAGTGGTCTTAAAGTTGTAACAAGATTAACTACAGAAACCTATTAGGTTTTATTTTACTTATTCAATGTGCTTGGGCTTTTGACGTATATTTTTTTTGGAATCATAGGAAATAAGTTTTGTTTTAAGAGGGAGATTAATTCTCACAAGGCCTGTTTACAGAAATCCAAAATCAGGTTTTCACTTGGGTTTCGAGAAGGTGTGACCGCTAACATACTTGACAGGATCAATTACTTGTATTACAAACAAGTTTTTATTCTTACATTTAACTTATCACTGTAATTATATTATGTTTGTAAACCAATATATGCATCTGTTATTTATATCATGCAGATAAATAAAAAACACAGTTTCGTCTCATAATAAAAAAATCTTTGCAATAAAACCAACCTTGTGTTGGAGGAGATTGTGATGTGAAGCTTTTTTTAAGACCTAGATAAAAGCAAGATAAGATATAGATAAAATCAATTTTAAAAAACCTTGTCACACTTCATCTTTATATAATTTGAATTCAAATAAAAATCATGAAAATGAAAACCAATATGAGATGAATTGAAGTACAAACGTAGAGACAAAGTTAGTTACCAAAGAATGACACAAGCTCAGGCATGCATCAAAGATATCTTCAGATTTTCTCTGTCTGAACCGCGCCTCTGGATGGAGCTATTAGCTGTATCACGGAAAATCATTGTTGATTTAAGAAATGTCATGTCACACATGCATTTCTCTCGGTAGATCTTAATAACACAGGTATGATAACACACGTATTACTTTGACGTATGTGACCAAGTTACTGGAAGTGGTAAAGATGGAACTTCAAAGTTTATGTTAAGTTCCTAGAGGACAAGGAAACATCCTTAAAGGTGGCATGATGCTCCTTTCAAATACTCAATAGATTCAACCAAGGTAAAAAAGGGATGAAGCGTCCAAACAGGTCTAGATGTGGCTATTTCTTCTAGCATCGACAGATGTACACCAAGTCTGATTGTGATTGACATCCCCAACTATGACTTATTATGCAGGCCTTCAGAAAAGGAGAACGACAAATGAGTCCCCTGTGTTATATTCTGAACCCAACAATGTTGATTTTGACTCCTCTATTGCGGGATGCAACTCCATATAACATATAATTTCGATACTAACTTAATCTATATAGATTATCAAAACAAACTCCTAATGCTTCTGCTTCTGTTTAACACTGTGCTACACTGTCTATTGTGGAACCAAAACAATCTAATCAACACTCAACACAAATAAGCGCCTAATGTCATAAAATTCAGGAATTTGGGGGCTCAATGCAAATCAGATTAACCCATTGGTAGTCTTCCTATTTTCTTGTGTGCATAATCTCAAAGCACATATACCATAAAACAACATATATGTACTAAATTTGCAGACGGGGCAAAAATCCACTTGATGAAGCAAGAATATCTAGAAACAAGATGATAAAAGCCATTGGAAAAAGCCAATTTACCTCATTTATCAGATTTCCCTTCATCCCCTCAAGGATCATCAGCTATTCACAAGTTCTCAACTTTCTAATTATGAACTAACAACAAGAAAGAAAAAGAATACATCATCTTCTTTCTGTCATTTCATCGAACAGTTGGTTTGCATTTCTCAAATTACCCATCTTTTCCATAAAACTACAAAATCTTGAACCAAACCCAACATAGAAGATATCTTCTCTCTGGCATTTCATCAAGCAGTTGGTTTGCATCCCTAAATAACCAAATCTTGTTTACATATCTAACCAAACCCAACAAAAGGATACCTTCTTTCTGGCATAATTCCATCAAACAGTTGGTTTACATCTCTAATCACTATCTTTTCCATACAAAAACCAAAGCTTCAGCGAAAAAGATTGTGTGTCTGTCAGACAACCATGGGACCATGCCAGACCATCAGATGGGCTGACAACGATCCTCTACTGAGCCACTGGTCAGACCAGAGAGCTCTGTTAATCACGCTCTGGTCCCATGGTCGTGGGTCATCAACCAGACATGGGTTTCTGTCTTCTTAGGAATCAAGAATACAGAGGTACGAGCCTATAGAACAGATCCTGTTCAAGTAAGGTCGTGCTGGTCCATATTCCGGTGCCGATTATAAACATCATTCGGTTTTCGGTTTCCAGCAATGTGGGAGGATGCAGCCAGAAGATTGGCAGCGGCTCATTCTATTTGAGAGGGTAATTTAACTTATGAAATGGTAATTCTAATTTTACTACTTTTATTCAAATCAACATAATAAGAAAAAGAAAAAAATTACTTTCCTTTAGTTTTTCATATTTCTGCTTTTATTTTTATTTGAAGTTTATGTATATAGTACAAATTATTCAAATAAAAAATATTAAAATAGCGGATATTACACTAAGACTACACACAATAAATAAACAAGTTTTTTTAACTGTTACATTAAAGTAGATTTTTATCTTTAAAGTCTATCTAGTTTCAAACCAAGATTAAGAACTTTCTTGGTTTTTATCTAGATAATACTTGTGTTCTTTATGCTATCTTTGATCTTGGCCATCTTAGTCTTTTTATTAGCAAGGAATTTTATTTAAAGAATACTCGTATCCATTATGTTATCCTTGATCTTGGCCATCTTAGCCTTCTTATTAGAAATAAGATTGTTTCTAGCTTTCCAGATTGTACAACACGATACTAACATTACCGGCTGGATCATCTTTCCCCTTATTTGTTATTATGTAGTACTTTTCCCTTATTTGTTATTATATAGTAACGAATGTTACACTGAATTTGTTAAGTAAAGATGTCATTGATAAGTAATAATGTTAGTAGTACTTGTACCATCACTAAAGATGCAAATGGTATATAGAACATGTCCATGGCCGGCTCAATATTTTTGAGGCCCGAAGCTAATGTTACGATTGGGGCTTTTTTTTAAAAAAAATATTTTATATTTTTGGTTTCATCCTAAATTAGGGTCATAACTTTTAAAACAAATGTTAACAGGCTTTTGTCAATAATACAAATTCGTTTGGAAAAATTGTGAATAGATTTTGTTGTTCTAGTTTTTAAGTGTTAGTAAGATATCAAATATATATAACATATGAAGAAAAAAAAGTTACTGGTATTTTAGAATATCATTGTTATATCTAGTTTCAAACCATTTGACATTAAAACTCTAGAAAAACCAATATGTACATTAGATATTGAAAAATTAAGATGCATATCATTTTCAATAATCACTAGAATAAAATTCATATAACACTAAACTGTACGAACCTAAATGAGATTCATAAAAGTAGTGAATATCAATGGCCCATATATATAAAATGCTTATGTTTTTTGAAAAATTGGGGGCTCTGTTTTTTTTTCTCCCCAAGCCCATTGCTTCACTCTAATTATTATTGGGCCGGCCCTGAACATATCATTGATATTATTATTGATACGGATACTTTCATTGAATATGCAAACATTTGTATTGAATATGTCAATGTAATTGTTGGTTTGGCACCACCAACCATTTGGTTGAGTGGTAGCCTCATGACTTTCTCTAGGGGAGGTTGTGAGTTCGAGTCCTACCAGTAACAAAATGCTGTTTGTGGGCAGGGTTTTACCGCAGTGGGCTTTCGGGTGATTGGTTTTCCCCAGAATTGGTGGTTGGTGGGCTTGGGCTACCCAGCGCTGTCTGTGCTTGCGGGGGTATAGGGTGCCTTTTCGCCATTGGGGTACCCCGGGTAGCCGGGCTTTAATTAGTTGGCCGTTAAAAAAAAAGTTGGTTTGGCACTTAATGTGAACTGACTTGGCATTGAATCTGTTTACCAGGTTTGTTTATTATGTGTTTACTGAAATATTATAGAAACCGGTATTGAACTTGACACTGTATGTGATATTGAAATTATTGTACCAAATACAATATTGTTTAGCTATTGGTAGCTCGATATATGTTTTTGTACGCTTTATGGTTTATTATGTACTCATTAAGCATTAGTTTTAGCGTACACTCTTTTATGCTATGTTACAAGAGCGTTTAAAGAATACATGAGAAAGCACTCAAGACTTAAATACATGTATCTTAGTAAATTGTGATAAATCAAATGTTGTATATTTCGAATACCATAACACTTATAACCATAAATTTATGTTTGTGATTTTTTTTATAGTGACACGTTAACCAAAAACAACATGGGTGTTACTCCTTTAATATATTTAGTTTATAGTTTTCTTCATGTCTATTATATAAACTTAATTAGTTTTAATAAAAACATATATTACACGAATTGAATAAATAAAATATTAAATATAATAAAAATTTATTAATTATAAAATGATATTTTAAGATAATGTATGATTGAAATTACGTATGAGTAATAACTATAACTAATAAAACAATGATATCAACTTTTTAAACTATTTTTGTTTTTCTCAAAAAATTAAACATTTTATTTCAACACATACGATTATATAAACACGTCATTTTTATATTATAACTTTCAATTTTAATTATTTTGATATAAACAAAATTACTTATTGAAAACACCAATTTTAAAATATTTTATATTTTTAAAAAATTTAATGTTTTAGAACATTTTTTATTTTATAAACAATTATTTCTTTAGAAATAAGATCACTTTCTTAAATTATTGAAAAACTATTTCTAGTCCTAAAAAAAGTTAAATAATATTACTTGTAACTAATGTAATTATTAAATATAAAACAGAAGCGAGAAAATCTTGATGATGAAGAATATGATATTATCACATCTCTCTTTAGTTACTTTTTTAGGAGAAAAGTTCAAATAGAAATAGTTTTCAATCTAAAACGTGTAAGAAGTAATATCAACATTCAATCTTTTTAATTAACGGTTAAGATCAAATTGTAGGAAATAAGTTTGTTAAAGTGGCATTTTAGGAATAATTACTTTTATTTACCTTTTTTAAATCACTCATTTTTTTATACGTTCACAACTTTTATACACGACACCATTTTTTTATAAAAATTCCATCATAAAAACTGATGCAAGATCATCTATAAGTTTGAATTTGAATATTTATTCAATTTAATTAACTTTTTTATTTTATTTATTTAGTTTATCATTATCATTAGGTTATTAGTATTTAATATAAATATTAGGGTTGGGTGAATGTTTGCTATTACTCTTGTTGATTGAATTTGAATTAAAAAACTTGTGTTCTTGGAAGCTTTTGTTTTAATAATCATCTTTGATTTCGATTCTAACTTAATCTATATCAAAACAAACTCCTACGCTTCTGCTTTTGTTTAACATTCTGCTACACTATCTATTGTGGAACCAAAACAATTAATCGACACACAACACAAATAAACGCCTAATGTCATAAAATTGAGGAATTTGGGGGCTGAATGCAAATCAGATTAACCCATTGGTAGTCTTCGTGTTTTTTTTGTGTGCATAAACTCAAAACATAAACCATATAACAACATATATGTACCAAATATGCAGACAGAGCAACAGTCCACTTGATGAAGCAAGATTATCCAAACATAAGATGATAAAAACCACTGGAAGAAACCAAATTACCTCAGTTTTTAGATTTTCCTTCATCCCCTCAAGGATCATCAGCTATTCACAAGTTCTCAACTTTCTAACCATCATCTCCTTTCTGTCATTTCATCGAACAGTTGGTTTGCATCTCTTAAATTACCTTTTTTTCCATGTAACTACAGGATCTTGAACCAAACCCAACATAGAAGATATCGTCTCTCTGGCATTTCATCAAACAGTTAGTTTGCATCCCAAAATCACCAAATCTTGTTTACATATCTAACCAAAAGATACCTTCTTTCTAGTATTATTTCATCAAACAGTTGGTTTACATCTCTAAATCACCTATCTTTGTAAACAAAAACTAGAGCTTGCACCCAAAAAAAAGAAATGTTTGTCTGTCAGACAACCAAGGAACCATGCCAGAACCCATAATATAGGCTGACAACAATCCTCTAATGAGCCGCTAGTTAGACCAGTGAGCTCTGTTAATCACGCTCTGGTTCCATGGTCGTGGGTCATCAGCAAAACATGGGGTTCTGTCTTCTTAGGAATCAAGAATACAAAGGTACGTGCCTATAGAACAGATCCTGTTTAGTTGGCTTACATCTCTAAATCACCCTCTGTACAATTTCGGTTAATTAACTGTTGGTTAGTAATCATATCCTTAATACTCCAATCATGGATAATACTCTATACTTGATAAGATATGTTAACTCGAATGTGAAGCCTGGTAAATCTTGCCATGAGATAACGGTCATAGTTAGTACAAATCTTCCATTCTATACCTAGGTATGTTGAAGTCTCAGTCCTTATAAGACCTTGTTGATGATGAGGAAACATTAGTAACCTTTACTCTTATGTATGTTCTAATTTACATGGAGCCTTCATGGGATTCATATTTTGATATTAGTCTTAGTCCCAATAAGAAGTTGCTCTCTTTAGCATTTCAGTAATTATGTGGTTGACTATCTATTTGGAATGGATATGGTCTTTAGAGATTTACAGAAGAATAATGCTACTCCTTGCATATGTATTGCCTTGTTTAATGGATTGATCTTAAAACTAGGAGCATTAGTAGTTTGAACATTCTAGCATTACGCCTTGATGGAGTAATCAGATGTCACGTGCACGACTGGTGAAGGGGGTTAATACAACAGTTTCATAGGGCTGGAGAGACTTATCATACTTAAAAGATCAAATAAGAAACTGGCTTAAAGTGAAAAAAGAACACAAGATAAGAACATAAGCAAGCAGAACACAATAAGATGGTTTTCAAAAATGCTGTATATTGCTCTCAAGTGTTTTTACAAAGCTAGTCCTATGGACTGGTACTTGAGATACTTTATACTACATACTACAACCGGCAATACTTTGAAGGCTAGCTGGAAACACTAATCTAGACAACAAGATCAATGTAAAGTCAAAAGGCAGATTGCCTTTTGACTAGTAACTATGACATGCCATAGCTCACATCCTTATCTAATACAAAAAGGATAAAAGTACATAAGTGGAAAGTTACAAACGCTATGACCATGATCTACAGTTGAAAAAAGTATGGACTTTTCACCAACTCATATAAGTTGGTGAGTTTTCAGAGATGGCAACGAAGAGTGGTTTAGCTTTTGTCAAAAGTAAGTGTGTGCTGTCAATAGTACCCCTCTTGTATCCATGCTGAACAAGGTACTGTGGCAGTGTCTCATACCACTTCCTTGGAGCTTGATGCAACCCATAGAGAGCTAGACAAACACCAAAGATATTTGTTTTATGATATGATCATATAAATAAATATTAGAATATTTGGAAACTGGGTTTCCAAATATTTACACTTGTGTTGTAAATGAATTATATGGATAATTTATTTCAAAGAGAGATGAATATTAATTCATCCGCATTTGTTTAAAACAACTGCATTTGATGTGGTTGAACAAATGCAGATGTTGTTTACTCATCCGCATTTACAAATGCGGATGAAGAAACCCAATCGGCATTTGCTTATGAAAGAAATGCGGTTAAGCATTTTTGGAAATGCTGATGGAAACATGCATCCGCATTAACTAATGCGGATGAGCATTTAGGAAATGCGGCCAAATTACTTCATTCGTATTTACAAATATGGATGATATGTGAAGAAATGCGGATGGGTTAAAGGGGCTGGGCCCACCCACTTTTCTCTCTCCTGAATTTTATGTTTTCAAGACATGTAATATAAGATTACATTCAGATCTCTCTGATAACTTAACCTTTTGGTAAAAATGAAAAGATTAGAACTCCCTTTTTTTTCTCTCGATCGGTCAAGAGAAAAATTAGAATTTTCACAAGTGAAAAATCCTAGCAAACCGGTGTTCTTGTTGGTGGCTCGTGGGTAGACCTGCTTGAGGCCTCCTATTTTGGAAGCTGCCATCTTCGTTCACCTTCTGCCGACCTAACTGTTGAAGGTAGTTTTTGAACCTCCTATGGTTGTTTGTAAGCATGATTTCATATACCGATCCATATGGGGTTTTAACAGATAAATATAAAAATGTTTTATATATATATGCTAAATGTAACAAGTTTTAAACTGATATTCTGCTGAGTTTTCTATTTTATATGGATAAAATAGATCTGTTAAACTTGTACAAAACCCAACAATGGCATCAGAGCCGGTTATATGGATACATGCTTCTTTTGGACTGAAAAATTCGATTTCTTGGTGATATTTCACCAAAAGGCCGAGAGGTTTCAGTCCTAGCATCCCTTGTTTTTCAAGATCTCTTTAGACATGCATATTGTAATCTTGAAAAATTTAAATCATTTGGATGATTCTGTTTTTGGAAACAAAACCATGGTTCTCGGCTGTTTATGCTTCAGTCGAGAATCTATGGTTCAAGGGGATGCTTTTGGATTTTTGCTTACATATTTGGATATGTGTTTTATTTGTTCATAACCAAAGCCGAGACCCTATCAATGAATATGTTGTGATTTGCATTTGATTATTCAAATGGTTTGTAATAATTAAATATATTCATTATTCTATTGGGTATGTAATTTATTTATTTTTCATTTGGCATGTAAAATAAATAGGTTAGTTGCATTTTACTTTTACTAGAAAAATATATTAGGATATATTTTGTAAAAGAAGATGCAATGAGGCTACCTTTCTCGGTTTTAACCAAAGGAGATGATGAAGACCCAAATGGAATGGAAGAGTCACAACACAAGTTAGACACTTGAAGCATTTGGATGCGGGATCAAGTGGGAGTTCACCGACACAAATGTTGTGCCATTTTCACCCTTAGGAATGACCTTATTAACTCACTTGTTTTGGTCAACAAGTGATGTTAAGTTTAGTAGGCTACGGTTATGAACTCATGTGATGCTTGTATGGTTGATTTATTATTGTTTTGTGATATATGGATATGCATGTTTAAACAATTTAATATCAACAACAAGCATAAAATTGGTTCTTATGAAACATTAACATGGGTAATAAAAGTTTTTTTTAAAAGCTAATATGTTCACAATAAAAATTGGGTTTTATTGAAAGAACCTTGAAAATTGTTTTCATATTAGTACCACACATTTGAATGCATGCAAATGTTAGGTACAAAAGGTTTCCAAAACTTGAATTAATGAAAACTGAAATCCCTTTTAAACAAGTTTAACACCATCCTTTTACACGACACTCGAATCACTTGGGAACTATTTGTGGTATAAAGGTCACCTAACCACATTTAGGAAACTTGTGCGTTTGAGGTGGGGTTAACATATTTATGGGATAAAGGTCACCTAACCACTTGTATGTGTAAACTCACACGTGTGTGTAAGTAGGACGACTTGAGTTGGAAACCAAGTGAATAGGGTCACCGAAGCATGGCGTACAATGGTGTTGATGGGATTAAACATGCCAACTTAACATAAAGATGTTTGACCGATCCCATAAAACTAGAAGTTGCAAAGGGTTGCAATCGTCAAGTGTTGACTACCTTGTTAATTTAAATAATGGGATAAAGGTCACCTAACCATTATTTAAATGTAACGTTGGGTTCTAGATTTTAATTATTAATTGTCTATGAGACGTGAAAGAGTATTAATAATTAAAATTTCTTTTTCCGGAAATACTAAAATTGAACTTTGTTAATATTTGTAGAAATGGCCGCAAACAACAACGCTACCACCCCGACCGTCCATAACCTATCACTAAGAACTATCTTAGAAAGGGATCGTCTTAACCATAATAATTTTATGGATTGGTTTCGAAACTTGAGAATTGTTCTCAAGAAGGAGAAGAAATCCTATGTATTAGACTATCCCATTCCCGATGAACCTGACGTTAGTGATGTTGATGCCTATAACGATTGGGTTAAGCACACAGAGGATTCTGTGCAAGTGCCTTATGTTGGGAACTATGATTCCCGAGCTCCAAAAGGATTTGGAGCATCATGGGGCGTATGACATGTTTACCCAGTTGAAGGAAATGTTCCTTCAACAAGCAAGGGTAGAGCGCTTCGAAACGGTTCGAGCGCTTCATGCATGTCGCATGGATGAAACTCAATTGGTATCATCTTATGTACTTAAGATAAAGAGCCACATTGATCGCCTTGAGAGGCTAAACTGTCCCGTCTCGAAAGAGTTGACCACGGATTTGATCCTCAATGGTCTAACCAAAAGGTTTGAGACATTTATCATGAATTATAACATGAATGGTTGGGACAAGAGCATTGGTGAACTCCACGCAATGCTTAAAACAGCTGAGGCAGGGATGGGTAAAAGGGTTTTACCGGTCCTCACGATCAATGAGGGAGGCAACAAGAAAAGGCAATACCCCGATCACAAGGCAAATGTTGCCAAAGGCAAAGGGTACATCAAAGGGAAAGGTAAGGGAAAAGCTAGAGCCGAACCTCCAAAACCAAAGCTTAAGAAGCCTAAGGTGATGGAGAACGATCCATGCTTTGAGTGTGGTGAGATAGGACATTGGAAGAGGAATTGTTCAACCTATCTCAAAGAGTTTAGGAACAAGAGGGATGCTGGGCAGACCTCAGGTACAACTTTCATGATTCATATTGGATTGAATGTTATTTCTTCAAACACATGGGTATTGGATACCGGATATGGAACTCATATTTGCAATTTGTTGCAGGGATTCAAAAGAAATAAGCTTTTCAAGAAGGGAGACACCAGTCTCTACATGGGCAACGGAGCAAAAGTTGAAGTCGAAGCCAAGGAGATTATGTTTTGAAGCTTTCAAATGGTTTGGAAGTTGTTCTGAAAAACATTTTGTATGCTCCTAGTTTGACTAGGAACATAATTTCTGTTTCCCTTTTAAAACAATATGGTTATGTATTAAAGTTTGTAAATGATGGTATTTATGTTTTTATGGATGATGTATTTTAATTTAAGGCTATGCCTTTTAATGATATCTATGAATTGGTTCATGATGACTCATCCTTTAATCACTCGTTATACCAATCAAGCACCAAGAAACTTAAAGTGGGTTTAAGTAATTCATATCTTTGGCATTATCGTCTTGGTCATATAAACAAGAATCTGATTCAATCACTTCAAAAGTGTGGTCTTTTGGAAACAAATGAAAATGGTTCATTTGATAAGTGTGAATCAAAAAGGAAAGATGACCAAGTTGCCCTTTAGTGGTACTAACGAAAGGGCAAAAGATTTATTAGGATCATACATTCGGATGTATGTGGTCCTTTTAAGACAATGACAAGGAACGGTGAAAGATACTATATTACCTTTACCAATGATTATAGTCGTTATGGGTATGTGTACTTGTTAAGACACAAATATGAAGCCTTTGAAATGTTCAAAGTCTTCCAAAATGAAGTTGAAAATCAACTCAATAAAACCATCAAAGTACTTCATTCGGATAGATGAGGTGAATACCTAAATGATGCCTTTCAAAATCATCTTAGGAGTTGTGGAATCATCTCACAACTCACTCCACCAGGAACACCACAACATAATGGTGTGTTCGAAAGGAGAAATCGAACTCTATTGGATATGGTTTGATCTATGATGGCTAGAAGCACATTGCCTCTATCATTTTGGGGTTACGCATTGCTCTCTGCAGTCCATATTTTAAATATGGCCCCAACCAAGAAAGTGAACAAGACACCTTTTGAAATATGGCATGGAAGGGTTCCATCATTATCATATTTAAGGGTATGGGGTTGTGAGGCTTATGTCAAACGCAACTCCCAAAACAAATTTGAAATTCAATCTACTAAGTGTATATTTGTTGGATATCCCAAAGACTGTATGGGATATTACTTCTTTGATCCAACAGAGCAAAATGTATTCTTTGCTCGAAAGGCTGAGTTCTTAGAAACTAAGTTCCTTATGGAAGGAACGATGTATAGAACAATGGAATTTGATGAGGATCAAGAAGCACAAGCCAATACACGTCTGGTAGAAATTAACGATCAACATGAGGTTGTTGATAATGATCAAGTGGTTGATCAATACACACAAAACGTTCATAGATCTGGTAGAATTAGCATTCCACCTGAAAGATATGGATTTTTCATGAATGGATGCTATGTGGTTGACTCGGATGAACCAACTACATACCATGATGCAATGTCCAATTCGGATTATGACAAATGGCTAGAAGCCATGAACGTAGAGATGCAATCCATACATGACAACCAAGTATGGGAATTCGTTGAACCGCCACTTAACTCCAAACTGGTTGGATGTAAGTGGGTTTTCAATAGGAAAACCAATATGCATGGAAACTTGGATACTTATAAAGCAAGACTTGTAGCAAAAGGTTTCACTCAAACTCAAGGGGTTGATTATGATGAAACTTTCTCGCCTTTGGCAATGCTAAAGTCAATTAAGATATTATTTGCCATTGCCGCATATTATGACTATGAGATCTGGCAAATGGATGTCAAAACCGCTTTCCTTAATGGACATCTCGAAGAGACTGTCTATATGGTTCAGCCTGATGGTTTTGTCGACCCACAACATCCTAACAAAGTATGCAAGTTAAAGAAATCAATCTACGGATTGAAACAAACATCAAGAAGTTGGAATCAATGTTTTGATAAAGAGATCAAGAAATTTGGATTCATCAAGAACGCTGATGAAGCTTGTGTGTATAAAAAGGCTAGTGGGAACATTATTACATTCTTAGTATTGTATGTTGATGACATACTACTATTTGGAAATGACATTCCAACCATGGAAGGTGTAAAAACCTAGCTTGGAAGTTGTTTTTCCATCAAGGATCTTGGTAAAGCCTCCTCCATTTTGGGAATGAGGATCTATAGGGATAGATCAAGGCGGTTGATATGTTTAAACCAAAGTGCATACATTGATAAAATCTTGAAAAGGTTTAAGATGGAAAACTCTAAGAAAGGTATGGTACCTATTCAAAGAGGGACAATATTGAGTACATCTCAATGTCCAAGCTCAAAGGATGATCAAGAAAAAATGAAGGAAGTCCCATATGCATCTGCTATAGGATCTATCATGTATGCTATGATATGCACTAGACCGGATGTGTCATGCGCTTTGAGCATGACAAGCAGATACCAGCAAAATCCGGGGAATTGCCATTGGATGGCGGTTAAGAGTATATTGAAATATCTTAGAAGGACTAAGGATATGTTTCTAATATATGGCTCTGGTGAGGAGGAACTCGTTGTAAAGGGTTACACGGATGCGAGTTTCCAAACTGATCGAGATGATTCTCGATCACAATCGGGATATGTTTTCGTTATGAATGATGGAGCAGTCTATTCGAAGAGCGCAAAACAAGATGTGGTAGCATTGTCCACCATTGAATCAGAATACATTGCCGCTTCATTGGCAGCTCAAGAAGCTGCATGGATAAGGAAGTTCATTGCCGACCTAGGGGTGGTCCGTACCATTCAGGACCCTCTAGAGATCTTTTGTGACAACGAGGGTGCGATTGCTCAAATCAAGGAACCCCGAGCACATCAAAAGACGAGGCATATTGAGCGGAGATTCAACTACATAAGGGATGAAGTTGAAAAAGGAAAGATATGTATTCGCAAAGTTCACACCGATCAAAACATTGCGGATCCACTCACGAAGCTCCTTGAAAGGACAAAGCATGAGAGTCATACTTGTGCCTTAGGACTTCGATATTCTAGTGATTGGATTTGATCTTTTAGTATTTAAATATCGAAATGATTGTAGATTTTAACTCTTTTGTATAATTATGATACTTTGAGTTATGTTACATTTTAGCATGTTTAAATCCGTGAATAAGTTAATTATTCTAAATGTCCGTAGATGCTCATATTTGTAGGAACAAATATGAAAGTAAGACTATCATGAACTTGGATAGGTGGATATTCATAAGGTATGAATATAGAGCGAGGGTTCGCTGCCAAGGTTCGTGGATATTTATAGGATATAAATATTGGACTGACCCGCCCTCAAATTTTACTACTTGGAATCTTATGATAGATCATAAGTAAATTTGAGTAAAGGCGAATATCATAGTATCCTCCGACCTGAGATACATATTGAGTTTTGATATTCACCAAATATAGTACCTTGATCTAGTTCTTCGCTGTTCTGAAATAATGGACAACACACAAGGCTATGTTCAGGTGTGATACAAGGTGATTGTGAGAAACGTATGTAGTCAAGATGGTATTTGTTCCTCTTATTCATCGAGAGTGAGATGTCTAAGGCCTGATAAAGTTAAATCAACAGGGAATAATCATTCTATGTCTCTGGATTTAACATGACATCTGAAACAAAAGGATATATGATTTGATTCACCTAAATCATTTCAAGTAAGGGACTTGAAATGGATGATCTTATTGAATGGCACTTAGTCATGCGTATTAGGGGTAGTAAACCGTTGTTAGGCGGTATTTGCTACTTGCATCAATCCTCTATGTATCTTGTGCAAGTGGGAGATTGTTGGAAATGATTTGCCCAAAATACATATTGAATTGATCTGGCTAGTACGTTATGATCCAAGTCGGGTCATACCCAATAATGAGCTAGACAAACACCAAAGATATTTGTTTTATGATATGATCATATAAATAAATATTAGAATATTTGGAAATTGGGTTTCCAAATATTTACACTTGTATTGTAAATAAATTATATGGATAATTTATTTCAAAGAGAGATGAATATTAATTCATCCGCATTTGTTTAAAACAGCCGCATTTGATGTGGTTGAACAAATGCAGATGTTGTTTACTCATCCGCATTTACAAATGCAGATGAAGAAACCCAATCGACATTTGCTTATGAAAGAAATGCGGTTAAGCATTTTTGGAAATGCTGATGGAAACATTCATCCGCATTAACTAATGCGGATCAGCATTTTGGGAAATGCGGCCGAATTACTTCATCCGTATTTACAAATACGGATGAGCATTTAGGAAATGCGGCCAAATTACTTCATCCGCATTTATAGATGCTGATGATATGTGTAGAAATGCGGATGGGTTAAAGGGGCTAGGCCCACCCAATTTTCTCTCTTCTGATATTTATGTTTCCAAGACATGCAATATAAGATTGCATTCAGATCTCTCTGATAACTTAACCTTTTGGTAAAAACGAAAAGAGTAGAACTCCCTTTTTTTTCTCTCGATCGGTCAAGAGAAAAATCAGAATTTTCACAAGTGAAAAATCCTAGCAAACCGGTCTTTTTGTTGGTGGCTCGTGGGTAGACCTGCTTGAGGCCTCCTATTTTGGAAGCTGCCATCTTCGTTCACCTTCTGCCGACCTAACTGTTGAAGGTTGTTTTTGAACCTTCTATTGTTGTTTGTAAGCATGATTTCATATATCGATCCATATGGGGTTTTAACAGATAAATATAAAAATGTTTTATATATATATGCTAACTGTAACAAGTTTTAAACTAATATTCCGCTGCGTTTTCTATTTTATATGGATAAAATAGATCTGTTAAACTTGTACAAAACCCATCAACTAGTTCAACTAGTCACCTAACATTTCGCACAATTTGAACTTCTCGCACACGAGAAGTTCAATTTTCTTTGAACTTCTAAAAATTTCAACTTTTCAAATTTATTATAATTGTTAAACCATTTGATTTGTTATGAGTAAAAGTATGTTTAACTAAGTGTTTACAATTATTTAAAAACCCTTAATTTTATAAAATTTTCTAAATCAAAAACAAGTGTAACAAAAACAAACTTTAACATAAAAACAAACTAATATTTTCTTTATACTTATAACTTATATGTTTTCGGTAAATTTTCAAATATAGGATCATATTTATTATGAAATTGATCATTAACATCTTTTAGATTTATTTAAAATAGGACTGGTTATGTTGATTGTCAATATGTTTTGTCCATTTTAAACTTAGACTTTAATTCTTACTTGGACACATATTATGTGACATTAATCATATTTAGATTGATTTGTATGAAATTTGTGAATTTCACAATCAAAAATCCTGTAGAACCTTATCCAGCTTCAAGACACTTTTGAGATTTCAAGTCACCCCAACTTGACTTAAACCTTTTACCGCTGACTTGCCTTTCCAAAATTATTATTCTATATTATAATACCTATTTAGAGCATAACTAGCCTGAGAAGTTTTTGAACACAGAATAATAACAAGTTTTAAGACTTATTAACCGCTAGTCGGACTTATGTTTGGCCTCGCAAGACGTTTAGGACTTACATGCCCCATCTTTTGATTTTGACTCCCATGTCAGAACATATTCTTAAAAAAAATATTTATCATATAGTATGTATGTCTATGACATATCTTTTATTTTTGTGCTCATTTGCATCTTTTATTCCTATATGATCTTTTGGTATCTTTTTGCTCTTTTTGTTTATGTTTATTTTCCCTTTTGTTTTTGCTTTTCATATCTTTTCATCTTTTGATATATATATATATATATATATATATATATATATATATATATATATATATATTTATATATATACATATTGCTTCTGAAAGATACCGAATCAGACAATAACTGGCTTGAGTATGACTAGACTATAACTCTCAGTCTATTTTTAGCATGGAGTTAGTGTTACATTTAAACATTGATGAGTAATCCACTTCAGTCATAAACAATTTACTTCCAGTGTATCACAGATCATAGTGCTTTTCAGTCTTGACAGTCAAGCCTATCAACATATCAAACATAATGCAATGTCCAATTCAGATCATAGTGCTTTTCAATTATTGACTGGGTTTGAGAATAAGATTCTCGATTGATGTGACTCAACCTAGGATCGAATATGCAGACTAAGTCAGTAATATAGTTGCGGAATCATAATATTACAGAACAGATGAACCTGAAATAAATGTTTGAGTAAATGCAGTACATGAACGCCGAAGTCACTGATGTATAATTTTAATGTTATAACTATTGAAGACCAAAACCTTACAAAGTTAGGGTATGTGACCCTATTTATAGGCGTATACATTGCCTATACAAAAGACTAAACTAACCCTAATCTATATAAGTGAATCTAGTCTAAGTACAAAGTAAATATAAAACAGTGTAAGTTGTTCATCCGCATTAGTTCATGCGGATGAACAAGTCTTCATCAGCATTTGTTGTTTGTAATCAGCATTTGTGTTTGCTCACCCGTATTAGTTAATGCGGATGAATAAGTCTTGTCAGCATTTACTGTTGTTCATCCGCATGGACTAATGCGGGTGAACAATCTTTTTCAGTATTTCTTCAGTTCATCCGCATGGACAAATGCGGATGAACACTTCTGTTCAGCAATAGTTGTCTTGATCCGCATTTGTTAATGCGGGTGAACAAACACTTGTCAGCATTTGTTCACTAGTCATCCGCATTAACAAATGCGGGTGCTCTATACTTATCTTCTCTTGTCTTCTGTTGATGATGTCTTCTGTGTTCTTCTGTTGTTTTCTGTAACTAATGTTCTCCAACTAGAACAACCTCCAACCACTTCTTGAGTTAGCAAGTATGATCCTTTTAGGGTCTAACAATACTCCCCCTAAGGATTATACTACCTAGGTTCCTCAAGATTGTGATGGAGTTGGTGGTTGTGAAGATTCTGGTTGGTCTTTTTGTGATGTCTTTTGTAGGACTTTTTGGGAGAAAGTTGCAGCAACTTCTATTTGTGATTCAGGTTGTACCATTGAGGAATTGATAATGGCCTTGATCATATTGGAAAAGTCTTTTGCTTCTTTCATCTTTTCTCTGCTCAACACATGTATCTTTATCTGGTGTAGATAGCAGCAAGGGGCATTTGTTTCAAAGAGATGGGTTCCCAAACTGAAATGGAAGATAACCCATCTCTATGAATCAGCAATGACCCTTCAGCATCAACCTCTAACTTGACAATATTGCCCATCTGCATTGGCACCTTTCTCTTCTTCCTTTGTTCCCTTTGATTGTGGATTCTGTCAAATGCCAGCTTCAAGATCCTAGCTTCAAGATCTTAACACACTTCAACATAAACTCTAGATCATCTTCGGCAGCTTTGTTTTTGAGGGCTCTGAAGTGTCTTGTGAAGATATAGTGTATGTAAGACTCATCTAGCAGTCTGACCTCATAACCACTGAAGATTCTAATTTTAGGGGCTTCTTTTCCTCCCCATGTTCTTTCAATCACAAGCTCATAAGTTTCTTCATCATAATAAACATTAGAAATGGGCTTTGACTTATGAGTGCCTGTAATCATCTTTCTTTTCAGACTTTCAGTTGGCTTTACATGCAATTCAAGGAATACTATTTCTTCTGCTTCTTTTGTTCTTCTTTTGTCAAATGGGTTGTTGAAGGTCTTGTCTTTTTTGTGCAAATGGATTTCAATGATTTGAAGTTGTTAGTTCTTTTAAACATTTTCAAAATATCAGCAAATTCATATCCTCTATACATGCCAGCAGGATTCACCATATCAAGCTCAGCCAGTTCTTTCAGATCATGAACTTTCAATGCATTGACTAAAGCTGTATACTCAGTGAAGAATTGTACCAATCCTGATATTCTTTTCACCATGAACATATTCCAGTCGCTGTCATACTTCTAGGCAATGATTTTAACATCAGTCTTGCCACTTGGAGTAGACACCCCTCTTATTAATTCAGCAGTGGTTAGCCCTTCTTGGAGTTTGAGCTGAGAAGGCTCTATAAACCACTCTGAATTCTTGTGTAAAATGGGGGCCAGAACATCTTTATCTTTAACTGTCAGCTGCACATCTTGTGTTGATGTTCTTGTTCTGGGCTTCTGGGCAATTACTTCTTCTTCAATTGCCTTCAATCTGTCTTTCATGTCATTCAACAATTTTAACATTGCAGCCCTTAGGGAATTGGTCTTCATGTTACCAAGTTTTCTTTTTGTAAACCCTTGTTTGTTAAGATAGTCCTTCATTTCCCTATCAGACATACTATAGGGATCTGGAAACATAGACTGTTCAGCATCTTTCTTTATTGATTTTGAGATGGTAGTTGTTGTCTTTTCAGCCTTTTTCTTTTCAGAATCTTTCCTCATCTCATACTCTATTACATATGATGGATCTAGCAGCTTTTCTGTCTTTTTACTTCTTCTACAATCTCATCATAGGTCATGTTGAATACCATATCAGCTTCATAGCCATGATTGATCAGATACATAGCATGAATCATCAGATCATCAGTTTTGGCCTTTTCAATCATGCTTTCAACAGATTGCTCAAAAATAGCTAGGCTGGTCACATCATCATGTGTCTTTTGTTGTTTGTTCTTAGAGTCTTCTTCCTCTAGCATTATCACTTCTAAAGTATGCTGTAACTCTTTTTCAGCTTGCTCATGTTCATCCAAAAATTCAGCAATTGCTGCCAAACTTCTGGGATCATTTTTGGTTTTCTTTTTAGGTTGTTCTTCCTTAACCATAGGAAGTTTTCCTTTTGTCTTTTCTGACAAATACTTCCTTTTTCTTGTGTATGTCATCACTTTTGATCCTGATGATGAAGCTTCATCAGTTTTGGCCTGTTGTTCTTGTTCAACAGCCTTAATTTCAGGAGTGATTCTTTGTTGTTCAGCCTCAACAGCTTCTTGTATGTTCAATTCAGCAGTTTCTTTTTCTTTGAACTTATCACAAAGTCTTTTAATTAGACTTTGTTGCTCAACAGTCAGCACAACTGCAGGCACATGCTACATTCTTAACTCTTCTCAATTGGCACAGGTTTTGAAGGAATTACTACAATAGAATTAGAGGGGGACCTTATGTATTTGATGTAGTCCCAAAACTCTTCATCTATGATTAATTCACTAGAAGAATACCTGTCCAAGTCATCACTCAATTCTTTCATCATAGTAGCATCTGCAGATGAAGGTTCAGAATGAACCACTATTTCCCAGCTGGATTCATCCCTGACTTCTTCTTCCTTTTCTTGTTCTTGTTGTTGTTCTGCTACTTGTTGTTCAATTACATCACTAGATTTCTCATCCTTTTCTTTTATAATTTCATCTTTCAATTTCACAAGGAGTTCTAGTTCATCAACTATTTTTGTTAAGTCATCATTTCTTTTTGTGAGCTCATTAATTAACACATTTTGAGACTCAATTAAGTTTTCTTGTTCCTCCATTGCTTCTGTTTGTATGGCAACAGTTTCAACAAGCCCATACACTTCTTCTCTTGGCATTTCCAAAGAGGATTTTAGTTTACTGATTTCATCATCCTTCATCCTCATCTCAGCTTCATACTTTTCTTTTGACTCCCTTAGTCCTTTTTCTTTTTCATCTAACTCTTGGAGTCTATCACTGAGTACCCCTGACCTCCTGTTTAATGTATTCTCCAGTCTAGACACTTTTGCCATCAGTTCAGATATCATCTTATCTTTATCATCTGGTCTGTTTATTTCTGATTCAGCAAAGGTCTCAGAAGGAGCATCTTCAGATACAATTTGTCTCTGTGGAAGAGGTGCAAACTACTGATTATCTTCCTCATCATCAGATGATTGAGAAGAGTCTGTGGAACTGGTAGATTCACCAGAACTTTCAAATACAGCAGCAACTTCATGTGCAGGGCTTTCTTGAGATTCTTGATGAGTATGAATAGGAGAACATGATTGTGGGATGATGGGATCAACCCTAAAAGGGGATAAAACAGCAGCTTCTTGTATTATTTCACCAGAGTGAGGGGCACCAATCAAAGGTGACACTGTTCTAATGAGTTCTTCAGATTCTGCATGCTCATCAACATGGTGTTGATCATGAGCAGCAGCCTGCTTCACTGATTGTTCTAGAGCTTCTTCTTGAACATTCACTTCATGAATTGGTTCCTCATCAGGAACATCAACTTCCATTTCTTATGCAGGTTCCTCAATAGGAACATCATCATGTAAAACAGGTTCTTGTTGTTGTAATTGTTCCTCATCCATTGGCACATCATTTTGGGGATCTATTTGTTGTTGCATCCAAGGTAAAAGTGGAAAGAAAGTACCACTATAGAAATTTCTTGGATCTCTCTTCTTGATGTACTTCAAAGATTTTGCATTATAATGTGGAATTTCAAGAATGGGGCCTTCTAAAACCAGATCAGGAAAGGCTTCATTAATAAGACACTAAATGAATCTGGGATACATTAAGAACATGTTCCTTCTCCCCTCTTGAATGTTTTCCATCATTCCATTAAAGACATAGGCAGAAAAGTTGTAGGGTCTGTTAGAGCAGAGGGCACAGACCAGTGAAGATGTAGTTAATGGTATATCATTCCACCCAGTTTTTCTTTTAGATAAGCAGTGTTGGATATAATGAATGAGAAACCTCCACTGCAAATCTACCAGTCCTTTCACTATTTGTTTTGCCTCAAATCCACCCTCATATCCAATGTCAGCAAAGAATGACATGATATCTTCTTCACCAAATTCAGTTGGAGAATCAGGTTCATCTTCAAATCTCAAGCATTGTCTTATTGTTTGCTCAGAGATTATCAGTGTATGATCCGTAGTTATTCTTCCTGAAATTACTATTTCTCCATCATTGTTTACGACTTCTGCATTACTCCAAAATGATCTGATATAGTTCTCAAAGATCACTGGTCTAACTGTAATGGCATGGGCCACTCTGGTAGTGGCAATAAATCTGATCATGTCTCTGAGACCTTCTGCTTTAGGGACATCTAGATTGAGAAAACCACTGACATTGTGGAGCTTGCTCCAAGTCAGGTTAGCCATTATGTAATCTGCACACAAAGAGGATGAATTAGCGAGAATTATGTGTGATTTGTTCAATTTTGACTTTTTAGGTCAAAAATGAATTCTGCTTGTTACTGTTACATTAGATTATTTGACCTAATTTTGATTTTTCATGAAGAACAGTTCAAAGTTTTGTTTCTTTGTGTTGGGATACACTGATTTTGATTGTGTTTTAACAGGTTGTTTTGATGTCAACATTGTTATAAACTAGTATCCCCTGTTCATCGATGTTTTATGTGTTCTTAGAACCACATGAAATCTTTGATGTTTACATCGATCATTGGTTTTAATGAACTTTGTCATTCATCTAAATCCAGTGTTCTTGAGTGTATTTGAAGCATTTCACAAGAAGAAATCTTGTTCGACAGTCGAAGTATGTAAGAAACTGATAATCACCTTTTAGTTGACAATAGTTTGATTTAACAGACAATGTTGTTTGTTTTGATGTTGGATTTGAACAAAATGAAGCTTGATTAGTGTAGATTTGAACTCACAAGAAGAACGGTTTTCTGGCACTTGACTCACTATAAAAGTTCACTCAAAAATTTGAAAAGTAATAAATGACCCACATTAAATGAGTATTTATAGAACATTTCATATTTTTCATAAATTTTACAAGTGCAGAAAATTTTTACTATAGCAAATGCGCATTTACTGTAACAAATGCTTATGATCAAATTCAAATGTCAGCATTTACTGTAACAAATGCGGAAGAGTTAATTTTACCTATCCGCATTCACTGTAGCAAATGCGAACGAACAAAGTTAATTTATCAGCATTTACTGTAGCAAATGCGGGAGAGCAAATGACTTGTCCGCATTTACTAAACAAATGCGGGTGACCAAAGTTAACCACCCTTGGAAGCTGTCCACATTTACTGTAGCTAATGCGGATGAACAATTTGTTGTTCGCATTAGTTTACTTGTACAAAAACAGTTACTCGCATTGGTTAAATGACAGGGTTACCTTCACCCGCATTACCCAATGCACTTACCCGCATTAAATTTTGAACTAGTCAAAAATTAATGTAGTTGCAGTGAATGATTCTGACTGGTTTGTATAGCTGCTTCTGATTTTATAAAGATGAGTCTGCATTTTAGTTGTTTTATGAAGATTTTGCAGATTCTGAGATTGTCAATTCTTGCTTGGATTGTCATGTATCTTGATGTGACACAGATTCCCAACTTGACTGATTTTGGAACATATGCATCTTCTGAAGCTGATTATGGAGTTATTTCCATACAAACACAATCAATTTGACAAAGTTGTCAATTTAATGTTTGCAAATTTCATGTTTTTGTAAATATTTCCTTTTAAAATTTTATTAATCCACCTAAAGTTTATATCCATGAGGGATAAAAACTTTAAATAAAATTTATAAAATTTTAGGACAATATTTCTGAACTGTTTAATTATTTTGCACTTTTGTTTGAAATTTTAGGATCATATCAATCTTATATTTCATAAGTGCAAGTTGTTATGAGCTTATTGATTGAAGGTATATTTGTCCTTTTAAACTCAAACTTGATCAATATTGTAATGCATGTGATAATTATCATGTTTTGATTGAATTAAACATTCAATATGAGCCTCACACTCACAAGCATAGAAAGATCAACTATCCTCATGTACTGTATGGTAGAACTTTTTCACAACTTTCAATACCTGGTCATTTAAATTGTGAAGTCTCATTCATTTTGGTAAGGGGGATCCACTTTGGGATTCTTTTACCTGATCCTTATTTACTGTGATCCATATTGGGATTCTTTTTGCTCTTCACTTTGGAAGGTGATCCACTTTGGGATTCTTTTTGTTATATTATGGTTTATTTGTCATCCGTATTGGATGTGTTCCTCATTGGGAATCTTTTTGGATCTAGACATCAGCACTATGTGCTTGTTTCCCCAGGTCTTTGCACAGCAAAACAAAGGAGAAACTGATGGTTGAATGAGATTCATAAAGTTTCATGACCCGGTGTGTTTAGGTTGCTACACATACACACACTTGGATAAGTTAGATACTTACATGCTCTGAGATGATGCATTCACAGTTGAATGTGATCTTTAGTTTATCACAGCATTTATCTTCTGTTCCAAGTTGAGCCTACCCTCATATTAGGTAAGTCATGTCAGTCTTTCAAGATATTGAATTAAGCACAGTGAATGATATGACGACTGTAATTATATCATTTCCCAAATAAAGTACAAATCAAGGACTTCAACAAAAATTGATTTCTTTTTGTAATTTTGTGAATTTTTTTAATGTTTTTATAAATTTTTGAGTTTTTACTCAAGGTTAATCATGCCGATTGATTGGACTAAGAATTCAAACCGACTAGGGTCAAATGCATTAGTAAACAAATCAGCTAGCTGATTATCTGTGTTAACGTAAATCAGCTTGATTAAACCTTTTTCAGCACAGTCTCTCAAAAAGTGATATCTAATTTCAATATGTTTTGTTTTTGAGTGCTGAACTGGATTATTTGTTATGAAGACTGCAGCAGTGTTGTCAATATGAATTGGTGTGTGCAAGAAATTGAAACCATAATCAAGCATCTGGTTTTGAATCCAGAGAACTTTAGAGCAACAAGCTGATGCTTCTATGTACTCAGCTTCAGCTGTCGGTACAGAAACATTGGTCTGTTTCTTGCACTGCCATGACACCAGTCTGGGACCAAGAAATTGACAACCGCCAGATGTGGATTTTCTGTTGAAATTGCATCCCCCGTAGTCACTGTCGGTGTATGCATAGAGATTGAAGTCTCCATCCTTTGGATACCATAGACCAAGAGCAGGTTTGCCCTTAAGATATCTGAATATCCTCTTGACTACATTCACGTGAGATTCCTTGGGATCTGCTTGATACCTGGCACATACACAAACACCAAACATAACATCAGGTCTACTGGCTGTTAAATACATAAGTGAACCTATCATGGATCGATAGAGGGTCTGATCAACAGATTTTCCATCTGGGTCCGGACCAATCTTCACTTTGGTATCAACAGGTGTTCTAATGGACTGACAGTCTTCAAAATGAAACTTCTTCAACATAGATTCAACATATTTGGACTGGTTGATGAAGATTCCACTGGATGTTTATTGTACTTGAAGACCCAAGAAGAAGGTGAGTTCTCCCATAGCACTCATCTGGAATTTTGAGTGCATAAGATCTTCAAAGTCTTTGCAGAGCTGTTTGTTGGTGGAGCCAAAGATGATATCTTCCACATATATCTGGACTAGCAGCATCTTATTTCCTTTTCTCTTTCTGAACAAAGTCTGATCAATCTTTCCTCTTTCATACCCATGGTCAAGGAGAAAAGATGACAGAGTCTCATACCATTTCTGAGGGGCTTGATGTAAACCATACAAGGCTTTGTCAAGCTTGTATACCCTGTGAGGGAAATCAGGATCCTTAAAGCCTGGTGGTTGACTCATATAAACTTCTTCAGAGATCTTTCCATACAAGAATGCACACTTCACATCCATTTGATAGACAATGAATTTCATGGATGCTGAGTATGCAAGAAAGAGACGTATTGCTTCTAATCTAGCAACAGGGGCAAACACTTCATCATAGTCTATTCCTTCTTCTTGTGTATAGCCCTATGCTACCAATCTTGCTTTGTTTCTGATGACGATCCCTCTGTCATCAGTCTTGTTTCGATACAACCATCTGGTGCCGATAGGGTATTGACCTTCGGGAAGATCCACCAGCTTCCATACTTCCTGTTTCTTGAACTGCAGCAACTCTTCCTGCATTTCCTCAATCGAGCTATTGTCTTGTAATGCCTCTTTAATGTTTTTGGGTACTGTTTGACACAATAATCAAGAAAACAAGAAGATGTTTGCTATGCTTGACTTTCTTCGTGTCACCCGCTCGTCTAAATCACCAATAATGTTAGACACTGGATGATTCTTGTGTGTCCTGGTAATTGGAATCAGATCACCAACATTGGACACATCAAGATTGGAGACATTCAGGTCATCTTGGTGCGAGTCATCTTGTTGTAGTAGTGTGGGAGAGTGATGATCAGAATCAGAGGGAACAACATCTTCAGCTTCAGTAGCACTCTGAATACTCTCATCATTTCCATCTCTATTAGTATCAGCTGGAGCATGAGTTGGTTCTGAATGTCTCACTTCAGTTAAAGGTTCAGCTAAAGGAGATGGCATTGAACTGTGACCAGTATCTGTTGAGATACTTTCATTTTGTGTAACTTGCCAGATAGGATCAGCTTGTTATGACACTTCTTCATTGTCTTGATCAGAAGAAGGAGGAATCATTAGGAAGTTTGTTCTTCTTTCAACTGACCCTGATGTTCCTGCATTTGACAAATTGAACTGATCAAAAGATCTTGTAAATGAATCAATATCAAACAACCAGTCAGGACCATTTGATGATTTGGGAAATGAATGCTCATTGAATTGAATATTTGTTGATTCATCAATGATGTTTAATCTAGGATTAAACACCCTAAAAGCATTAGACACTAAGGAATATCCCACGAAGAATCCCTCGTCAGACTTAGGAGCAAACTTTCCTAAATGGTCTCTGGTGTTCAATATTGAGACAGGACAACCAAATGACTTCAAAAATCCAATGAATGGTTTTCTGTGAAAAAGAAGTTCATAAGTAGTTTTATTGTGTTCTTTGATTATCAGAGTTTGATTTTGCATAAAACATGAAGTGTTAACTGCTTCTGCCCAAAATGTAATTGGCAGTTTTGCATCAGCTGGCATTGTTCTTGCTGCTTCAATCAGTGTTCTATTCCTTCTTTCAGCAATTTCATTTTGTTGTGGAGTACGAGCTGCACTGAACTGATGAACAATGCCTTTTGTTGTGCAAAATGAACTCATGCTTTCATTTTTAAATTCCATCCCATTGTCACTTCTAATAGATTTTACTTTTAAATCAAGTTGATTTTCAATTTTGGTTATAAAATCTATTATGATTTAGGACGCCTCATTCTTATGAAGTAGGAAGAAGACCCATGTGAATCGAGTAAAGTCATCAATGATCATGCCAATACTCATGACGTGAGTCGGCCCGAAGAGATCCATATGAAGTAACTTCAATGGACAATTGTTAGTGTTCACAAGTTTTGGCTTCTGAGATAATTTATGTTGTTTTCCTTTGAGATACGCTGTACAGTGGTCAACAAAATGAAATTCCTTTTGAGGAAGACCAATTACATGGTTCCCTTTGACCAATCTATTCATATTTTTAAAATTCGTGTGTCCTAAGCGTCTATGCCAAAGTTGTGATTCATCAAATGATGCTTTAGACAATAGACATGTCTCTTCTGATGGATGAGTAGAATTAAGGTTCAAAACATAGGTGTTATTCTTCCTCTGAGTCTTCAAGACAACCCATTCTTTAGGAATATGAAATCCTGGTTTCAAGATGTAGTAATAAGTGTCAGTGAAATGAGTAGAATATTCCTTGTCACAAATCTGGGATACACTGAGCAGATTGAAGTTTAGCTGCTTGTAGTAATTGACTTTGTCAAAGGTTAGAATCCCATTCGTCACTGAACCTTCTCCTGTAATTCTACCACCTTGTGAATCTCCGCCGAATGTCATAGTAGTTCCTTGAATGTGCTTGAAATCATGAAGGAGGGAACTGTTTCCTGTCATGTGTCGGGAGCATCCACTGTCCACATACCACAAACTGTTGGGCCTGTATGAATGACCCTACATGCACCAAGAACTAGTTAGACGGAGGAACCCATGCCATGACGGTCTTGGGTTGACCTTTTGCATCGATCACTGTAACCTCTTGATACTTACCTTTTGTTTGACTTTTTGAAGAAGAGGATTTCAATGATTTTCCATTGTTCTTTTGATGTTTGATTTCATCAATTTCCTCTGACGAGTCAGAAGAGTAAACAAACCTTTCCTTTTGATTCTTGTGAACATGATGATTATGTTTTTGGTTTTCTGAAATCATTTTGATGTTGTTCTTTTGAAGAGATTTTAGAGGTTTGTTTTGTTTTGTCTGACTTTTATGTCTGACTTTATCAGTTGAGATTGATGAAATTGGCTTGTTTAGTGTTGTTTTCTAGCCTTTGTGATTGAAGTAACAATCAGCTATGTTGTGATTTGTCATATCACACAATGAATAGTATTTATTAAAATGACAATTTCTTGTAGAATGGGTGTTCATGTTACAGACAGAACAGTACTCGGTGAAGTAGCATTCATCTGTGGTGTGATTTGACATATCATAAAAATCACAATAGGGTTGCTTGCTTTTTAGCTTAGATGAAGAAGACACAACAGTCTTTAGGGTAGCAACAGATTGTTTCACAACGCTATTTTGCTTTGCTTTGTGGGACTGATGCTGCTTCTTTCTGTATTGCCTTATTTGCCTATCGAATTGTTCTACCTGTTCTTTGTTGAAAATATCAAACCCAATTCCTTGTCTGATATTTGATGAAGATGGTGAATCAGATTTCACTTTAGATTTTTGTACAAAAGTGGTTTTCCCTTTGGTGACTAAGGGAACTTTGGTTTTATCCTTGAATTTCAATGAAACCTTATCTGATTCGCTTGAATTTTTTGGAGATATGATCTCATAATCAGATCTGCTTTTAGCAGATGGTTGCACTGAGCATTCAGTAGTGTGATTCAATTTAAGATTTTGAGTAACAAATTTTACAAAAGGCACAATTGATTTGACTGGGCTCTTTGGTTTCTTGATAATCACAGGTTTGTCTGAGCACTCTTTGATTTTGATAGGATGACCCAATTTGATTTTATCCTCATCAGTTTCAATGTAAACACCTGGTTTGTTTTGAGGATTTGTTGTTTGAGAAATCATTGATTTGGGTTCAATAATTTTAGATTCTTTTGTATCTGATTGAGTAAGTGACTCAGGCATAACAGTGTAGTTATCATTATATGGAGGAGGACAAGTTTTGTAGCCTATCCCAGTCATATCTTTAGCCTCTCTTTGGGAGATTAGTTGCTCTTGCAGCTTGACTGAAGACAGCTGAAACTTTTCAAGTTTCACTTCAGTAGCTGATTGCTCAGCTTTGGACTCGGTTAACAGTTCAGTTAGCCTTTCATTTTCAGTTGCAAGGGCATACTTCTCTCCATGAAGTGTTTCCATGTCAGACAGCAAAGACTTGATTTTAATTTCAAAAATTCTCATTTCTTGTTTGAGCATTTCTGATTTTACTTTATCTTCTTTTATTTTATCGGCCAGCTTATGATTGTGTTCTCTATACCCCTATACTTCAAGTACACACCTCTCAGAACATAAGTTAGATTTTACCTCTGATGGTATTGGAGAAGGACCATCATTGATATGAGCCATTAGAGCATGGTTTTAGAATTGAGGTTGAAGTTCCTCTGCATACAGGCTCCAGTCACACACTCCATCTTGTCTGATGAAAAGAGCATCTGATGTTTGCTGACTGCTTCCTTCAGATTGATGTGTCAGCAGAGGTTGTCTTTGGTGAGGTTGCTATTGCTGACTCTGTTGTTGCTGTTGATTGTTGTTGATTGGATGATAGTTGTTATTGTGCTGAGTAAAATGCTGGTCATGTGATGGTCTTTTATAGCTTGTATTATTTCTCCTGGGAGAGTTACATTCCCGAGAGAAATGACCAGCCATCCCACAGTTAAAGTATTTAACTTTAGATTTGTCATATCCCAGTTTGGTGTTCTCATTAAGGCTCAGTTTCTTCCTTTGCGAAAGAATTTCTTTGCTCTCATAGCAATCATGGCCATCTGCCATTACAAATCCATTTCTTCCACATCATCAGGATCCATTTCTTCTAGAACTTCTTGAATCAGATGAGCTGATGTGAGTCTCTCCCCAAGGTAGGCTTCAAAGCTAGCAGTAAAGGCATTGTAAGTTGCCTTTTGTTCTTTAGAGTTTTGCTCATCATGCATGTTTTTAGGAGATACAGTGGGTTGAGCAGAAGATGGTTGTTTTTGAGGTTGTGGAGCAGCACAAAATCTTGTTGTTCTTGTTTGATCTCTTGATGACAGAAAGTCTTTTTCTTCAGTAACAAAGGCATTTTCAACAGAATGAGTTTCAGATGGAAACTTGTAAGCCTTAATGACTTGAGGTCCACTTAGATTTTTGCTCCTTTCATCAAGTTCAAGAGCCTCAATTTTTGCAATCATGATATCCAAGCTAGTACTCTCTAAATCAAGAGTATTCTTTAACATTGTAACATTCTGTTTCTAGCTTTCAGGTAAGCTGTGCAGCATTTTCTTGTTTAGTTCCTTCTCCTTGTAAGTGACCCCTATAATTTCAAGGTCATTTACAAGTTGCACAAATCTGTGAAGCTGTCTGGAGATAGACTCTCCTTTGGTATGATGAAATGTCTCATACTGATTTATCAACTTGTCTTTGTTAATTTCTGTAACTTCACTGCTTCCCTCACACATAATCTGTAGAGCATCCCAGACCCCCTTTGCAATGCCATATTTTTCTAATCTTTTGAGAACATCCATTTTAAGTGCTTGTGTAAGAATGGAATAAGCTCTAAGATCAATCTTGATTTTCTTGTATTCTTCATCATCAAAATTTAAGTTGGGATCCTCAATGGGAATTCTTGCAGTTCTGTATTGAGCAGCCTGATCAGCATTCAGGGACAGTGGAATGTGGGGACCCTTGCAAATCGATATCCAATAGTCAAGATCTACACCTGTAATGTAATTTCTAAAACGAATTTTCCGTTGCTTAAACTCAGATTTGTGTTTAAGCATAGGAGGTTTAGATGCATGACCAATTTCAGAATGATTATAGGAATCTATGTTAGTTAAACTGATTTCAACTTGTTGAATACTGTTTTAAGTTGATTCTAAGTTAGAACAGTGTGTTTTTCTTCAAATCTTATGTTTTCGGTCAAGAACAGGTCTGTTAAGTTTAGATCTGTAGATTTGAAGGAGTTCTAAGTTCTTGATTTTGTTTTGTTGGGTTCGACAGCAGCAGATCTGAAGATTTTGTACTTTGTGGTGTTCGATTACAGGATGTTTGTTTATCAGAAAAGTAGATCTTGCTGATGAACAACTCAGTCTACAGTTCAATCGATTTTCACCCAAAATCCGAGATGATTCTGAGATGAATTCAAGAGCCAAGGCTTTGATACCAATTGATTGGGTTTGAGAATAAGATTCTCGGTTGATGTGACTCAACCTAGGATCGAATATGCAAACTAAGTCAGTAATATAGTTGCGGAATCACTATATTACAGAACAGATGAACCTAAAATAAATGTTTGAGTAAATGCAGTACATGAACACTGAAGTCACTGATGTATAATATTGATGTTATAACTGTTGAAGACCAAAAGCTTACAAAGTTAGGGTATGTGACCCTATTTATAGGCGTATACATTTCCTGTACAAAAGACTAAACTAACCCTGATCTATATAAGTGAATCTAGTCTAAGTACAAAATAAATATAAAACAGTGTAAGTTGTTCATCCGCATTAGTTCATGCGGATGAATAAGTCTTCATTAGCATTTGTTGTTTGTAGTCAGTATTTGTGTTTGCTCACCCACATTAGTTAATGCGGATGAATAAGTCTTGTCAGCATTTACTGTTGTTCATCCGCATGGACTAATGCGGGTGAACAATCTTTGTTAGCATTTCTTTAGTTCATCCACATGGACAAATAAGGATGAACACTTCTGTTCAGCATTAGTTGTCTTGATCCGCATTTGTTAACGCGGGTTAACAAACACTTGTCAGCATTTGTTCACTAGTCATCCGCATTAACAAATGCGGGTGCTCTATACTTATCTTTTCTTGTCTTCTGTTGTCTTCTGTTGATGATGTCTTCTGTGTTCTTCTGTTGTTTTTAGTAACTAATGTTCTCCAACCAGAACAACCTCCAACCACTTCTTGAGTTGGCAAGTATGATCCTTTCAGGGTCTAACACCTTCGAAAGTTCTTCATATACTTCGGAAGGAAAAGTAATTAGTCTCGGAAGGCTTAGTTTTCCTTTGGAAGTTCTTCATACTTAAGCTTCAGAAAATCTTCAATTTGTCTTCGGAGGAGCAGCTTTGTCTTCGGAAGTCTTCTTCAATTGTACTTCTAAGTGTTGTTTTGGTTGCATCAGCCTCATACGATCCAACAAACTCCCCCTAGGCTGATGCTACCAAAACATTACTTCTCAGTTGGGTTCTCTTCTCTCATAGGTTTAGAAGGAGAGTGAAGAAGACCCTGCTATGGATCAGAAGATGAAGTTAGCTGAGATTCAGCTCTAGGTCCAGGTTGTGTTGTCTTAGGGTGTTCAACCTTGACAACCTCAGGTTGAGCTGGACTTGGTGGAGAATGCAAGTCAACAAGCTCTCCCTTTTTAATCTTTTGCTTGATCACTCTAATGTGCTCATCCATAGTGGATAGAGACATTTGAGCAGGCCTTCTTCCAGAGAATCCATATAGCTTCAAGAAGCTTATCATCCTTTGTTTGTCAGCAGACTAGTTTTGGCTCTTTTGGATGATGGCTCTTGACTTTGCAGCTTCTAAGGGGAGTGAGAGTAGTTCATCCACATTGTAGTTTCTGGTCCCCAAGTAGTTTATCCTGGCTGCCCTCAACTCATCATCCTAAGTATTTGGCCTGGAGGCAGCCCTGATGGTAGCTTCCATGAAACCTGGAAACCCTCTTGAACTTTCTCCCCTTAGCTTCCTCTTCCTCTCTTTTTCCTCCTCCTCAATCTCCTTTGAAGTCAGTTTCCTTTTCCCTTTATCACTCACAGGCCTTGGTGACTTAGGGTGAAGAGAGCTTTGGCTTTTATTACTTGATTTGTCAGTCTAGCTCTGGCCAGAGAGAGGTTGTGAAGCACCTTCACCAGCTGGTGCCTCACTGAGGGTAATGGGCGCTGAAGAAGTTCTTGTCTCAAGGTTCACAGGTTTAACTTCTGGGCCTTTAGTCAAGGCTTCCCCTTTGAAGCTAATCTTAGGGTCCACCTCAACATCTAGTTGACCAAAAGTCTTACCTGATAGCCTCTGTTTGCATAGTTTTGACCTCAGCATGTATTCTTCAAACACCTTTTTTTAAATCCTATCTGCTAATCTTGCAGCTTGTCTGTTTTGACTTGGGTTGACAAGTGGAAGATCAATCAGATGGATGCTCTCATAGAAGCTCTGGTTGGAAAAGTTGAAAATTTCCTGTTGACCCTGAGATCTAGAGATGACTAGAGCTCTTCTATCAGTATCATACCTCCATCCCATGATTGGATTCTCAGATTGATGAGATGGGGTAGGCATAGCTCTGGGAATACCTTCCTCAAACAAACTTTGTATAAGTGAGTCCACATCCATGTAGACTTGGGCAAGTAAGTCCACATTCATGTATACTTGAGGAGGTTGCTGAGTATCGATCATTGCAAGTAAGGGTGGTGAATCCTCAAAGTTCATACTCTGTGAAGAAATCCTAAGTTCTGTGATTCTTTGGACTTTCTCCCCCTTTTTGGTAGCATCACCTTCTTGCATAAGTAAGCTTGGGGTTGGGTTTGTCACATCCACATGTTCTTGTGGACCTGGTTGAGTTCTCTTGAATGGTCTCTCATTTAACTTGCCCTTGAGATCGATGATCTCAAGTTGCTAGTCATTGACCCTTCTTTGTAAGACAGTCACCTGATATTCCAGGTGACTTATCTTTGAGACTAAATAGGTGCATGTTATTGTTAGTTTTTGCATCTTTAGTTTCAGACTCCCCTAATTTTCATCAAAAGAATCATGGGGGGATAAGAGAATAGGACCAAGGTCTTCTACATCATCACCAGCACTTTGTTCTTGGCTGCTGGGTTTCCCCTGCATCATGACAACTTCAAGTGAACTGTCAATGTGCTGGGTTGCCATGGTTGAGGTCTTAATGATGCAGTTACTTGTTGAAGTGAGAGCCTCTTCCATATGGACGTCTTGAATAGGTTCAGGGAGATCCACCTTAGTAGTAGGTGGATGATGTGGGCTAGACATGGAAGAAACAGGAGACTCATGATACTCACTGGAGCCCATGTCTTCATCATCATATAATTCAAGGTTTGGGATTGGTTGGTTTAAATCAAGAGGTTAGGGATGGTAACTATCCCCTGAAGGTTGTTCACTAGAGTTTTGAGACTCTGAGTGAAGGCTTAAGGCTGTGGGGGTTGTGAGCTCCTCAGGCTGAGCATGAGGAAGCTCAGCACTGATCATTAGTGAGATGGGAGTGGTTTGCTCCTCAGGAGAAGTGGGAGCTCTAGTGTTCACTTCCTCCTGTATGGGTGATGATATAGGGGCCTACACAAACTGAGTAGCATGTGTAGGGGTTCGTTTGTATTTTCTTGGTAGTTGATGGTTATTTTTGGCTGTATTGGTGGTTGGAAAGTAGAAGGTGTGGGTTCAACACTAGCTGGTGCTCCTAGGTTGTCACCTTGAGCAATGAGCTCTAACATTTTTGGAACAAGGGCTGTTTCTACCCCTGAGAAGCCAACAGTTGGCTTTCTCATAGTCTTGAAGATGCCAGGCTTTATCTGTCCTATTTGGAAAAGCCCAAGCCTTGATCTTGGTCTTATCAAAGTGATTTGAAGAAAATGTAAGAGTAACTGATCCTATATTCAAGCTTTGAGGATCATTAGCTGTTGTTGATGAAGAACTTTTGGTCAATTGGTCTTTCTTTATCTTTCGCACCATCTTTGAAAGATTGGACTTGACCTTCTATACTTAGGACGTTTTGACAACTTCAGAAGTTTTGGAGACTGGACATTTGGAAGATCTTGCTTTCACTGCAGCAGGCTTCAGTACTTCGGAAGCATTCCTTTCTTCTGAGACCAAAATTTCTTCCGAATGCAAGTTTTCACTTGTGTTCTTTTTCATCTTGGAGCTTCCAAAAGGAAAGGATTTTCCTTCCAAAGCTACTTCTTCTTAGAAGTTTTCTCTTTGATCATGTGAATAGTACTTTTAGGATTGTAGATGCAATCCTTAGCAAGATGAGAAGTACTACCACACATGATGCAATACATTTGCTTCCTTCTGAGAGTCTTTTTTTGAGAGAAAGACTGAACTTGATCACTTTCCACCTCCATCTTCATCTTTACTGATGATGCAGCAAGCTTCTTAGGGTGAGGCTTGCTCTTGGAACTAGATGGTTCAGGCTGTGTAGCAGTGGTACACAGCTGATCAGCCTTCTTCTCTTTACTGGAATGAGTTGGACATGAACTAGAACTCCTAGTACTAGAGTTCATAGTTGAGTCTACAGCCTTCACCACTTCAAATCCTGCAGAGATAAACACTTGTTTTTGCTTAGAGTTGAAAGTGGCCTTGATCCCTTGAGCCTTCTTTGATTTTCTCTTTGCTTTCCTGATCAAGTTCTTCCTCTTAGGCTTGGTCATCCCAGATTCTTTTCTCTCCTCAGGAGAATAGTGACCCTTTTTAGGATGATCTTCTTCACTATTCTCAGAATCATCCTTCACTATCACCTTTTCATCCTCTTAATCAATAGGGTCTATGAGGGAAAGCTCACCTTCATAAGTTCCACACCTTGGAGGTCTTATAAACAATAGAGTGTGTGGAGGAGCTATCTCAGTAGATCCTAGTCCCTGCTTATTCTGATAACAAACTTTTGCATGCAAGGATGAGGATATCATGTTCTTGAAGGTCTCTTCTTCAAGAACACGTCTGCCCTGGCTTTGCTGATCACAAGCTTAGCCTGGCATTCAGTTAACTTAGTGATGAGATCTTTTATCTGAGTCCTGTGGTTGGTATGTTCATGCTTAAGAGTTGAAATGACTTTCTCAAAATCTTTCGAGACTTAATTGCTTTTGGAAGAAAAATTTTCCTTCAAATACATGTAAGTACTTAGAAGCATATTTAAGCTTCGAAAGATATCTCAGAATTTCTTCCGATGGTAAATTTATTATAAGTAGTTATTTGATTTGAAGACATAATTTTCATCCAAAGACAACTTGAAGTCTTCTATTTTAAGTTTGTAATCATTTTCAACTCTTTTGAAATCAGCTTTTAAAATTTTTAAGGACTCAAGATTAGTTCTCATCTCTAAGTTATAGGACCTATATTTGTTAACTTTAGCAATACATTCAGGTATACAAAGATGTTCCAATACCTTGGCTTCTTTATGATCTGCCATCACTGCTTGGTTTGGAGATGCATCCTTAACCTGAAAGCTCTAGTCAAAGCCTCCTTCTTCAACAGCAACTGCAGTTTGCTGCTTGGGCTTCTCATTCTGGGGAGCTCCATTAGTGTAGTTTGGTCTGGTTTCTGCTTGGCCACCATTTGTCTTTGGTGCCTTGCACTTTCTAGCAAAGTGTCATTTGGTTATAGATGTAACACTTCACTTTGCTTTTGTCCAGCCCAAACCTTCCACTGGTTGCATTGCTAGGAAACTTCCTCCCTGTCCTCTTGCAAAACTTTATGGCTCTGTGAGTGAGAAGAGCCATTTGCTGGACTATTTCCATGTACTCTAGATCATCTGGATGGATACAGTCCAGGTATTCAAGGGTAAAGAAAAAGTTTCCTGTGCTTTCATCAGTAGACATAAAGGTTTGTGAAGAGCTTGTCTCTTGGAATGGGTTTCCTTGGATGTAGCTCTCTCTTGGTGTCTTCGGAAAGGTGATGAAAGGTCCCTTTTGTGAGTTGTCATGGTAGCAGATGAGATGATGTTGTGGTTCTCTGCAATCCCTTTCAACCACATGAAGGACTGAACTCTACTGAATGTTGGAGTTATCACAATCTTGATAGTTACTCCAACAACTATTTAAGTATCCATAATCTCAACATACCACCAGCAGCAGCGGCTGAAGAGGTGGATGGTACATGAGGTGCATAGACAACAGATCCCCACATCATGGAGTCTTGAGACTTGATGAAGCCTTCCATTCTTTGGCACCAATTATCAAATTAATCAGGAGTGATCTATGGAGACTTTGTCATAAACCCGGTTTCCATATCAGCCTTCTTGATAGCTGCCATTTGTGTTGTTAAGTGTTTTGTGAAACTGAAGGGATTTAAGATGGTGAGATCTTACAATCAAGAGCCTAAAAAGCTATGATACCAATTGCAGGAACTTTAAAGGGATCGTCAATATAATCAGTCTCACAATGAGGAGAATTTTAGAACACTTATCAGATCAAATAGGGAACCGGGTTTATGTAAATGATACTAAGAATACAAGTAATTGAGACAGAACTAAGAACAAGAACAGACGAATATGGTTTTCAAGGATGCTGTATATTGCTCTCAAGTTCTATTACAAGTGTTACGAAGCATATAAAGAAATACAAGGACCTGAGATACTTTATACTATATCCTACAACCGGTTATACTTGGAAAACTAGCTGGAATTTACCACTAGACAAATACTATATTGCTAGAAGTAAAGTATCTAAGATAAAATATTATCCTAGATTAGGTAGTCATGACAGGTCTATGACTTACCTTTTGTCACCAACTAAGTATGGTAACTATACTAACTGATAAAGGTGAACAGTGGATTAAATTATGGTCAACTGCATGGTCGTGGGAAAGTGCCATGCAGTGTATCAGAGTTGGCAGCGGATGTCAGACAACCTATACTTATGTCCACTGGTTCATAGTTGATTCTTCCGAAGGCGAAATGGCTTCGGAAGAATATATTCTTCCGAGGCCTATTTATACTTCGGAAGAATCAACTTCTTCCGAGTCTTCTGCAAGTCTTCTTGACTTCATTCTTCGGAAGACTTTGTCTTGCATCTTCTAAGTGTGAATGCTTTGGAAGGAGAACTACTTAGTCTCGGAAGACTTAGATTTCCTTCGGAAGTTCTTCATATACTTTGGAAGGAAAAGTACTTAGTCTCGGAAGACTTAGTTTTCCTTTGGAAGTTCTTCATACTTAAGCTTCGGAAGATCTTCAATTTGTCTTCAGAAGAGCAACTTTGTCTTCGGAAGTCTTCTTCAATTGTACTTCTAAGTGTTGTTTTGGTTGCATCAGCCTCATATGATCCAACAAACTCCCCCTGGGCAGATGTTACCAAAACATCACTTCTTAGTTGGGTTCTGTTCTCTCACAGGTTCAAAAGGAGAGTGAAGAGGACCCTGCTGTGGATTAGAAGATGAAGTTAGCTAAGATTCAGCTCTAGGTCCTGGTACCTCAGGTTGAGCTGGACTTGGTGGAGAATGCAAGTCAACTAGCTCTCCCTTTTTAATCTTTTGCTTGATCACTCTAATGTGTTCATCCATAATGGATAGAGACATTTGAGCAAGCCTCCTTTTGAAGAATCCATACAGCTTCAAAACGCTCATCATCCTTTGTCTATCAGCAGACTTTTTTTGGCTCTTTTGGATGATGGCTCTTGACTTTGCAGCTTCTAAGGGGAGTGAGAGTAGTTCATCCACATTGTAGTTTTTGGTCCCCAAGTAGTTTATCCTGGCTGCCCTTAACTCATCATCCTGAGTATTTGGCCTGGAGGCAGCCCTGATGGCAGCTTCCATGAAACCTGGAGACCCTCTTGAACTTTCTCCCCTTAGCTTCCTCTTCCTCTCTCTTTCCTCCTCCTCAATCTCCTTTGAAGTCAGTTTCCTTTTCCCTTTATCACTCACAGGCCTTGGTGACTTAGGGTGAAGAGTGCTTTGGCCTTCATTGCTTGATTTGGCAGTCAAGCTCTGGCTAGAGAGAGGTTGTGAAGCACCTTCACCAGTTGGTGCCTCACGGAGGGTAATGGGTGCTGAAGAAGTTCATGTCTTAAGGTTTACATGTTCAACTTCTGGGCCTTTAATCAAGGCTTCCCCTTTGAAGCTAATCTTAGGGTTGACCTCAACATCTAGTTGACCAAAAGTATTAGCTGCTAGCCTCTGTCTGTATAGTCTTGACCTCAGCTTGTATTCTTCAAACAACCTTTCATGAATCCTATCTACTAATCTTGCAGCTTGTCTGTTTTGACTAGGGTTGACAAGTGGAAGATCAATCAGATGGATGCTCTCATAAAAGGTCAGGTTGGAAAAGTTGAAAATTTCCTGTTGACCCTGAGATCTTGAGATGACTAGAGCTCTTCTATCAGTGTCATACCTCCATCCCATGATTGGATTCTCAAAGTGATGAGATGGGGTAGGCATAGCTTTGGGAATACCTTCCTCAAACAAACTTTGTATTAGTGAGTCCACATCCATGTAGACTTGGGCAAGTAAGTCCGTATTCATGTAGACTTGAGGAGGTTGCTGAGTATGGATCATTGCAAGTGAGGGTGGTGAATCCTCAAAGTCCATACTCTGTGATGAACTCCCAGGTTTTGTGATTGTTTGGACTTTCTCCCCCTTTTTGGTAGCATCACCTTCTTGCATAAGTAAACTTAGGGTTGGGTCTGTCACATCAACAGGTTCTTGTGTACTAGGTTGAGTTCTCTTGAATGGTCTCTTAGCTAACTTGCCCTTGAGATCGGTGATCTCAAGTTGCTGGTCATTGACCCTCTTTTGTAAGACAGTCACCTGAGATTTCAGGTGACTTATCTTTGAGACTAAATAGGTGCATGTTTATGTCATTTTTTTGCATCTTTAGTTTCAGACTCCCCTCATCTTCATCAAAAGAATCATGGGGGGATATGAGAATAGGACTAAGGTCTTCTTCCTCATCACTAGCACTTTGTTCTTGGCTGCTGGATTTCCCCTGCATCATGACAGCTTCAAGTAAAGTGTCAATGTGCTGGGTTGCCATTGTTAAGGTCTTAATGATGTAGTCACTTGTTGAAGTGTGAGCCTCTTCCATATGGACCTCTTGAACAAGTTCAGGGAGATCCACCTCAGTAGTAGGTGGATGATGTGGTCTAGACATGGGAGAAACAGGAGTACTCATCTCTCCTTGGGAAGGAGTGGAGAAGAGAGACTCATGATACTCACTACAGCCCATGTCTTCATATCATAGAATTCAAGGTTTGGGATTGGTTGGTTTAGATCAAGAGGCCGTGGGGGTTGTGAGCACATCAGGCTGAGCACGAGGAACCTCAGCACGGATCATTGATGAGATGGGACTTGTTTGCTCCTCAGGAGAAGTGGGAGCTCCAGTGTCCACTTCCTCCTGTATGAGTGTTGATATAGGGGACTGCATAAACTGTGTAGCATGTGCAGGGGTTCGTTTGTATTTTCTTTTATAGTTGATGGTTATTTTTGGCTGTATTGGTGGTTGGGAAGTAGAAGGTGTGGGTTCATTACTAGCTGGTGCTGCTAGATTGTCACCTTGAGCAATAAGCTCTAACATTTTTAGAACAAGGGCTGTTTCTACCCCTGAGAAGCCAACAGTTGGCTTCCTCATAGTCTTGAAGACGCCGGGCTTTATCTGTCCTATTCGGAAAAACCAAAGCCTTGGTCTTGGGCTTATCAAAGTGATTTAAAAACAATGTAACAATAACTGATCCTATATTCAAGCTTTGAGGATCATAAGCTGTTGTTGATGAAGAACTTTCAATCACTTGGTCTTTCTTTATCTTCCACACCATCTTTGAAAAATTGGACTTGACCTTCTATACTTCGGACGTTTTGACAACTTCGGATGTTTTGGAGACTGGACATTTGGAAGATCTTGCTTTCAGTGCAGCAGGCTTCAGTACTTCGGAAGCATTCCTTTCTTCTGAGACCAAAATTTCTTCTGAATGCAAGTTTTCACTTGTGTTCTTTTTCACCTTGGAGCTTCCGAAAGGAAAGGATTTTCCTTCCAAAGCTACTTCTTCTTAGAAGTTTTCTCTTTGATCATGTGAATAGTATTTTTAGGATTGTAGATGCAATCCTTAGCAAGATGAGAAGTACTACCACACATGATGCAATCCATTTGCTTCCTTCTGAGAGTCTTTTTTTGAGAGAAAGACTGAACTTGATCACTTTTCACCTCCGTCTTCATCTTCACAGATGATGCAGCAAGCTTCTTAGCGTGAGGCTTGCTCTTGGAACTGGATGGTTCAGGCTGTGTAGTAGTGGTACACAGCTGATCAGCCTTGTTGGTCCACTTGACCGTTGATACAGTGCAATTGATTGATAAACACAAACAAACCCACTAATAACACAGATATCAATGATATTTGTATGAAATCTAGATCAAACAAATATAAAATGGATGAATATATGAAGAACACTCAGGAACACCAAATAAAACCCTTGATTGATCTAAATTGATTGCTAAAGATATTACAAAGTGAAAGCCCCTCAATCAATGGCTCATTCAAGCTCCCTAAACCTAATTGTCACTAATCTATATAGAGTGATAATATTCACTAATGACATATTAAGCCCCTAGACTTAGACAATTGGAGAAATTACATATAAAGCATAAAAATGACTTAAACATAAATCAATATATTTTGTTGACACAAAATATAGTTATTAACAATAAACTCCTAGTCATTTATATCTTTAACGTCTCGTCTCGATTCTTCGTTTCGAATGCGTCTATTTGCCTTATCCGATGACTTTGACAATGACGTTGACCTTTGTTGACTTTGACTGTGTTGATAATATAGACTATCCTTATCAAGCCCAACAATACTCCCCCTTAATCTATCATTATCAACGTCTTGTATCATGATCATCACCGATAAGTCAACCATATAATGATCTTCAATCTCCCCCTAGATTGATGATCTGGTATTGAAGATCTTTCATCTTACAGGCTCCCCCGTTTTGTATGCTCCCCCTCTTCGTGTGCATTCTTTGTGAATGATCAGGAACAGCTTTTCCAACTCTCTATTCTTGAGTGCTTCTGAAGATGTAGGAGGAGGAATCCAAGCTAGGTATCTTCTGCAAACTTGAAGAACAGGTTCTCTAGTCAGGTACTTTGCTTAGCTGATGATCGGCTATCATATGAAGCAAAAATCTGCAATACAATCACAAACACATTCTACATATTTCTCGTTAGATCATTTCAACAATACTAATAAACCCGTGTTTATCTATGAATATAAACATGCCAAACCATGTTCGTTTGTGTGTGAAATTCCCCGTGCAATGCATGAAAATATGAGATCATTTCAATAGCATAAAATGGAAGACTTGATATATATATATATATATATATATATATATATATATATATATATATATAAATTTTTATTTTATTATTTTATTTTATTTTACACCAAGAACTAATTTGATCATGAGATCACATCCTTAAGATATACTTAAGCACAAAGATGTATCTAAATATAGACAAGTTAGTGAGATCCCACTGATACAGAATCTGATCACGATTTTAAAATTTTGATAGCCAAAAATAGTTCAAGAATGATTGTTGGTATATTTGTCAATTTAAACCCAAACCTTATTCTTTTCAACGAGTGACGTGCAACTGATTTTATCATGTTTTAGGTTTGATTAGAGAAGCTCAGGTAACTTGGTTCCCACAGACATCCGGCGAAGAACTTATCCCATCATCAGGGCTTATTGAGTAATATGATTGTCTCTGCTTGGTTCCCACAAACATTCGGTGAAGAATCACTGTTCCTTTATTTAAGGGAACAGATGATGAGAGCTCTAGGTCTATACTTACGTATAACAGAGGAGATGATCATCTAAGCGTGCTGATAAGAGCTTCAGGTCTATACTAACGTATAACAGAGAAGATCATCGTTCCAGGTCAATGCTTTCATATAGCAGAGGAGATAAGCACGAAATATACATCTGAAGAGCTAACGAGAAGCTACATTCAGGACTTGGGGATATGGAGATTTTTGAAATGGAAGGGATCAAGGCAGAAGTCAGATACTCTCAACCCATTTTTGATGAGACTTGTAACTTTGTGCAGGCCGAGATGTCATCCTTATCACCAAGTTCTAAAGCTTTAGTTAGGCTACAGAATCAATGTTTACTTTGTTTTCGGGCTGAGCCTGCCATGCATATCATATAATGAAACCGTCTTTTTAGATTTTAGAATTTTAAGTGATACAGACATCTACATCAGTTACTATCCTTTCTCACAAAGGTACAAGTCATGCAACCAAGCATATAAAGAAAACATACTATCATTTCTCAGTCATCCCAAATCAAGTTCTTAGTTCCCATTTCAATTATACTAGCAAAGAAAGTCTTCCAAATTATACTAGCAAAAAGATGAGAAATGAAGTACCAAGAAAAGTGCATTGATTGTTAAGTGTGAACTGTAATAGTGCAGATAAGTATCCAAAGATGAGATACCAAAACCATAACCAGTTTGTTCCCCTTCAAATTTGACTGAGGAACATTCTCTGTTGGTAAAACGGATTACTAACAGTCCTCCTGAACAGTTCCTGCACTCATTAACAGATTAGTTAGAGAGGGGGACCCAGGCCATCGTGGTCCTGGGAGTTCCTTTTTCATCAGTGTACATAACTTGCTTTAGCACACACCCTTTTGAAAAATCATTTATTTCTTTAACCTTTTGTTTTATTTTCCAAATTTGTTTCTGTTAAGTTTCTTTAGATTTGAAAGAATTGAATTTGGAAATCATTTTCTTTTTAAGACCCGTAGGTTGAGATTTTGATTTTCAAATATTGGTCCTTTTCATCTTTGAATCATGTGAAACCGTCTTCACATGAGAAGGTTTGGATAGATTGTTCTTCATCCAACCATTCAAAGATGTGTGCTTTTTACTTTTTGAACCAGAGAAGCAACCCATGCCCTAAGCATGTCTTTGAACTTGAGGGTACTTCTTTAGCACATGACCTTCTTTTCCACATCTAAAGCAAGTTATGAAAGGCTTTTGGTTCTTTATAGTCTCGTGGAAAGCAGGAGAGGGTGGAGCCTGCTTTGTTGTTGTTGCAGCTTGTCGACAACCTTGAAGCTTATTCTTTCGGATATCAGAAGATTGAACTTTTTGAGGCTTTGTTGATATGGATTTCGAATTGAGTTGTGATTTGACGTGTGATGTTCAAAGAGATGAGACCTGAACATTCTTTTGAGAACCCTTTTGCATGACTGGTGACTTGGCAGACTTGGAGGCAGATTTGTGGCGAGCTTGATGGATAGCAGATGAAGATGGTGAGTGCTTCTGCTGAGTTTTAAGGGGACTGCTGATTTGTTTAGCATTTGGAGATGAGATCCGTATAGGTCTTGATTCAACTTTTGGAAGCATTTGAGACTTGACAACTTCAGGCGACTTAATGATTTTTGATTCATCATCTGAGCTTGTCCAGTCTTGTATACACAAGTCTGCTTCCAACGGATCTTGATTGATACCACTTGTTGAGTTTCGATTGCCTGACGATTCCACAGCTGTTCCTTCTTTGACAAACTTGACAGGAACAATAGAAGGGATGTTACCTGTTTTGAATTTGTTAAAGAAGTTATGGGAAAAACCTGATACTGGATTTGAAGCATTAAGGGTGGAATTATCATTTTGCTTATCAGTTCCTTGTTTGATGAGTCCCAAACCTGCAAGAAATCATATTCATCTCGAACCTTTTTGTGATTAATGCTTCTTAAACCTACACGTAGACTGTTAGTATCTGCAACTTTAGTTAAATCATTAGATGGATGATATTGAGTCATAGGAGAGTAACAATGAGGCTAGGAGGAGGATAAACATATAAAGTTTCACCACATCCCACACCCGTTTTGATTCTAGCTCCCCTTTGCTTACAGAATAGTTCTTCCTATTTCATCCCTGATATCGTCCATTTATCAAGTTTAGTTTTAAGCTTGCTAGTCTCAAATTCTGCTAATGTGACTCGTTCACTCAAAACATTAATCTCGACATTCTTTTCTAAAAGATTTCTTTTTTTAAAGATCATTTTCTTTTAAATCTTCTCTTAGTTTGATAAAATATTTGGACTCATTGATTTTAAGTTCTTTGTTTATTTGTTTTAATTCTTTTTCATTTTCTAACAATAATCTGTTAGCTTTATAAACTCCAAATAAATGAATTTTGCAGGGAGGAGAACACATGTCTTGAACAACCTCATAAGGAAGTCCCATAACTATCTTTTCAGCAGCTAAGGCGTTTTCATATTAACAGACAAGAGTGTTCTTTTTGTATTCTTCCTCCTCAGCAGCTCTCTTCTTAGCTTCTCCAGCTTCAACTTCCTCTTGCTTTCCTTCATCCTAAACTTTACACCGACTTGCATAATCACCAACATCACCAACACTCTCACCTTGAGTGTCACACCTAAATTCTTTGAAAGGATCAAAATTCTCAACAGAATCCTCATCACTGTTTACCACCTCAGCCATAAATGCATGGTTGACTTCTTCTTTAGTTTCTTTGATCTTAACACTTGAAGATACACCACCATAGATGAATTGATTATACTCTCCTCTTTTCATATCGAAATCAAATGACTTCAGCTTATTGATAACTTTAATGAGTTTATAGTCAGCAAAATTTCTTTCCTGCTTTAACAATCTAACTTGTGGACTCCACTGTGGAGGAAGAGATTCAAAAAGTTTTGTGGCTTGTTCATGGTTCCCCAGTTGGTCATCATACTTCTTAAGATTGCTTGCCACCATCAGAAATAGATTAACAAAATCATATATCTTTTCATCTTTCATGGATGCAAAAGAACCAAACCGACTTTGTGCCGATATTAGATTATCAGATTTGAAGGAATTAGGGACTTCTGAAAGAGCCCTTTTTAACATGATCAGAAATTAATTTCGCTGAAATTTCACTAATTTTGCTGGCAATTTCGCTGGTAGTTTCGCTAGTAGTTTCACCAGTAATTTCGACAGCAGTTTCGCCCAGCAGTGGCACGCTGATGCTAGTTTTGCAGGGTAGTTTCGCCCGAAACTAGTTGAACTTTCGTTTAGAAATCAACTTGGCAGCAATTTCGCTAGTGGCACACAAACACCATGAACTTTCGTTCAACGTATGTACTTTCGCAGGGACAAAGAAACCTGATTCAAAAACCAAGAACTGTGTAGTTTCACTGAAAGAACATGTAGTTTCGCTGGACGAGCTGTAGTTATGCCCGACGTATCTGAACAGCTTTGTTAGCACGAAATCAACTGAAATACATCCAAATCTCAATGAATTTGAGATCTGATGATTTGTAAAGCTTCCCACACCAATATCGAGCAATCCTCAACCAATTTCTATGTCCAAAACACGCAGATCAGATCGAAAATGAATGGACAGTGACTTTGAAATAGAAAACCAAACAAAACTCAAATAATCAAGAGCACAATGGCTTTGATACCATATTGTTGGTCCACTTGATCGTTGATACAGTGCAATTGATTGATAAACACAAACAAATCCCACTAATAACACAGATATCAATGATATTTGTGTGAAATCTAGATCAAACAAATATAAAATGGATGAATATATGAAGAACACTTAAGAACATCAAATAAAACTCTTGTTTGATCTGAATTGATTTCTAAAGATATTACGAAGTTAAAGCCCCTCAATCAATGGCTCATTCAAGCTCTCTAAACCTAATTGTCACTAATCTATATATAGTGATAATATTCACTAATGACATATTAAGCCCCTAGACTTAGACAATTAGAGAAATTACATATAAAACATAAAAATGACTTAAACATAAATAAATATATTTTGTTGACACACAATATATTTATTAACAATAAACTCCTAGTCATTTATATCTTCAACGTCTCGTCTCGATTCTTCGTCTCAAATGCGTCTGTTTGCCTTTTCCGATGACTTTAATAGTGATGTTGACCTTTGTTGACTTTGACTTTGTTGATAATATAGACTATCATTATCAGACCCGACAATACTCCCCCTTAGTCTATCATTATCAACGTCTTGTATCGTGATCAGCACCGATAAGTCAACCATATAATGATCTTCAATCTCCCCCTAGATTGATGATCTGGTATTGAAGATCTTTCATCTTACAGGCTCCTCCTTTTTGTATGCTCCCCCTCTTCGTGTGCATTCTTTGTGAATGATCAGTAACAGCTTTTCCAACTCCCTATTCTTGAGTGCTTCAAAAGATGTAGGAGGAGGAATCCTAGCTAGGTATCTTCTGCAAACTTGAAGAACAGGTTCTCTGGTCAGGTACTTTGCTCAGCTGATGATCAGCCATCATATGAAGCAAAAATTTACAGCACAATCACAAACACATTCTACACATTTCTCGTTAGATCATTTCAACAATACTAATAAACCTGTGTTTATCTGTGAATATAAACACGTGAATCCATGTTCCTTTGTGTGTGAAATTCCCCTTGCAATGCATGAAAATATGAGATCATTTCAATAGCATAAAATGGAAGACTATATATATATATATATATATATATATATATATATATATATATATATATATATATATATATATATTAATTTTAATTTATACCAAGAACTAATTTGATCATGAGATCACATCCTCAAGATATACTTAAGCACAAAGATTTATTTAAACATCGACAAGTTAGTGAGATCACACTCATAAAAGACTATTATTTATATAATAAATATATATATATATATATATATATATATATATATATATATATATATATATATATATATATATATAATTCAAGTCTTTCATATTATACTATTGAAATGATCTCATATTTTCATGCATTGCATGGGGAATTTCACACACGAACGAATTCGAGACGAAGAACCGAGATGAGACGTTGAAGATATAAATGACTAGGAGTTTATTTTTAATGAATATATTTTGTGTCAACAAAATATATTTATTTATGCTTTAGTCATTTTATATTTTATATATAATTTCTCTAATTGTCTAAGTCTAGGGGCTTAATATGTCATTAGTTAATATTATCACTATATATAGATTAGTGACAATTAGGTTTAGGAAGATTGAATAAGCCATTGATTGAGGGGCTTTAACTTTGTAATATCTTTAGTAATCAATTCAGATCAAACAAGGGTTTTATTTGATGTTCTTGAGTGTTCTTCATATATTCATCTATTTTGTATTTGTTTGATCTAGATTTCATATAAATATCATTGATATCTGTGTTATAAGTGGGATTTATTTGTGTTTATCAATAAATTGCACTGTATCAACGATCAAGTGGACCAACAAGCCTTCTTCTCTTTGCTGGAATGAGTTGTACATGAACTAGAACTCCTGGTACTAGAGTTCATAGTTGAGTCTTCAGCCTTTACCACTTCAAATCTTGCAGAGATAAATACTTGTTTCTACTTAGAGTTGAAAGTGGCCTCGATCTCTTGAGCCTTCTTTGATTTTCTCTTTGCTTTCCTGATCAAGTTCTTCCTCTTAGGCTTGGTCATCCCAGATTCTTTTCTCTCCTCAGGAGAATAGTGACCCTTTTTAAGATGATCTTCTTCACTCTTCTCAGAATCATCCTTCACTATCTCATTTTCATCCTCTTCATCAATAGGGTCTATGAGGGAAAGCTCATCTTCACAAGTTCCACACTTTAGAGGTCTTACAGACAATAGAGTGTGTGGAGGAGCTATCTCAGTAGATTCTAGTCCCTACTTATTATGATAACAAACTTTTTCATGCAAGGATGAGGATATCATGTTCTTGAAGGTCTCTTCTTCAAGAACACGTCTGCCCTGGCTTTGCTGATCACAAGCTTAGCCTGGCATTCAGTTAACTTAGTGATGAGATCTTTTATCTGAGTCCTGTAGTTGGTATGTTCATGCTTAAGAGTTGAAATGGCTCCTCAAAATCTTCCGAGACTTAATTGCTTTCGGAAGAAAATTGTCCTTCAAATACATGTAAGTACTTAGAAGCATATTTAAGCTTTGGAAGATATCTTAGTATTTCTTCTGAAGGTAAATTTCTTATAAGTAGTTATTTGATTTGAAGACATAATTTTCTTCCGAAGACAACTTGAAGTCTTCTATTTTAAGTTTGTAATCATTTTTAGCTCTTTTGAAATCAGCTTTTAAAATTTTTAAGGACTTAAGATCAGTTCTCATCTCTAAGTTATAGGACCTATATTTGTTAACTTTAGCAATACATTTAGGTGTACAAAGATGTTCCAATACCTTGGTTTCTTTATGATCTGCCATTAGTGCTTGGTTTGGAGATGTATCCTCAACCTGAAAGCTCCAGTCAAAGCCTCCTTCTTCAATAGCAACTGCAGTTTGCTGCTTGGGCTTCTCATTCTGGGGAGTTCCATCAGTGTAGTTTGGTCTGGTTTGTGCTTGGCCATCATTTGTCTTTGGTGCCTTGTACTTTCTAGCAAAGTGTCCCATTTGGTTACAGTTGTAACACTTCAACTTTCCACTGGTTGCATTGCTAGGAAACTTCCTCGCTGTCCTCTTGCAAAACTTCATGGCTTTGTGAGTGAGAAGAGCCATTTGTTGGACTATTTCCAAGTACTCTAGATCATCTAGATGGATACAGTCTAGGTCTTCAAGGGTAAAGAAAAAGTTGCCTGTGCTTTCATCAGTAGACACAAAGGTTTAGGAAGAGCTTGTCTCTTGGAATGGGCTTCCTTGGATGTAGCTCTCTCTTGGTGTCTCCGGGAAGGTGATGAAAGGACCCTTTTGTGAGTTGTCAGGTTAGCAGATGAGATGATGCTATGGTTCTTTGCAATCCCTTTCAACCACATGAAGGACTAAACTCTGCTAATTGTTGGAGTTACCATAATCTCGACAGTTACTCCAACAACCATTTGAGTATCCACAATCTCAACATACCAGCACCAGCAGCGGCTGAAGAGGTGGATGGTACATGAGCTCCATAGACAACAGATCCCCACATCCTGGAGTCTTGAGACTTGATGAAGCCTTCCATTCTTTGGCACCAAGTATCAAAGTCATCAGGAGTGATCAGTGGAGACTTTGTCATAAATCCGATTTCCATATCAGCCTTTATGATAGCTGCCATTTGAGTTGTTAAGTGTTTTGTGAAACTGAAGGGATTTAAGATGGTAAGATCTTACAATCAAGAGCCTAAAAAGCTCTGATACAAATTTCAGGACGTTTAAAGGGATCGTCAATACAATCAGTCTCACAATGAGGAGAGTTTTAGAACAATTATCAGATCAAATGGGGAAGAGGGTTTATGTAAATGATACTAAGAACACAAGTAACGGAGACAGTACTAAGAACAAGAACAGACAAATATGGTTTTTAAGGATGCTGTATATTGCTCTCAAGTTCTATTACAAGTGTTTTGAAGCATTAAAAGAAATACAAAGACCTGAGATACTTTATACTACATCCTACAGCCGGTTATACTTAGAAAACCAGCTGGAATTTACCACTAGACAAATACTACATTGCTAGAAGTAAAGTTTCTAAGATAAAATATTATCCTAGATTAGGTAGTAATGACAGGTCTATGACTTACCTTTTGTCACCAACTAAGTATGGTAACTGTACTAACTGATAGAGGTGAACAGTGGATTAAAGTATGGTCAACTGCATGGGTGTGGGAAAGCGCCATGCAGTGTATCAGAGTTGGCAACGGATGTCAGACAACCCATACTTATGTCCACTGGTTCATAGTTGATTCTTCCAAAGGCAAAATGGCTTCGGAAAAAAAATATTCTTCCGAGGTCTATTTATACTTCGGAAGAATCAACTTCTTCCGAGTCTTCTGCAAGTCTTCATGACTTCATTCTTTGAAAGACTTTGTCTTGGATCTTCCAAGTGTGAATGCTTCGGAAGGAAAACTACTTAGTGTAGAAAGACTTAGTTTCCCTTCAGAAGTTCTGCATATACTTAGGAAGGAAATGTACTTAGTCTCGGAAGACTTAGTTTTCCTTCGGAAGTTCTTCATACTTAAGCTTCGGAAGATCTTCAATTTGTCTTCGAAAGAGCAGCTTTGTCTTCGAAAGTCTTCTTCAATTGTACTTCTAAGTGTTGGTTTGGTTGCATCAGCCTCATATGATCCAACAAGTGTTGTTCTATAAGATTAATGCCAGATTCAGGCTTTACCAAATAACAAGGTTTTAGAAAAAGTACTCATATGCTCCTTAGAATAACCTAAGATGAAATATGTTATCTTATGCCTATTTCTTTATAGAATATATGTGATATAAATGATTCTATGTTATAAATATGTTTAGTACAATAGTAACTCCTGTATAATTATATTACTATAGGAAGATACAATGTCTGAAAATAGAAATGAACCAGAATTTAGACATGAACAAGTTAATAGCAGAAAAGGGGAAGATTCTCATAGGACTCAAACTTCCTCCTAAAGTGTTAGAGATCGATCTAGTATGAAACCAATTCTAAATGATGAAGCTATCCATAATATAGCAGTGGAAGTCGCAAGGATATTAACAAATGCCCAAACTAGTAATGTTGATAAATCAAAAAAGCAACTCGAAGAAAGCTCGACTGCTTCCACGCCTGTACAAGAAAGGGAAAGAATGGAAGAAATCAAATCAAAGGAAGCACTTATAAGTAGTTCATGACTTGCAAACCTCCACCATTCGAAGAGAGAAAAGGAGCCATAGAAGCCCAAGACTGGCTAAACCGGATTGAGTCAGCATTGGATGTTTGTGATTGTAATGATCATAACAAAGTATGTTTCACTGTAAATATGTTTGAAGGTGAAGCCCTTCACTGGTGGAACATTGTAGTCTGAACCGAGAGTAAAGAAAAAGTCAAGGAAATGAACTGGGAGCAATTTGTTCATAAGTTTCTTGCTAAATTCTGTCCGCCTAGTGAAACTGAATAGCTGGAGGTGGAGTTCTTCCAGTTGAAACTAGGAAACAAGACATACCGAGTGTATGTTACTCGTTTTAATAAAATATCTCGACTAGTTCCTCATCTAGCCACAACTGTGGAACAACTGATCAACAGGTTTATCTGGGGTTTACCATCTGAAATAACGGTTTTTATCAAATCAAAATCGCCTAAAACTTTCTCAGAGACGGTTGAAGCTAGCGCTATCATGGCTGCCAAGATGTTACGACGACAAACTGAATCTCCTGTAACAAAAAGAAAATGGGAAGAAGGAAAGGGTGACACTAGGAATAATAACTTCAAGAAACCTAGAGAAATGCCTCAATGTAGATTTTGCAATAAAAATCATTCAGGTCCGTGCCTCAATGTAGTGTTTTGAATGTGGAGATCCAGGACACATGAAACACAATTGTCCAGAGCTTCAACATGACAACATCCAACAACCAAACAAACCTAAAGGGCGCGCATTCGTGTTGACCACTGAGGAAGCTCTTAATGCTTCAGATGTGATTACTAGTATGTATCTTGTCAATACTATATATACACGAGTATTATTTGATTCTGGTGCCAATAAAAGTTTAGTATCAAATACTTTTAAGCCCTATTTGAATCAAGAATCACAAAAATTAGACAATGCCTTTATAATAGAAATGGGTGATGGGAGTCAAAAGGAAATCATTGATATCATTAAAAGTTGTATCATAAATTTGAATGGTCATCCATTTCCTATTGATTTAATGGCTATGAAACTAGGAGAATTTGATATAGTCATAGGAATGGATTAGTTAGCCCTACATCACGCAGAAATAGTATGTGATAAAAAGATCATTAGACTCCATATACCCAATGGCAAACGGTTAACCATATTAGGAGATCGCGCTAAAAAGATTTAAAATCTCATCACGATAGCACAAGAACAAAAAGGTTTGAGAAAAGGTTGTATTGCCTTTTTGGCCTATTGTGTAAACACCACAGAGATTAAGAAGATTGAAGATGTGCCAGTAGTACAAGAATACCTTGAGGTATTTCCGGATGAGCTCCCAGGACTTCCACCTGATAGACAAGTGGAGGTTCAAATCGATTTAGTACCTGGGACAGCACCGATTGCTAAGGAACCGTACAGACTAGCCTCGACAGAAATGCAAGAACTCAAGAAGAAACTAGAAGAACTACTTCAAAAAGGATTTATTCAGCCAAGCTCTTCACCCTAGGGAGCACCCATCCTGTTCATTAAGAAGAAAGATGGGACGATGCGTATGTACATTGATTATAGAGACTTGAATAAAGTCACTATAAAGAATAAGTACCCTTTACCAAGGACCGATGATCTATTTGAACAATTGCAAGGAGCAAGTTATTTTTCAAAAATAGACTTGCGATCTGGATATCATCATGTGAAGGTAACGCCAGAAGATGTACCTAAGACCGCTTTCAGGACTAGGTACGGTCATTATGAATTTTTGGTAATGCCGTTTGGAGTTACCAACGCACCTGCAGTATTCATGGACCTTATGAATAAATTTTGTAAACCATATCTCGATAAGTTCGTGATCATCTTTATCGATGACATTCTGATCTACTCTAAGAACGAGGCAGATCATGAACAACACCTCAGAGCAATTCTTGAATTGCTTAAGAAAGAAAACCTTTATGCAAAGTTCTCCAAGTGTGAGTTTTGGATATGTGAAGTTCAATTCCTAGGTCACGTAATCAATAAACAAGGTATACTGGTTGATCCAATGAAGGTTGAGGCTATCAAGAAATGGGAAGTGCTGAAGAATCCTACTAAAATCAGAAGACTTCTTGGGTTAGCAGGATACTATAGAAGATTTATTGGACTTCTCCAAGATTGCTATGCCATTAACAACGTTAACCTAGAGAGCCACTAAGTTCAATTGAGGACCTAAACAAGAAGAAGCTTTTAACACATTAAAACAGAAATTGTGTAGCGCCCCAATACTATCACTTCCTGAAGGAACTGAAGATTTTGTTGTCTACTGTGATGCATCTTATTATGGTATGGGATGTGTACTCCTGCAAAGAGGCAAAGTGATTTCTTACGTTTCTCGACAATTGAAGACTCACAAACGAAACTACACGACCCATGATTTAGAACTTGGTGCTGTAATATTCACACTAAAAATTTGGAGACATTATCTCTACGGTGCAAAATGTAATATTTATACCGACCACAAAAGTTTGAAACACATATTCGAACATAAAGAGCTTAATATGCGTCAAAGACGCTGGATGGAGTTATTAAGTGATTATGACTGTGAGATCTAATACCATCCAAGTAAAGCTAATATGGTAGCAGATGCATTAAGTAGGAAAGAGAAGCCTTAACCTATAAGAATTCATGCATCTAGAATAGATGTTAAAAGTAGTCTCTTAAATCAAATTAAGAATGTACAACAAGAAGCTCTAAAGGAGAACCAAGTTAAAGAAAGAATGATTGGGAGACTAAAGTTGTTGACAGCAGGAAGCGATAATCTCTTAAGATTTAACGATAGGATATGGGTTCCTAGTTTTGGTGGACTGCAAAATATAATCTTAGAGGAAGCCCACAAGTCTAAGTATTCCATCCATCCCGGCAGTGACAAGATGTACAAAGACCTAAGAGGTGACTATTGGTGGCCGAGAATGAAACGATCTATCGCCCGGTACATAGAAAAGTGTCTCACCTGCCTTAGACTGAAAGCAGAACACCAAAAACCGTCAAGTTATTTGCAGCAGCTGGATATTCTAGAATGGAAATGGGAGAAAATCACAATGGATTTTATTACAAAGCTCCCAAGATCGAGTCATGGTTATGATGCTATTTGGGTAATTGTGGACAGACTGACTAAGTCTGCACATTTTCTACCAATCCGTGAGGACTACAAGATGAACAAGCTTGCCTAGATTTACATCAAAGAAATAGTATCATGACATGGAGCATCTGTATCAATCATATCAGACATGGATAGTCGTTTCACATTTAGGTTTTGGAAAAGTTTTCAACACAAACTAGGAACCAAACTTAACTTAAGCACAACCTATGACCCGCAGACGGATGGACAGAGTGAACGGACTATTCAAACACTAGAAGACATGCTTAGGGCATGTGTATTGATTTTGGTGGTAGTTGGGATAATCATCTGCCACTCATCGAATTCGCTTACAACAATAGTTATCACGCCAGCATTAAAGTAGTGCCTTATGAAGCTTTATATGGGAGAAAGTGTAGAACTCCTATCTGCTGGACAGAAGTAGGCGATAGTCAGTTGTCGGGACCAGAAATTATTATGGAAACCACAGAAAAGATTCAGCAAACCAAAGAAAGAATGAAAAGTGCTCAAGATAGACAAAAGAGTTACGCAGATCAGAGACGTAAACCCCTAGAATTTCAAATAGGGGATAAAGTAATGCTAAAAGCATCACCTCTAAAGGGAGTGATTCGATTTGAAAAGAAAGGAAAACTTAAACCTCAATACATTAGACCATTCGATATAACAACCAAAGTAGGACCGGTAGCATATCGATTAAAGCTCCTTGAGCAACTGGTAGGTATACATGATACTTTTCACGTGTCAAATTTGAGAAAATGCCTAGTAGTTGAAGCACAACAATTACCATTTGAAGACGTGCACATTGACGAAAACCTTAATTTCATTGAAGAACCACTACAGGTCGAAGATCGAAAGATTAAAAAGTTGCATAGAAAAGAGATTCCACTCGTCAAGGTCAAGTGGAATGCACGTCATGGACCCGACTACACATGGGAATTAGAAGATGAAATGAAAGAAAAATACCCTCATATCTTTAAGTAAAGCAAAAATTTCGAGGACGAAATTTCTGTAAGGGGGAGGATGTAATCCCCCAATCTTAATATAATAGTTATAAATAAATATGTGAAATATGAAGTTTTTCTTTCATATATTGTCGAACGAGTAAGTAACAAGTAAAATGACTATTTAAAATTTTAAGTATTTAGACAAATTTTAGTATCGTAAGAAAACGTTTAAATATATTTAAATAGAATAATATTTTATATTTAAACGTGCCTCGTTTTTAACGAAACTTAGGTTGACTCGTAGAGAAAAATAAGCTCGTCTCAATGACGTATTTGAAACTTTGTAAAGCGTTATATTTTAAAAGTTATACGAGAAAAACGAGTTAAGCAGCTAAATTTATTATAATAGTAAAAAAATAAAATAATATAATATGAAGATATGAATCATGAATTGTGGCAGCCAATGTGTAACAAATGTGTGTATACATATCCAATATGTTGATACGTGTTTTGTATGCTTGCAACATTCATACCGACTTTTAAATCTGTTACATTTATATATACATACATATTACATAACTTTTATGTTCATAATTTTCAAACATCCATTACTCTGCTAAGGTATGTATTTTAAATTTCTAGTCTTTTAAATTTAAGTAAAATTATATAAATTCTAAGGTTTAGTATATTATTATGAGTAGGATTTATAAATTATAATTGTGGTAGGTGTTGGATAGCCTAACTTTGATTAGGCATGGATTGATCAACCATGCTTAAACAAGGTAAATGCTATCCAAAACCAATCATGATTATTACTAGGTAGTACTTTCTTACCTAACTAGTTGCTAAGACTTGCTCAAATTCCAATAAGGAACGCAACCCTGAAACTGTTTATCGGTCTCGATAATACTTAAAGACCAAGGTGAGTTATCATGTTTGTTTTCAAAACTGTGATAATATACTCGTTCTGTTTGTACCAGTAATGATTATAATGCTTACACGTGTCGGTAGGGGTATACAGGATCCTGATATATTTAATGGAGTATGTCGAACTGGCTGAAAAAAGGATAGGGTTCCTTGTATGCATCAGGCACATGCTCATACCTATTTGATAGCCGGGAGGGTCTAACAAACCCACTGCCGGTGGCTGTGGTAAAACCAGGGAAGACACTGTGCCTATGGACCCAAATATCACAACCCATATTGTATGCATGTCAAAGTTAATTTATTAACTATATAGCATGAGCTCACCAGCTTTAGCTGTCGTCTTTTTGAGTGTATGTATCACAGGTTACCCCTAAAAAAATGCTTAAAAGCTGCTTAAAGATAAAGGATCTAGAAGACCAAAAAGTTTTATTTTAATTGTTTTTTAGATACTGTTGTAAAATACTAGTGTACCAAGTTGATGATATTATAGTATGTAATAAAACATATGTTAGCTTCCGCTGTAAGTTGTATCGATTGTAGACTCCCTCCCAGGTTTCGTGTTGGGTGTCACACTCCCCCTAAGAACAAAATCTTTTTCGAGACATTTTCATATTTTCTCCCCCTAAAATTATGATTATCTTTAAAAATTAATAATTTTAACTAAAATGAAAACTATTTTTGAAAGGGTATATGGATAATCATTAACCAAAGATAATCATTCCTAGAGATTGGACTAAAAAGTCAAATCTAAATGATCGAACACCTTAGTAAACAAATCAGCAATGTTGTCATCTGATGAGACAGATTCCAAATGGATAAATTTTCTATCAAAACAGTCACGGATAAAGTGCTTACGAATGTCGATGTGTTTTGTCTTTGAATGTTGAATCGGATTCTTCACTATGTTTAACACTATAATGTTGTCACACAAAATTTTGGTGTCATAAAGATTAAGGCCATAATCAAGAAGTTGTTGTTGAATCCAAATAATCTGAGAACAACAACTTGATGCAGCCATATATCCAGCCTCTGCAGTGGATGTGGATATTGTCTGCTGCTTCTTGCATTGCCAAGAAATCAACCTATTTCCAAGAAATTAACAGCCACCGGTTGTTGATTTCCTGTCCAAGTTACATCCTACATAATCACTATCAGTATAAGCATATAAATTGAAATCAGAATTTTTAGGATACGAAAGGCCGAGTGTTGGTTGACCCTTGAGGTATTTGAAAATCCCTTTCATGTGAGTTTCTTCGGATTACTTTGATAACATACACACTGACAGACAGGAAACATGATATCTGGTCTGCTAGCAGTGAGATACATCAGAGATCCAATCATTGATCGATACAAATGCTGATCTACGTCATCACCATGAGATCAGGAGTTAAAGTAGGACGAGAAGTCATTGGAGTGAGAGCCGTCTTGGAATCCTGAAATTAATATTTGTCCAGGATACTGTGAATATATTCTTCTTGACGTATTAGTATTCCCTTATCATCTTGTTTAACTTGGATACCCAAGAAAAACAACATTTCCCCAAGAGAATTCATCTCAAATTTCTTTTTCATCATAGCATCAAATTCCTTGCACAAATCATCATTGGTAGATCTAAAGATAATGTCATCGACATATATTTGAACAAGAATAAGATCATCACCAGTCTTTCATAAGAATAATGTTTGATCAATAGCACCCCGTGTATAACCATTTACAAGCAAATGTTCAGTGAGGGTGGCATACCAAGCTCGTGGTGCATGATGTAAGCCATATAGTGCTTTGTCTAACTTATATACATAGTCAGGATGATCTGGATCTTCAGAACCAGATGGTTGACAAACATAAGTTTCTTCTTTCATTTCGCCATGCAAGAATGAAGTTTTGACATCCATTGATACACCTTGAAGTTCTTGTATGAAGCATAAGCCAGAAAAATGTGTATGGCTTCTAGTTTTGCAACATGAGCATATACTTCTTCATAATCAAGACCTTCAATTTGAGAGAATCCTTGAACAACAAGTATGGCCTTATTGTGAACAATCACATCCTTTACATCCGTTTTGTTTTTGAAAATCCATTTAGTACCAATCGGTAACTTACCCTTTGGTAGTTCACACAGGTGCCACACATTTAGCTTCTCGAATTGCATCATTTCATCTTGCAAAGCCTCAACCCAACTATTTTCTTTTAAAGCCATCTCAATGTTCTTTGTGTCACACCCTCAAAATCCACGTGCGGGGTTTTACCGCAAGGTGTGCGACATACCAGGATCTCAGTCATTAGTAACTCAGAACGACTCTATATGAACAAATAATCAAAATTAGAGTTTAACTTTAAAACAATACGGAAGCGTTTAATAAACGAGAAAAACCAAAGTAAAACAATATAATGTAAAATGTGCAAACACACGCGCCCAAAGTAATACCAATAAATACTTAAATGTTTCATAACCAAACCAAAGCAAGTTTCAATCATGCTGGTGACTACAATGATGCCGACCCGTGCACGTGCTCCTAGGCAATGGTAACCTGAACCTAAGAATAGCATACTAAAAGAGTCAACACAATGGTTGGTGAGTTCAAGAGTTTGCGTTAATCATAAAACAGTAACAGTTGCAAAATATAAGAAGTGTATTGAAATAGATAGCTAGTCTATGTTCATCAGTAATAATCATAGTGATTTCACGATTGAAGCTGACTGTGTTTCGTTTGTTGCCTCCCGTCACGACTTACCAGGTCGTGACGATGTTTGTGTTAGGACAAATTGCACCCGTTTGACCTCAAGTCGCACAGGTGGGGCTCGTCAGACCCAGTAGTACTACCCAAGATTTCCCGCTAATCATCATTATTAACAATCCGAAAGTGTGAGGACTTTCATGGTATTCAGCACTATATCATACTATACACAACTCATATAAAGTAAGCGTTTGTAAAACCAGTATGCTATCTCCCCCAAAAGAGAGTATGGAAAAGAGTGGGGCATGAACTCACCTGGTGTGCACAATAAAGACTTAAGAGCTTAACTTGAATGAGAGAGTGGAAAGACAACCTTTAGAGGTCACCTAGAACACGCAAGTACATAAGTACGTGTACACAGAATCATGATGAAACCCTAAGTGCTCTATAAACCAAAGAACTCAAGGTTTTGGAAAAAATTAGAACACATTGATCCAGTTGACCTGTTTGACCCGTTGGTGACATTATAGGTGAAAATCCATTTAAATCAAACATACGGTTCATCACACATGATTATCATGCAAGTGGTTCACATATATCACTTCATTAACCACATGTACTTCCTAGATCATCATAAAACCAGATTTTCATACAAGTCATGCGAATCTCAAACAATCATCATGTTCAACATAACTATATCATAACCCATGCATCATACACAGAATCAAATCATGCACAACATGCCATGTGAAGCCACTCACAACTTCACACCCTAAACCCTGCCAATCCTACTAAGTAGTGGCCTCAGATTCGCACGCGTGTATGACGATCATCATCATATTATTCAACAGAATCCATGCCAACCAAAATATTCATTAGTGACATAATACAACTCCAAACAATTCATTCTACCACCTTAGAAATCATTCATGAACATGCTAACATGATCCTAAAGTCACAAACATGCCCAAATCATCATATCCAAGTTTTTGTGCATAAAAAGTTTCCCTTTTTAGGAAAGTTCATTCCAACAATCTATTCTTTCATGAATTTCACACATAATCATCATTAACATGCCCTATCTAGCCCATAGAAATCATAAACATTCATCAAACACTTGCAAACTATCCAAACCTAATTCTTCATACTCAAAAGTTTTCACTTTTGGCAAGGTATGAACTAGCCAACATAATTCATAGATTTCTTGCACCAAAATCATAATCCAACTATCATCATCAATCACATTACATCACCAATTCATCATAATTTATCAACATTCAATATCAAAAGTTTCAACTTTTAGTAACCTATGAACTATATCATTCATTCTTAGGTTTCTAGCATCAATATCATCAATCTAACATCCATATAACATCACAAACCCATTAACAACATCAATTCATCATCAAATCACTATATCCATGCAATTAAAGTTACTATTATTAGCAACCTATAAACAACACATCAAAATCAAAGCTTTCTTGCATAATCAACGTTAACTAACATATATACAATCTAACTAACATAATAACATCAACAAACAATCATAAAGTCGACATCCAATCATCAAAAATCGACTAGGGTTTTCGGCCATACATGAAAACCATCAAAAACATGAAAAAAACCTAACCTTTAAACGTGTATTGACATGTATTTGATGATTCTAACTTGTTGCAACCCTTGAAATCGATCAAATCCGTTGCTTTGTGGGTGTTCTTGGCCGAAAATCGCAAAGGGAGAGGGAGAGGGGAGATCGCGGCCGATTATGGGGAGTTAGGGTTAGGATTTTGATTTTTGTTTTATTTAATTTCTTGTAATTACCATTTAACCCTTGTAATTTACATTTTATAAAAATTAAGCTTTTAAACTCTTTTTAAAAAGGTTTTTAACTAAAATAATAAGCATATAAACTAACAATAATAATCATATGCATTATCTTTACTAGTCACACAATACACGAATTAAATACACACGTTTTCACGTTAAGCGATAAAATTTACAATTAATTTTTAAATCGCGGAAGCACGTAAGCACAACTTAATAATCACATCATCAACTAAATTATTATTAGTTTATTATTATTAATTGTTATTAAGTCAACAACGTTCAACGACAACTAGTGTGTGCTCACGACACGTGTATGCAAGACTTAACGGAACTAACGGAGTTTGGTAACGGAAAATTACCGGATGTCACATTATCCCCATGTTGAAAGAATTTTCGTCCCGAAAATTGCGTTACATGGTATGTGTTCCATCACTGGTCTACTGCATTGGCACAAGCTAATCGAGTGAGTTTCGGGTGAGTTGTCACATCATCCCCATGTTGAAAGAAATTTCGTCCAGAAATTTAAATCAATACCTTCGCCGGCTGGCATCATCTTTTCGAACAGTTGAGGATACTTAAGCTTCATCTGGTCCTCACGTTCCCACGTGAATTCTGTTCCACGTCTTGAGTTCCAACGAACCTTGACTATAGGTATCTTGCTTTGTTTAAGTGTCTTTACCTCACGATCCATCATCTTGACTGGTTCCTCAATGAAGCGTAATTGTTCATCTACTAGGACTTCCTCAAGCGGTACGATCATCGTTTCATCCGTTAAACACTTCTTTAGATTTGAAACATGGAATACGTCATGGATTCCACTCAATGAATTAGGTAAGGCTAGTCGATAGGCCACTGAACCTATTCTTTCCAATATCTCAAACGGTCCAACGTATCTCGGATTTAGTTTTGCTCTTTTACCAAACCAAATCACGCCTTTCCACGGTGAGACTTTCAATAAGACTTTGTCACCAATCTGGAACTCTAGAGGTTTCCGTCGCTTATCTGCATAACTTTTCTGTCTGTTGCGCGCTGTAGCCATACGGTTCCTTATTTGTACAATCTTCTCAGTGGTCTCGTGTACAAACTCAGGACCCGTTAGCTGGCTATCACCAATTTCAGCCCAACAAACTGGTGATCTACATTTTCGCCCATACAAAGCTTCAAAAGGTGTTGCCTTTATGCTAGTGTGATAACTGTTGTTGTAAGAAAATTCCACCAATGGTAGTTGAACTTCCCAGTTATTCCCGAAGTCAATCACACAAGCACGTAGCATGTCCTCCAACATCTATATAGTACGCTCATTTTGACCATCAGTCTGTGGATGATAAGCAGTACTCATATCCAATCGCGTACCCAAAGATTTCTGCAACGACTGCCAGAAATGCGATGTGAAACGAGCATCGCTGTCTGAAATGATTGAAATCGGTATACCATGTCTTGACACTATTTCCTTCAAATAAAGTCGGGTTAACTTCTCCATCTTGTCTGTTTCCCTTATTGCCAAGAAATGAGCAGACTTCGTTAATCGGTTTACGATAACCTATATCGTGTCACAACCAGTAGGAGTCCGTGGTAGTTTGGTAATGAAATCCATTGAGATTTGCTCCCACTTCCACATAGGGATATCATGTTGTTGTAATAGTCCAGATGGTTTCTGATATTCCACTTTTACCTTTGAGCAGGTCAGACACTTACTCACATATGTAGCTACATCCACTTTCATGTTAGGCCACCAATAGTGCGCCTTCAAGTCATGATACATCTTATCAGATCCAGGATGTATAGAGTACTTAGACTTGTGTGCCTCACTCATGACCAAGTCTCTCAGATTTTCAGGTAGAGGTATCCAGAGTCTGTCCATGAAATAACAAATCCCATCCGCTTTCACTTCAAGCTGTTTGTCCATTCCTCGTAAGGATTCAGATCCAATGTTTTCTGCTTTCAGAGCTACGATCTGAGCCTCTCGAATTTGTTCAGGTAACCGTGTGCTAATGGTGAGTTGCAAAGCTCGTACGCATCGAGGCTTAGTAGTTTCTTTTCTACTCAGCGTGTCAGCAACTACATTAGCTTTTCCCGAATGGTATTTGATAGCACAATCATAGTCGTTCAATAATTCCACCTAGCATCTTTGCCTCATATTCAATTTCTTTTGCTCAAAGATGTGCTGAAGACTCTTGTGATTGGTGTAAATCGTGCACTTGGTACCGTACAAGTAATGTCTCCAGATCTTTAAGGCAAAAACTACCGCACCCAGCTCCAAGTCATGGGTGGTATAGTTCTTCTCATGAACCTTCAGTTGTCTCGAGGCGTAAGCTATCACTTTACCTCGCTGCATCAAGACACAACCAAGTCCTTGAGCAGAAGCATCACAATAAACTACAAAGTCATCACTTCCCTCCGGTAATGCCAATATCGGCGCGCTACACAGCTTCTGCTTCAGTAACTGGAAAGCGGACTCTTGACTATCACCCCATTTATACAGTGTTCATTTATGAGTCAAAGCCGTGAGAGGTTGTGCGATCTTGGAAAATCCTTCAATGAACAGTCGATAATATCCTGCCAGTCCAAGAACTGTCGTATCTCACTAGGCGCCTTGGGAACTAACCAATTTTTTATCGCCTCAATCTTCGCTGGATCAACATGCATCCCTTTCTCATTAACAATATGACCCAAGAATTGCACTTCACGTATCCAGAAATCACACTTGGAAAACTTGGCATACAGTTGTTCTTTCCTGAGTAATTCCAGGATTAAACGTAAGTGCTCCTCATGTTCTTCCTTGGTCCTTGAGTAGATCAATATGTCATCAATAAACACAATCACAAACTAATCGAGATAGGGTTTGCACACATGATTCATGAGATCCATGAATACGGCTGGTGCATTCGTCAACCCGAATGGCATGACCAAGAACTCGTAATGACCATAACGTGTACTGAAAGCTATCTCGAGATGTCCTCCTCTCGAACTCTCAGTTGAGGCTACCTAGACCTCAAGTCAATCTTAGAATAGTAGCTTGATCCTTGAAGTTGATCGAACAAATCATCTATATGAGGTAGCGGGTATCTATTCTTGATCGTAACCTTGTTCAGTTCTCTATAGTCAATGCATATTCAAAATGTGCCATCCTTCTTCTTAACAAATAGAACTGGTGCTCCCTAAGGCAACGAGCTTGGTCGGATAAACCCTTTATCCAACAGCTCTTGTAATTGAGCAGATAATTCTTGTAGTTCGTTCGGAGCTAACCGGTAAGGTTCTCTCACAATCGGAGCGGCTCCTGGAGTCAAATTAACCTGGAATTCAACTTGACGATGAGGTGGTAATCCAGGCAGATCCTCTGGAAACACCTCAGGAAAGTCACGAACGACAAGGATATCCTCTATCCTCTTTTCTTCTGGTTATTTATCAGTAACGAGGGCTAATATGGCTAAGCGACCTTTCCGCAACAACTTCTGTGCTTTCATGAATGAGATGACGCCCATCACTGCACCACTTCTATCACCTCAGACTGTAAGAATTTCTTCACCAATAGGGATTCATATGATCTTCTCGTGACATACGACTTCCGCCTGCTTGTCGGAAAGCCAATCCATGCCTACTACTACATCAAAACTCCTTAGAATAATAGGCATGAGATCTATGTCAAAGGTATGACCAGCAAGTTCTATCTTGCAATCTCTAAGGATATGCGTTACGTGAATCTGCTTACCATCAGCTAACTCTACAGTGTAGTTAGATTCTAATGCTGAGGGCATATCACTTAAAAGACTACTAAACTTAGTGGAGATGAAACTTCTATCGGCTCCAGTGTCAAACAGTTCAGTAGCAAAACGACCGTTAATAGAAAATTTACCAGTAACAATAGTAGGTTCGTTTAGAGCCTCACTTGAACCGATAACAAAGGCTCTCCCTTTTGTTCCACCGTTCTTACCACCGTTGCTGTTGCCATTGCCATTGTTGTTGTTGTTGTTGTTGTTGTTGCTCCCACCGTTGTTTGCACCATTCCAGTTCTTCCTCAACCGAGGACAGTTTCTCCTATAATGGCCCTCTTTCCCACATTCAAAGCAGCCTTTGGGTGTTTCCTGAGATTGTTGTGGCTTTTTATCAGCTCGCCACAGCAGTCTTTCGCTGCATGTCCAATCTTTCCACAGCGCTGGCATTTGAAGCTGTCACATCTGCCCACATGATGATAGTTACACCAGTTGCACTTTGGGTGTCTCCCTCCGTATCCACTTGGCCCTTGGTTTGAGGGGGTCGTTTGGTTAAAGCTTTTGTTGTTGTCGAACCTCTTTTGTTGCTAATGATGCTGTTGCTACTGAGGTTGACTGTTTGACGATGATCCCTTGTTGCCTGGGCCGTCCCAATTGCGTTTATTGTCGGGCACGCTTGCCACAGCGCCCCGCTTGGGTAGTTTACCTTGCCTTACCACTTGATCAGTAAGTTTGTGGGCTAGTCAGATCACCTGTTGAATAGTAGAGAGGTTTGTAGCAGTCACCATGCTCTGTATCTCCGGAACCAAACCACGTAGATAAAGCTCAATCCGCTTAACCGACGTGTCGATCATGCCTGGGCAAAGCGTTGCCAACTCGTGAGACCTTGTTGTGTAGACCTCAATCTCAGATTCTTTCCATCTTTAATTGCTAGAAAGCCTCCAACTTCTAGACTTCATCCAGTTCTTCCTCCGGATCTTCTTCTGGTTCTTCCTTATTAGGGTCTTCCCCAGGTGTAGGGGCTTCAGCAATCTGAAGCGTTGCTAGCTGTGCCTCTAGGTCAACAAATCTATCATCTACCACTATGTTCTGATGATCATGCGTGTTCCTGCGCTCGGTAAGCGTTAGCATATTGCCTGCCAGAGTCTGATGCCCACTAATGGCCATCGAAAGTGGCTCCTGAAGCGTCTCTACCTGGAAATGCAACTGAAGCATCTCATATCGTAAAGCGGAGTTCTCATTAGTGAGTCCTATAATACGCTGCTGCTCTGTGTCTAGTGTAGCCACCAATGCTACAAAATGCCTGCTCGTGTGGGATGTCCAAGGTAGGAAGAGTAGGCAATGCAGAGGCTGTCGATGACCTAGTCCTAGGTCAGGTAGGGGCTACAGGTGGTACACGCTCTCTATAAGCCATACGGTATATGTAGGTGGGGTAGAAATTCCAGTTCCGCGGAAGATCGAGCTCAGGAGGTATGAAAGGCTTATCCCAGTCTATCTCGCCAGGAGGATAAGGATGTCGGGGCTAGTTAAATCCCCTATCAGGTACGGGAGAAGTAGGAGGTGACTCATATCACGCCGGTCTCTTACCCAAATCACGGGATGACGATGCCATGCTGTGAAGTACGTGTTGCGTATGCCAATGAGTATACAGTAAAGAATAAGTGACAAGTAACTAACAACTGTGCGGTTATAGTCTAGTGTGTGTATGCAACCTAGTTCCCTATAACCAATGGCTCTTATACCAATCTATCACACCCTCAAAATCCACGTGCGGGGTTTTACCGCAAGGTGTGTGACATACCAGGATCTCAGTCATTAGTAACTCAGAATGACTCTATATGAACAAATAATCAAAATCAAAGTTTAACTTTAAAACAATGCAGAAGCGTTTAATAAACCAGAAAAACCAAAGTAAAACAATATAATGTAAAATGCGCAAACACACGCGCCCAAAGTAATACCAACAAATACTTAAATGTTTCATAACCAAACCAAAGCAAGTTTCAATCATGCTGATGACTACAATGATGCCGACCCGTGCACGTGCTCCTAGGCAATGGTAACCTCAACCTGAGAATAGCATACTAAAAGAATCAACACAATGGTTGGTGAGTTCAAGATTTTGCGTTAATCATAAAACAGTAACAGTTGCAAAATATAAGAAGTGTATTGAAATAGATAGCTAGTCTATGTTCATCAGTAATAATCATAGTGATTTCGTGATTGAAGCTGACTGTGTTTCGTTTGTTGCCTCCCATCACGACTTACCAGGTCGTGACGATGTTTGTGTTAGGACAAAATTGCACCCGTTTGACCTCGAGTCCCACAGGTGGGGCTTGTCAGACCCAGTAGTACTACCCAAGATTTCCCGCTAATCATCATTATTAACAATCCAAAAGTATGAGGACTTTCATGGTCTTCAGCACTATATCATTCTATACACAACTCATATAAAGTAAGCGTTTATAAAACCAGTATGCTATCTCCCCCAAAAGAGAGTATGGAAAAGATTGGGGCATGAACTCACCTGGTGTGCACAATAAAGACTTAAGAGCTTAACTTGAATGAGAGAGTGGAAAGGCAACCTTTAGAGGTCACCTAGAACACGCAAGTACATAAGTACGTGTACACATAATCATGATGAAACCCTAAGTGCTCTATAAACCAAAGAACTCAAGGTTTTGGAAAAAACAGAACACATTGATCCAGTTGACCCGTTGGTGACATTATAGGTGAAAAGCCATTTAAATCCAACATACGGTTCATCACACATGATTATCATGCAAGTTGTTCACATATATCACTTCATTAACCACATGTACTTCCTAGATCATCATAAAACCATATTTTCATACAAGTCATGCGAATCTCAAACAATCATCATGTTCAACATAATTATATCATAACCCATGCATCATACACAGAATCAAATCATGCACAACATGCCATGTGAAGCCACTCCTGACTTCACACCCTAAACCCTGCCAATCCTACTAAGTAGGGGCCTCAGATTCGCACGCGTGTATGACGGTCATCATCATATTATTCAATAGAATCCATGCCAACCAAAATATTCAACAGTGACATAATACTACCCCAAACAATTCATTCTACCATGTTAGAAATCATTCATGAACATGCTAACATGATCCTAAAGTCACAAACATGCCCAAATCATCATATCCAAGTTTTTGTGCATAAAAAGTTTCCCTTTTTGGGAAAGTTCATTCCCACAATCTATTCTTTCATGAATTTCACACATAATCATCATTAACATGCCCTATCTAGCCCATAGAAATCATAAACATTCATCGAACACTTGCAAACTATCCAAACATAATTCTTCATACTCAAAAGTTTCCACTTTTGGCAAGGTATGAACTAGCCTACATAATTCATAGATTTCTTGCACCAAAATCATAATCCAACACCCGTGTATCATCATCAATCACATTACATCACCAATTCATCATAATTTATCAACATTCAATATCAAAAGTTTCTACTTTTAGTAACCTATGAACTATATCATTCATTCTTAGGTTTCTAGCATCAATATCAAATCTAACATCCATATAACATCACAAACCCATTAACAACATCAATTTATCATCAAATCACCATATCCATGAAATTAAAGTTACTATTATTAGCAACCTACGAACAACACATCAAAATCAAAGCTTTCTTGCATAATCAATGTTAACTAACATATATAGAATCTAACTAACATAATAACATCAACAAACAATCATGAAGTCGACATCCAATCATCAAAAATTGACTAGGGTTTTCGGCCATACATGAAAACCATCAAAAACATGAAAAAAACCTAACCTTTAAACGTGTATTGACTTGTATTTGATGATTCTAACTTGTTGCAACCCTTGAAATCGATCAAATCCGCTGCTTTGTGGGTGTTATTGGCCGAAAATCGCAAAGGGAGAGGGAGAGGGGAGATCGCGGCCGATTATGGGGAGTTAGGGTTAGGATTTTGATTTTTGTTTTATTTAATTTCTTGTAATTACCATTTAACCCTTGTAATTTACATTTTATAAAAATTAAGCTTTAAACTCTTTTTAAAAAGGTTTTTAACTAAAATAATAAGCATATAAACTAACAATAATAATCATATGCATTATCTTTACTAGTCACACAATACACGAATTACATACACACGTTTTCACGTTACGCGATAAAATTTACAATTAATCTTTAAATCGCGTAAGCACATAAGCACAACTTAATAATCACATCATCAACTAAATTATTATTAGTTTATCATTATTAATTGTTATTAAGTCATCAATGTTCAACGACAACTAGTGTGTGCTCACGACACGTGTATGCAAGACTTAACGGAACTAACGGAGTTTGGTAACGAAAAATTACCGGATGTCACACTTTGGCACAATTTAAGATATAAAACATGAACACAAACATGTATTTATTATGCCAGATTGACTTCAAGTTCAGACACCTTGTGATAACAAACCAATGATTGCTTCAATAGGATGATCCTTATGAATTCTTAGCTGAGGAATGGTATCTTTAGAAATAACTTCGTCTAAATTAGACATATGACCAACCGGTCCTTCAGCATTGTTCCCTCCTTCAGGTTGATACATAATATCTTCCTATTGAAGAATATCATTATCAATAGATAAATCTTCAAATGGAACTTGAATTTTATCAATCAGATCAATTTGAGTAGAAGAAGAACTCTGATCAGAAACCTGTGGAGCTTGTTCAACAACTGGATTAGAATGAGATAAATTAGATTCAGAAGTAGAGCGTGGAACAGCTGTGACATTTGAAGAAGAAGTTATATCTGAAGATTTTCCTATTGCTGAAGATGAGATAGATCCAACATCATCATTAAAGATATCTTAAATTGATGATGTTAAAGATGGATTAGCTGTAGAAACAACAGATGATTAAATGTTTCAAATAGTGAAGCATAATCATATACCCATAAAGGTGCTGAACCCGCATCTGTTTTGTTAGATTCATGCCAATCGATATCAAATAACTCAATTATTTGTTTAGTTCTTTTATTATAAACCCAATATGCGACTTTTTTGGCTGAATATCCAATAAAATAACATTCATCAGCTTTTTCATCAAATTTTGATTTAGAATCAGATGTGTTTAACAAAGTACAACAACATCCAAAGGTTTTGAAATACTAACTTTGGGTTATTGTTTGAAAAAGATTTCATAAGGAGTCATGTTTTGTTGTTTGTTGATTAACACACGATTTTGAACATAACATGCAGTGTTAACAGCTTCAGCCCAAAAGAATGACAGTAATTTGGCTGCTGATAACATTGTTCTGGTAGCTTCAATTAAAGTTTTGTTTCATCTTTTAGCAACCCCATTTTGTTGTGGAGTTCCCGTAGAACTGAATTGTCTAGCTATCCCCTTTGAATCACAAAATTCATTCAGGGTATAATTGTAGAATTCTGTTCCATAATCACCTCGAATGCACTTGATGGTTTTGTCAATCTAATTCTCCACTAGGGTCATGAACATTATCAGCAAGTGAGGTGTCTCATATTTGGTTGCTAAAAAGAAAACACATGCAAATCTAGAAAAATCATTGGTAATAACCAAGCAGTATGCACAATGTCCTAAATTCAAAACACTAACAGGACCAAATAAATCCATGTCTAATAGTTGAAGGATTGAGTCAGTTTTGGTATGACCAACTGGTTTATGAGAAAGTTTATGTTGTTTCCCTTTTGAACATGACAGACAATGTTTAGTAAGCTGAAATTCTTTCAATGGTAGGCCTACAACATGATTTCCTCTAACCAGCTTGTTCATATTTTTAATGTTTACATGGCCAAGAGGACAATGCCATAACATTGAATCACTTCCCGAGACTTTTGAGAACAATCTAGACACAGTTACCAGTGAATGTGAACCACTCATGTCAAGTAAGTATGTGTCTTTTTCTTTTGGTGTTCTCAATAAAATCCATTCATCAGGAATTACAAAACCAGGTTTTAGAATGCGACATTCTTTATCAGTGAAATGTGTTGAATTCCTTTTGTCACAAACTTAAGAGACGCTTAACAAATTATGTTTAAGTTCCTCAACAAAATTGATATCTTTAAAACTCAACACACCATTAGTCATTGTACCTTTCTTTGTAATCTTACCATCTTTATCTCCTACAAATATAACATATCCTTTGTTGTAAGGTTGTATGTTATTTAACAGAGATATATTACCAGTCATGTGCCTTGAACAACCACTGTCAACATGCCAAACACTATTGATTACTTGTGTTGGTTGTTCCTGCGTATGTGAATGAATTTATTTATGTTTAGGAACCCAACCCATGGTTGACTTGAGCACTATATTTTCATCCAAATATGATATAGATATTAATATCATATCTCTTCTATCATTGAAAACATAATTTTCAACAATATCAGGCTCAATTTTTTTTTCTTTTATTTCCTACTTTTGAATTGGTTTGATCAGATATGAAACCTTTTTCCCTAAAGTGGTCTGAATTGGAGTAGAATTGCTATCATCAACAAGTATGGATTTCTTATATGAAAGTTTTTTATTCAAATCTTCTTTGATTTGATCATTTCTTTAATCAACAAAAGAATTTGACTAACTAGTATTCCTTTTGAATTTGACATTCAAGAAATAATATTTTTTATTATTTGAAATTGAGTTGTGAAATCTTTATTTGCTTGACAATAAATATTGATGATGACAATTTCTATCTCTATGATTTGGCTTGCCACATACATAACAATACATTTTATGATATGTTTGATGCTCATGTAGTTTGCATAAACTGTTTATGATAACTTCCGTAGTCATCATAGAATCTGGCTTTAGTATTTCTTTGGCATTGTGATTCTTTAACAGTCTCTCTTTTCTTTATTTCATTAAGGAATATTCTAGATGATTCTTGAAGAATTGAGGTATCTTTCCTAACTTTTTGATTCATATCAGAAGCCGATGAGGCATGAACTGTGTCTTTAACCTTTTGAATCGTAGGAACTGGATTGAGACTAGTGTCATTGATACCTGATCTACAGAAATCTTGTTTCACAGAATTAGCAGTATAGGAGACTTATTCTTATAGAATCTGGCATTTGTTTCTTTAAGAATATGATCTTTCTTATCCATGTTGTCTTTTGAAACAAATCTATTCTTGAAATCAGTTTTCAAGTTAGATACGGATGTTGTGACTCGTTTATTTCATTGTCCTTATAATCTATCTTTGATTTTAGTTTCTTTTGTTTGTTAGACATTTTTTAACAATCATTGGTAGAAATAAAAACATCTGAAATTTTATTGATAACAAATAATGAATTACATAAGGATTTTTCATTACAACTTTTATTTTCCTGAAAATCTATTTCATCATCACTTTCCCATTCTTCAACCAACCCTTCTTTCTTCACATATTCTACAAAAATTGTCATGATTAATTTTAATTTTAGTTGTTATGATAGGATCAATAGTCAGTGAAACACTGACAGGAGGTATTAAGTCTGACTTTGGTTGAAAACCTAATCCATAGGTCTCTTCATCTGGAGTGATAATTAATGAAGGCAAACATGTATAATCATGATTAATAGGTGGTGCAATGTTAGTATAACCAACGCCACCTTTTCCACCATTAATTTTCTGAGTCATCTGAGACTTGATTATACCTTCAACCATGTTTGAGGAAAGCTCAAATTTTTAAACAGTTAATTTTATAGATAAGTGTTCACTGTTAAGTTTATTTCTTTCTAAAGATAGTTCATTGTTACGTGTTGTCAAATCTTTTATATTACAATCTTTATCATGAAGATTCAATTTTGATTGATAAATTGATTTGTTTAACCCTTCTATCTTTTCTTTAAAAATTTTCTTATCAGTTTTATATTTACGAGCTTGATATTGAAGTTTTTCAACTTCTAAAATCAAACGTCCATTGTGAACTCTATATCTTTGCACCTTTTATACATGTACTTGAACAAAGATTAAAATGTACCTCTTCGGTCTCTTCTTCCTTTTTCTTCTTTTCAGGTATGACATTTACCATGAAGGCTTTCAAATTTATGTTTTCTTTTGCTTTAGATGCTGGAGTGATCTCAACAGCATTGTCACTTTTGTCACAAGCAGATGCTGAAGTTTCCTTAAACGGCACGCACAATCTTTTCAATCTTGGCCGGAGTGAGCTCAAAAGCCTTTTCTTTAACTTCTTCAATCTTCTTCACTTCAGTGATGTTTGATTGAACTAGAGTAGTCTCGGTAGCTTTTTCATTAAGCACCTTATCAACTTGCATCTCCTCAACTTGCACCTCTTCAACTTGCTTATCTTCAACCTTCTTCTCTTTATCAAACACTCCATTCATCAGATCATCAAATACAAACTCAGCTAGTAAATTTTCATCAACATGTTCTTCGACAGTTTGAATTTCTACTAACAAAGCAGTAGACAATTTTATATCTAGAATCTCCATCTGATCGGACCAATCGTACTCTTCATTAGCCTGAGAAACTAGGGCTGTATTGATTGATGAACTTACTTATCTCCCTTTGACTCCACCTCCATAGTCACCATCTTCTTTATATTATCTGCTTGATTAGACCTTCCTTCAGTCTATTCTCTTGCAAAGTGACCGGGTTTGTCACAGTTATAGCGTCTAAAAATTGATTTGTCAAACCCAATCTTGCTCGAGTTGTTTAGGCCAAACACTTTTCTCCCTGTTCTTCTAGCAAAATTCTTCACTGGGTACACTTCCATAGCCATTTGATATTTAATATCATTTTCTTCTACATCATCAGGATTAACTTATTGCAAGTCATCAACTAAGATGTTGGGTGCATTGAGTCTTCCAGCAGTGAATGCTTCATAGCTATTCATGAAAGTGGTAAATAGAGCCAGATGCTCTTTAGCTATTTGAATGGTTTGCTTGTTAGGGTGGTAGTTTACAATAAATGCTTGTTGTGAAGGTTGAGTGGATTGACTTTGTGGGTAGATTTGGGGTTGTGATTAAGATTGAGCTGGATTGTAAAGGTTCTAATGAAAAGCTTGGAACTGAGGTAAGGATGGATCTTTGACTTTTGGATGAACAGGAGGACTAATTGTTGTTGTTGGCACAACTAGAGTAGCTGACATAACAATTTGGATTAATAGCCATTTTAGCATATAATGCTAACGCTTCTGCTCCCATTGTGTTGATGTAGTTAGCAGCTCTCTACTTGTCATCCATTTCACATGATTCAATGGTTAAGATTAGATCACTGAGGGACAAGGTGAACAAATCCTTGGTTCTCGTGATGGTAGTGCAATTGTTGTTCCAGCTGTAAGGTAGTGAGTTTAACAACTTCTTGTTTACTGAGATGTTCTCTAGTGTAATTCCTGCACTTTTCATCTTTGTTATCAGCTTCACAAACCTGGACATTTAAGCCTCCAAGATTTCACCAAGTATGTGTTTAAACATATTAAACTCTTGGTTCAACATGTCCTTTCGACTTTCCCTCATATCCTTATTGCCCATAATCTACTCCCCCATCGCATCCCATAAATCTTTTGCCTTCCTAAAATCCTTAAACTTCTGAGCAATTTCAGTAGTAAGTGCCATAGTAATGGCAACATACTTTATCATCAAGCTCTATTTTCTTCATGTCTTCCTCATCTCATAGGTGTTCAGGTTTAGGTACCAAGTCTCATTTCTCATTGGTATACACCAGGATATACGGGCCTTGCTTGATTGACCGCATCATCCGGGGTTCGATGTAAATAACATGATTCTCAAAGCGATAAACTCAGTTGGGATAATCTTTTGTGCTGAGAAGTCTAGGAGGTTTTGTGCTCATGGCAATCTTATTGTCGAGATTAAGAGCAGCAGTGATGTGCTTTAAATTTTCCATTGAGAAACTTTGGATTCAAACTTTTCAAAATTTCTTCAAACTTGAAGTTCTCGCGCGAATAGTATACAACAAAACTAATTTGCATAAGCTTCTCGCTCACACTTTTCACGTGGATACTTTTGTAACTGACTTTTACAAAATGATCAACCTTTCACGTGAAAGGAATCTTCTATAACAGATTTTCAACAAACTTTCATGAAATCAGACTTTTCGCACGAACCGATGCTTTTCGCATGCGATACTCAAGTTTTTGCCTGATCAAAATTTCTCAACTTCGATGATTCCAGCTTCAAACATTCACCAATTTGTTCAAAATTAATTGATTAAGCTTCAATTAGTGTTTTTGGTTCAGTTTTGATCCTAATTGTCTCTAATTGATTGAATTAAGCTCAATAATCACATAACCATGTCAAATCTTCAACCAAAAGCATAACAGCTCTTAAGATCTTCAAATGTGATAAAAAAATAGCATAAATTCAGTTAATCTTCAAAGAATTTCAATTCAGAGCTCAAGATCACTTCAACAAATACTTTTCAATCTTTGATTCAACCGATCTAGAGCAAACCAAGCTCTGATACCATCAGCACAATACAAATAAGATCTATCTCATGATAAGAACACGGAATATAATCATCACGGTATAAGATTGAATAGTAGAAGATAAGCACAAATGCAAATAAACTTCTCAATTCTACTGCTCTCTGACTTTGAATGTTTACAAGTAAGTATGAAATTAGGAAATGACAAAAGCTCTCTAAGTTACATTACAAAACATTTATTATACTAAACTAGGAAGTTCTCGCATAGTTCTCGTGCGACTTCCAAGTTCTCGCGCGGAAACTTCAGGTTCTCGGGCGACTTGATCTTCATAATCTTGATTTAATTTTCCGAGCCTCTAGGTTTAATCCCTACAGTTGACCTATTGGTAGGTAATGCATTTTGTCCCACAACCATCCGAGTTCAAATATGAGGGCATGAAAGGTTTTTTGGTTTTATCAACCACTTTTTCTTATTTTTGTTTTAGTTTTAATGTTTTGTTATTTGTTATTACCATTTTTTTACAATTTTTTCCAATGTTTTTCTTTTCTTTTTTGTATGTTTTTTTATTTGTTTTGGAATGTAAAAACATTTTATTTTCTTTTATTTGTACGTTACTATATTTAACACTCCCGTTATTTCGACATTTCAAAATATACAAATGTGAATTACGACTATAGCTACAAACAAAAAATGATGTGACCCGCTGCATAGCGCGCGCACAAATACAAGTTTTAATAATTAGACTAGATTGATTGAAATCCCAGCATTCATAGCAACTTTACTATGTAAAGTTGAAAGATTAGAATACTCAACTAAGATAGAAAAGAATCAAGCTTGTAAGTTTTGAATATTAATTTATAACTGTAAGGATCACACTTAGAGGCTGATGCAACCAAAGAGCTCTCAGCATGCACATGTGAAGTACAAGAAAGTTACTTCGGAAGATTTGATATAACTCAGTGAATTATACCAAGTATCAAATCTTCCGAAGCCAAAAGACCAAAGCTTCCGAAGCCAAAAGACCAAAGCTTCCGAAGCCAAAGATGATATATTCTGAAGCTTCAAAGACAAAGTCTTCCAAAGCCAAAAGCTGATTTCTTCCGAAGACAAAGAAGACATGATTTTTCTGAATCATCTTTTGACAAAAAGCTGAACGACTTTCCGCTGCCACCTCTGAAGACTCACCAACTTATATGAGTTGGTGAAAAGTCCATACTTTTGTCAAACTGCAGATTAAGGTCTTATGTCTGTAACTTTCTACTCTTGTACTTTTATCCTTTTTGTAATATATTAGAATGTGAGCTATGGCATGTCATAGTCACTAGTCAAAAGGCAATCCGCCTTATGAATCTACATTGATCTTGTTGTCTAGATTAGTGTTTCCAGCTGGCCTTTAAAGTATTACCGGCTGTAGGATGTAGTATAAAGTATCTCAAGTACTTGTAACTTTAGAATGTAAGCTTTGTAACACTTTGTAATAACTTGAGAGCAATATACATCATTCTTGAAAACTATATTATCTTATTCTTGTTTTGTTCTTAACTTGTGTTCTTTGTTTTATCATAGGCCAGTTCCCTATTTGATCTACTAAGTGTTCTAAACACTCTCCAACAACTATGAAACTGTTTGACCCCCTTCACTGGTCCTGCAATTGGTTTCTGAGTATTTCAGGCACTTGATTGTAAGATCTCACCATCGTAGATCTATTCTGAGGAAGATTGGAAGAAAATTATTGTAGATCAGAAAACCATGACCGCTCTCCAAACTGCTCTTCCAAACTCTATATACAGAGGCTATAAGAAGTGCAAAACTACTAAGCAGCTCTAGGATGCACTTAAGCTCATGTATGAGGGGTCTGAGAAAGCTAAAGAAAGCAAGAAAGACCTCATGAAGCAGCAGTTTAAGAACTTCACCTATGACAGGTGAAACCATGACTCAATAATACTTTAGGTATGTTAAGATTGTGGATACTCTCATGGATGTTAGTGTAAAACTTGAGAATAGGGACATTATGAGGAAGTTCATGTTCCCTCTTCCCAAACAATTGACTTACTGTTGTGTGGCCATTAAGAGAACTAAAAACCTCTCTACCCTAACTCTCACAGAGCTGTATAGTATCTTTAATGGCTACCAGATGGAGATGAACATGCAAAATCCATCAAGCAGTTTTTCCAACAATCAGTAGAGTTTAATGTTGGGGTTTTCACCAGTTTATCAGAGTCATTTTATCCTTATAAAATGAAAAATGCAGCAGAATTTGAATGAAAAACTTGTTATAGTTAATATATATAAACCAATTTATATATCTGTTAAAAACCCGTAATGGATCGTTATATGAAAAACCATGCTTACAAACAACCATAGAGTGTTTAGAATTCTACCTCTCGAATGGGTCAGAGGAAGATGATCTTTGATCAGCAACTTCCAAAGTAGGAAACCTCAAGCTTGTCTACCCCAAGCTTCCAACAAAACACCAGGTTGCTAGGATTTTCTTCACTTGAACAAGTTCTGTTCACTGTTCTTTTCGACCGATCGAGAGAGAAGCAAAAGAAAACTCCGATCTGCACCTTTGTGTGTGTTGTAAGTTATCAGAGAGAGTGGTTGAATGCAATCATATATTGCATGTTCTGTGAAACTGAATTTCAGAGTGATAGAAAAGTGGGCGGGACCCATCCCTTTAACCCATCCGCATTTCTCTAATATTCATCGGCATTAGTAAATGCGGATGAACAAACTCTAACCGCATTTGTAAATGAGGATGAAGAAATTTCATCCGCATTTCCCAAATGTACATCCGCATTTGTAAATGCGGATGAGTAACTCTAGTATTTCCAAAATTGCACATCCGCATGTGTAAATGTAGACGACCAGTTCATCTGCATTTCCCAAATGCACATCCACATTAGTAAATGCGAATGATCAGTTTCATCAGCATTTTCTTAAATGCTCATCCGCATTTACTTCCTTCAGCATTTCCCAAAATGCACATCCGCATTTGTAAATGCGGATGAGTAACGTTCATCCGTATTTCCTCAGTAACACATACGCATTAGTAAATGCGGATGAGTAACAGAAATACAGACAAAAAAGACTTGTATTGTTTTTTCAACCATTTTAATAACAATACAAAATACTCTCTCTCTAGAATAAATTATCCATATAATTTATTTACAACAGTAGTGCAAATATTTAGAAACCCAATTTCTAAATATTTCAAGTATCAATATTTATTTACATGATCATATCATAAAATAAGTATTGTGGCTGTTTGTCTAGCTTGTTATTGGGTATGACCCGACTTGGATCATAACGTACTAGCCACATCAATTCAATGTGTTTGGGCAGACCGTTTCCAACAATCTCCTACTTGCACAAGATACATAGAGAATTGATGCAAGCAGTAAATACTACCTAACAACGGTTTACTACCCCTAATACGCATGATGAAGTGCCATTCAATAACATCATCTTTCTCAAGTCCCTTACTTGAAAATGATTTAGGTGAATCTATCATTTATCCTTTTGTTACAGATGTCATGTTAAATGCAGAGACACAGAATGATCATTCCCTGTTGATTTAACTTAATCAGGCCTTAGAAATCATACTCTCAATGAATAAGAGGAACAAATCATATCTTGACTACATACGTTTCTCACAATCACCTTGTATCACGCCTGTAACTAGCCTTATGTACTGTCCATATTTCAGAACAACGAAGAACTAGATCAAAGTACAATATCTGGTGAATATCGAAACCCAATATGTATCTCAGGTCGGAGGATACAATGATATTCAAATTTACTTATGATCAATTACATAATTCCATGCAGTAAAATTTGAGAGCGGGTCAGTCCAATATTTGTATCCCAACAATATCTATGAACCTTGATAGCAACCTCTTGCTCTATGTTCATACCTTATGAATATCCACCAATCCAAGTTCATAATAGTCTTACTTCATATTTGTTCCCACAAATATGACCGACAATAGAGATTTAGAATAATAAACATATTCATGGATCTAAACATGCTAAAATATAACTCATAGTTCATAATCATATATATATATGAGTCAAAATTAAAATTGTTCCAATTTTAAATACTAAATAGATCAAATCCGATCACTAGAATACCGAAGTCCTAAGGCACAAGTATGACTCTCATGCTTTGGCCTTCAAGGAGCTTCGTGAGTGGATCCGTAATATTTTGATCGGTGTGAACTTTATGAATATATATCTTTTCTTTTTCAACTTCATCCCTTATGTAGTTGAATCTCCGCTCAATGTGCCTTGTCTTTTGATGTGCACGGGGTTCCTTGATTTGAGCAATTGCACCCTCATTGTTAGAAAAGATCTTTAGGGGATCTTGAATGGTAGAGACAACTCCTAGATCGGCAATGGATTTCTTTAACCATGCAGCTTCCTGTGCTGCCAATGAAACGGCGATGTATTTTAATTCTGTAGTGGATAATGCTACCACATCCTGCTTTGAACTCTTCCAGGACACTGCCTTTCCATTCATAATGAAGACATACCCCGATTGTGATCGAGAATCATCTCGATCAGTTTGGAAACTCGCATCCATGTAACCCTTTACAACAAGTTCCTCTTCATCAGATCCGTATATTAGAAACACATCCTTAGTCCTCCTAAGGTATTTCAATATACTCTTAACAGCCATCCAATGGTTATTTCCTGGATTCTGCTGATATCTGTTTGTGATGCTTAAAGCGCATGACACGTCCGGTCTAGTGCATATCATTGCATGCATGATGGATCCTATAACAGATGCATATGGGATTTCCTTAATCCTTTCTTGCTCATCCTTTGAGCTTGGTCATTGAGATGCACTCAATATTGTCCTTCTTTGAATAGGTACCAAACCTTTCTTAGGGTTCTCCATCTTGAACCTTTTCAAGATTTTATCAATATATGCACTTTGGTTTAAACCTATCAACTGCCTTGATCTATCCCTATAGATCTTTATTCCCAAAATATAGGCGGCTTCACCAAGATCTTTGATGGAAAAACAACTTCCAAGCTAGGTTTTAACACCTTCCATGGTTGGAATATGATGATGCACCCACTAGCTTTCTTATACACACAAGCTTCATCAGTGTTCTTGATTAATCCAAATTTCTTGATCTCTTCATCAAAACGTTGATTCCAACTTCTCGATGCTTGTTTCAATCCATAGATTGATTTCTTTAACTTGCATATTTTATTAGGATATTATGGATCGACAAAACCTTCGGGCTAAACCATATAGACATTCTCTTCGAGATGTCCATTAAGGAAAGCAGTTTTAACATCCATTTTCCAAATCTCATAGTCATAATATGCAGCTACGGCAAATAATATCCTAATTGACTTTAGCATTGCCACAGGCGAGAAGGTCTCATCATAATCAATCCCTTGAGTCTGAGTGAAACCTTTTGCTACAAGTCTTGCTTTATAAGTATCCAAGTTTCCATGCATATCGGTTTTCTTCTTGAAAACCCACTTACATCCAACCGGTTTGGAGTTAAGTGGTGGCACAACCAATTCCCACACTTGGTTGTCATACATGGATTGCATCTCTACGTTCATGGCTTCAAGCCACTTTTCACAATCCGAATTGGACATTGCATCTCAGTACATAGTTGGTTCATCCGAGTCAACTACATAGCATCCAATAATGAAAAATCCATATCTTTCATGTGGATAGCTAGTTCTACCAGATCTGCAAACGTTTTGTGCGTATTCATCAACCACTTGATCATTATCAACAACCTCTTGTTGATTGCTAGTATCAACCAAACATGTATCGGCTTGTGGTTCTCGATCCTCATCAAGTTCCACTGTTCTATCGGTAGTTCCTTCCAAAAGAAATTTAGTTTCCAAGAACTCAGCCTTTCGAGCAATAAATACCTTTTGCTCTGTTGGATTGTAGAAGTAATATCCCATCGAGTCTTTGGGATATCCTACAAAGATAAACTTAGTGGATCAGTTTTCTAACTTGTTTGGGGTATTCTGCTTAACATAAGCTTCACAACCCCATACCTTTAAATATGATAACAATGGAACCCTTCCAAGCCATATTTAAAAGGTGTCTTATCCACTTTCTTGGTTGGGGCCATATCCAGAATACCGGCCGCGGAGAGCAATGCGAAACCCCAAAATGATGTAGGTAGTGTGCTTCTAGCCATCATAGATCGAACCATATCCAATAGGGTTCGGTTTCTCCTCTCAGACACACCATTATGCTGTGGTGTTCCGGGTCGAGCAAGCTGTGAGACAATCCCACAACTCCTAAGATGATCTTAAAAGGCATCACTAAGGTATTCACATCCTCTATCCAAACGAAGAACTTTGATTATTTTGTTGAGTTGATTCTCTACTTCATTCTTGAAGATTTTGAATGTTTCAAAAGCTTCATCTTTGTGTTTCAACAAGTACACATAACCATAACGACTATAATCGTTGATGAAGGTAATGAAGTATCTTTCACAATTCCTTGTCATTGCTTTAAAAGGACCACATACATCTGAATGTATGATTTCTAATAAATCTTTTGCCATTTGGTTAGTACCACTAAAGGGTTCCTTGGTCATCTTTCCTTGTAAACAAGATTCAAACTTATCAAATGAACCCTCTTCATTTGCTTCCAAAAGACCATTCTTTTTAAGTATTTAAATACGATTCTTGTTTATGTGACCAAGACGACAATGCCTAAGATATAATTCAGTTAAATCCATCTTAAGTTTCTTGGTTTTTGACTGGTATAACGAGTTATTAAAGGATGAGTCATCATAAACCAATTCATAAATACCATTAAAAGGCATAGCCTTAAAATAAAATATATCATCCATAAAAACACAAATACCATCATTCACAAACTTTAATACATAACCATATTGTTTCAGAAGGGATACAGAAATTATATTCCTAGTCAAACTAGGAGCATACAAAACATTCTTCAAAATGACTTCCAAACCACTTAGAAGCTTGAAGATATAGTCTCCTTGGGCTTCAACATTAACCTTTGCTCCGTTTCCCATGTAGAGACTAGTATCCCCTTTCTTAAAATGCATATTTCTTTTGAACCCCTACAACAAATTGCAAATAGGAGTTCCATATCAGGTATCTAATACCCATGTGTTTGAAGAAATAACATTAAGTTCAATATGGATCATGAAAGTTGTACCAAAGGTCTGCCCAACATCCCTCTTGTTTCTCAACTCTTTGAGATAGATTGTACAGTTCCTTTTCCAATGTCCTATCTCACCACACTCAAAGCATGGATCGTTCTCCGTAACCTTTGGCTTCTTAAGCCTTAGTTTTGGTGGTCCCGCTTTAGTCTTTCCCTTACCCTTTCCTTTGATGTATCCCTTGCCTTTGGTAACATTTGCCTTGGGTTCCGGGTGATGCCTTTTCTTGTTGCCACCCTCATTGATCATGAGAACCGGTAAAACCCTTTTACCCATCCCTGCCTCGGCAGTTTTGAGCATTGCATGAAGTTCCCCAATGCTCTTGTCCCATCTATTCATGTTATAATTTATGATAAAAGTCTCAAACTTCTTGGTTAGACCATTGAGGATCAAATCTGTGGCTAACTCTTTTGAGATGGGACAATTTAGCCTTTCAAGGAGATCAATGTGGCTTTTCATCTTCATCACATAAGATGACACAGATTGGGTTTATTCCATTCGACATGCATGAAGTGCTCAAACCGTTTTGAAGCGCTCTACCCTCGCTTGTTGAAGGAACATTTCATTCAGCTGGGTAATCATGTCGTATGCTTCGTGATGTTCAAAATCCTTTTGAAGCTCGGGAATCATGGTTCCCAACATGAGGCAAGAAACTTACACAGAGTCCTTAGTGTGCTTAACCCAATCTTCATAGGCATCAACATCATCAGCGTCGGGTTCATCATGAATAGGATCGTCCAACACATATGATTTCTTTTCTTGCTTGAGAACAGTTCTTAAGTTTTGAAACCAATCCATGAAATTATTATGGTTTAGATGATCCTTTTCCAGGATAGTTCTCAGTGAAAGGTTATGGACGGTCAGGGAGGTAGCGTTGTTATTATTTGCGGCCATTACTACAACATAAAAAAAGTTCAATTTTAGTATTTATAAAAATGACATTTTAATTATTAATACCCTTTCATGTCTCAAAGACAATTAATAATTAAAATCTAGAATCTAATATTACATTCAAATAATGGTTAGGTGACCTTTATCCCATTATTTAAATTAACAAGGTAGTCAGTTTTTGACAATTGCAACCCTTTGCAACTTCTAGTTTATGGGATCGGTTAAACATCTTTATGTTTAGTCGGCATGTTTAATCCCATCAACACCATTGTACGCCATGCTTCAGTGACCCTATTCACATGGTTTCCAATTCAAGTCGTCCTACTTACACACACGTATGAGTTTACACATACAGGTGGTTAAGGTGACTTTCATCCCACAAATATGCTAAACCCACCTCAAACACACAAGTTCCCTAAATGTGGTTAGGTGACCTTTATCCCATAAATAGTTCCCAAGTGATTCAAGTGTTTTATAGAAGGATGGTGTTAAACTTGTTTAAAAGGGATTTTGTTTCCATTAATTCTAGTTACGAAAACATTTTGTACCTTAATTGCATGCATTCAAATGCGTGGTACACTAGTGAAACCAATTTCCAAGGTTCTTTTAGTAAAACCCAATTTTATTGCGAAAACATTAACCTCTAATAAAACCATTTTATTATCCATGTTAATGTTTCCAAAAGAACCGTTTGAAGCTTGTTGTTGATTTGAAATTGTTTAACAAGGCATATCCTGATGTCACAGGAACAATAAATTAAATGAACCATACAAGCAACACATACAACAACAAGTTCATAACCATAGCCAACTAATTTAACATCACTTGTTGACCAAAACAAGTGAGTTATTAGGTCCTTCCTAAGGGTAACACTTGTGTGGGTGAACTCCCACTTGATCCCGCATCCAAATGCTTCAAGTGTCCACTTTGTGTAGTGATTCTCCTATTCGATTTGAGCTTCCAAATAGGCTTAATTTCTGCACCAAACTCCTTTGGGCCTTCAAAATATGTTTTCGGTTATTAGACTTAAATCCCATTAAGAGCTATAAAGCCCTTTGGGCATAAAATTGGCCCAGACCGAAAACATCTTGTTGCATCTTCTTTTACAAAATTATATATACTATATACATTTTTTCTAGTAAAAGTGAAATGCAACTAATCTATTTATTTTACATACCAAATGAAAATAAATAAATTACATAGCCAATAGGAAGAACAAATACATTTAATTATTACAACCCTTTGAATAATCGAATAAAAATCACAACACAACCAAACATAAGGTCTCTGCTAGGTTAAGAACATCAAGATACATATCCAAATATGTAAGAAAAATCCGAGAGTTTTCCCCATGAATCACTGATTTTTGGTTAATGTAAAAACAAACCGAATATCATGATTCTTGTCCACACAATTAAATCATCCAAATGATTAAATTTTTCAAGATTACAATACGCATGTAAAGTAGAATCTTGAAATAAAAGGGAAATATAGACCTGAATTTTCGGTCTGTTGGTGTATTAACAGCAAGAAACCGAGAACTCAGTCCAGATGAAGCATGTATCCATATAACCGGCTCTGATACCATTGTTGGAGTTTTCACAAGTTTATCAGAGTCATTTTATTCTTATAAAATGAAAAACACAACAGAATTTGAATGAAAAACTTGGTATAGTTAAAATATATAAACCAATTTATATATCTGTTAAAAACCCGTAATGGATCGTTATATGAAAAACCATGCTTACAAACAACCATAGGGTGTTTAGAAACCTCTCGAATGGGTCAGAGGAAGATGATCTTTGATTGGCAGCTTCCAAAGTAGGAAACCTCAAGCTTGTCTACCCCAAGCTTCCAACAAAACACCGGGTTGCTAGGATTTCCTTCACTTGAACAAGTTCTATTCACTGTTATCTTTGACTGATCAAGAGAGAAGCAACAGAAAACTCCAATCTACACCTTTGTGTGTGTTGTAAGTTATCAGAGAGAGTGGTTGAATGTAATCATATATTGCATATTCTGTGAAACTGAATTTCAGAGTGAGAGAAAAGTGGGCGGGACCCATCCCTTTAACCCATCCGCATTTCTCTAATATTCATCCGCATTTCTCTAATATTCATCCGCATTAGTAAATGCTGATGAACAAACTCTAACCGCATTTGTAAATGCGGATGAAGAAATTTCATCCGCAGCATTTCCAAAAATGCACATCCGCAATTGTAAATGCGGACGAACAGTTCATCAGCATTTCCCAAATGCATATCTGCATTAGTAAATACGAACGATCAGTTTCATCAGCATTTCCTTAAATGCTCATCCGCATTAGTAAATGCGGATGAAGAAATTCCTTCAGCATTTCCCAAAATGCACATCCGCATTTGTAAATGCGGATGAGTAACATTCATCCGCATTTCCTCAGTAACATATACGCATTAGTAAATACAGATGAGTAACAGAAATGGGGACAAAAAAGACTTGTATTGTTTGTTCAACCATTTGAATAACAATACAAAATACCCTCTCTCTAGAATAAATTATCCATATAACTTATTCACAATACTAGTGTAAATATTTAGAAACCCAATTTCTAAATATTTCAAGTGTCAATATTTATTTACATGATCATATCATAAAATAAATATTGTGAGTGTTTGTCCAGCTTGTTATTGGATATGACACGACTTGGATCATAACGTACTAGCCACATCAATTCAATATGTGTCTTGGGCAGATCGTTCTAACATTTAGCCCTCCATATGATTGAAAGGGATAGTAGAGAACCACAACATCATCTCATCTGCTACCCGACAACTCACAAAAGGGTTCTTTCATCACCTTTCTTGAGACACCAAAAGAGAGCTACATTCACGGAATTCCATTCCAAGAGACAAGCTCTGCTTAAGCCTTTGAGTCTGCTGATGAAAGTTGTTGCAACATTCTCTTCACTCTTAAAGACTTGGATTGCATCCATCCAGATGACCTGGAGTATATAGAGATAGTCTAGTAGATGGCTATTCTCACTCATAGAGCCAAGAAGTTCTACACGAGAACAAGAAGGAAGTTCCCAAGCAATATGGCTAGTGGAAAGTTTGGCCTGAATAAAAGGAAGGTGAAGTGTTATAACTGTAACCAAATAGGACACTTTGCTAGGGAGTGCAAGGCACCAAGGACAAATGGTGGCCAAGCACAATCCAGACCAAACTACACTGACGCGGCTCCCAGAATTGAGAAGCCGAGCCAACCAAAACAATATGATGCTATTGCTGTTGAAGAAGGAGGCTTTGACTGGAGCTTTCAGGTAGAAGATGCTTCTCCCAACCAGGAATTAATGGTTGATCATGAAGAAGCCAAGGTATTAGAACATCTCTGTACCCCTGAATGCATTGCTAAAGTTAACATGTACAGGTCCTACAACTTGGAAGTGAGATCTGACCTTGAGTCCTTAAATATTTTAAAAGCTGATTTCAAAAGAGCTGAAAATGACTATAAACCTAAAATAAAAGATTTAGAGAAAAAAATTTCAAATCTTAATCATGAGCACACAAATTACAGGACTCAAACTAAAAATCTCATTACCAAGTTAACTGAATGCCAGGCTAAGCTTGTGATCAACAAAGCCAAGGCAGAAAAATGCATTCTTGAAGAGAAAACCTTTAAGAACATAATATCCTCATCCTTGCATGCAAAGATTTGTTATCAGAATAGGCAAGGACTAGGGTCAAGTGAGATAGGTCCTCCATACACACTTCTATCTGTAAGATCTCCAAGGTGTGGAACTTGTTAAGATGAGCTATCTCCTATTGATCCTATACAAGAGAAGGCTAAAGATGTAAAAGAGATAGTGAAGGATGAACCTAAAGTGAGTGACAAGGGTTATCCTAAAAAGGGTCACTACTCTCCTGAAGAGAAGAAAGAACCAAAGATAACCAAGTCTTCTAAGAAGAACTTGATCAGGGCAGCCAAAGGAAAAACAAAGAAAGCCCAAGAGATCAAGGCCACTTTCAACTCCAAGAAAAAGCAAGTTTTTATCTCTGTTGGATTTGAATTGGTGAAGACTGAAGGCTCAACCATGGACTCTAGTACCAGGAGTCCTAGTTCATGTCCAAATCATCCTGGTCAAGAGAAGAAAGCTGATCAAATTTGCACCACTGCTGCACAGCCTAAACCATCTAGTTCCAAGAACAAGCCTCACCTAAGAAGCCTGCTGCATCATCTATGAAGATGAAGAAGGAAGTGGAAAGAGATCAAGCTTAGCCTCCTACTCAAAATTAGACTCTCAAAAGTATGCCAACTGAATGCATCATGTGTGGTAGTACTTCTCACTTTGCTAAGGATTGCATCTACAATCCTAAAAGTACTATCCATATGACCAAGAAGAAAACTTCTAAGAAGAAGAAGAAGAATATAGCTTCAAAAGGAAAATCTCTTATTTTCGAAAGCTCCAAAGTGAAGAAGAAGATACGTGAAAACTTACCTTTTGAAGAAAATTTGGTCTCGGAAGAAAGGAATGCTTATGAAGTACTGAAGTCTGCTGTAGTGGATGCAAAAGCTTCCAATGGTCTAGTCTCCAAAACTTCCAAAGTCATCAATACTTTTGAAGTCTTGAAGGCTAAGTCTAGTCTTCCAAATATGGTATGGAAGATGAAGGAATGCCATATGACTAAAAATTCTTCATCAACAACAGCAAATGATCCTCAGAGCTTGCATATAGGATCAATTACTATTGAATTATCTTCAATTCACTTTGACAAGCCCAAAACCAACAAGGCTTTGGTTTCCAAATGTAACTAACCATCTCTTTCTATGTAGGAACAGCTGCGAACCAAAGCAAATGTATGTATCATGATAGGAAATGGCTCTTTGCTTCAGAACTTTGAAAGAATTGATGGAGGGTCAGTTGCTTTAGGAGGAGAATCAGGTGGTTATATTACTAGAAGGGGTAGAGTCATAAATGGTAAGCTCAACATTGAGAAGGTAAACTATGTTAAGGAGCTTGGGTATAACCTTTTGAGTGTATCCCAATTTTATGATCAGAGACATAATATGCTCTTTACTGAGCATGAGTGCGTTGTTCTTAAGCCCGGGTTGGTCATTCCCCCAGGAAAGGGAACATGTACAAGATGGATTTGTAGGAAACATCCCCATTAGGAGAAGTTTCTTACTTTATAATTAAAGCAAATAGTGATGAATCTTTCCACAAGTATAAAAGAATGACTTGGTAACTGGAATGCCAAAGAAAGAGTTTACAAGTGATGACCATTGTGTTGCATGTCTGAAAGGAAAGAAACCCAAAATGTCGCACAAGCCAAAGGAAACAAACTCCATCACTACTCCCCTACACTTATTACATATGGATCTCTTTGGCCCCACCAGTGTAATGAGTCTAAGAAGGACCTCATATTGTTTGGTGATCACAGATTACTTTACAAGATACACTTGGGTCTTCTTCCTTAGAATGAAGGATGAGACCCCTTAGATCTTAAAGAGCTTCATTCTGAAAATTTAGAATTAATGTGATCACAGGTCAAAATCATAAGATATGATCAAGAACTGAATTCAAAAACCAAATCATTGATACATTTTATGATGAGAAGGGTATTACAAGACAATATAGTGCTTCAAGGACTCCTTAACAAAATGGTGTTGCTGAGAGGAGAAATAGGACACTTAGTAAAGCTGTAAGAACCATGTTATCTGACTCTAAACTGCCCATCACCTTCTAGGCAGAGGCAGTCAACATTGCCTGCTATGTGTAGAACACGGTTTTAGTAGTCAAGACTCATGGTAAGACTTCTTATGAACTGTGGCACGAAAGGAGACCTTTCATTGGTTTCCTCAGATTATTTGGATGTCCTTACTATGTTGAATACCAAAGATTAGATAGCCAAATTTGCTGAGAAATCAGATGATGGACACTTTATTAGATACTCTTCCCAAACTAAGGCCTATAGAGTATACAATTTCAAAATTAAAGTAGTTGAGGAGTCAGCCAATATGACCTTCAATGAGCACACACCTAGTATGAAAGGTTCTAGTCCTGATTTAGTTACCAACTATTTTAATAAGTCTTGGGAAGATGTTTTAGGATCTGTAGGTAGCTTATCAATAGGAGATTCTAATCCAAGATTTGAGTTAAGAAGACCAAGTTAGAAAACTACTTCAGCTCCAGTGTTAACAAACCCTATAGTTGGAAATCCAGTCAGCATAACTATGACAAACTCTTTAGCTGATACATCTAAGGTGCCTAGAAATTCCAGCACAGAGGCACATAACTCAAATGAAGGAATTTTCAATATAGGAGGAGACGAAGGTGGTGACAGAGATCAAGAATTTCTTGATGCTGATAACCACTCCATAGAAGTCAACATCAATGATGTGACATAATCATTGGATCAAGCTTCTCTTGATAAGTGTGTTGATATGGTGGATGACACTCTATCACCAAATCTAAATTTCACTAATTTAGATATGTCCAACCAACTTGCTGTGATTCCTCAACTGAGAATCCACAAGTTACATCCCACCACAAACATCATTAGAAATGTTAAGACACGGATGAGAACAAGAGAACAAACCCATGACAAAAATGTTTGTCTTCACTCTTGTTTCTTGTCCTAGATTGAGCCTAAGAAGATTGATGAGGCTTTGAAGGATGGAAGTTAGGTTGCAGCAATATAGGAGGAGCTGCTTCAATTTAAAAGACAAAAGGTTTGGAACCTAGTCCTCTTCCTCAATGGAAGACCACTATAGGTACCAAGTGGGTATTCAGGAATAAGAAAGATGATAGAGGACTTGTTATAAAGAATAAGGCAAGACTAGTTGTTCAAGGGTACACACAAGAAGAAGGGATTGACTACATAGATGTTTATGATCCTGTAGCAGGACTTGAAGCTGTTAGGATATTCCTTGCTTTTGCTACATCCAAGGATTTCAAGGTCTACCAATTTGATGTCAAGTGTGCCTTCTTATATGGGTGATTGATGAGGAAGTGTATGTCAAACAACCACCTAGTTTTACAGACCCAGATCATCTTGATTATGTTTACAAGCTTGATAAAGCTCTCTTTGGGCTGCATCAGGCCCCAAGGAAGTGGTATGAGACACTATCATAGTACCTCTGTCAGCATGGATACAAAATGGGTACTATTGATGGAACACTCATCATTAATGAAACATGAAATGACATGATGCCAGTTCAAGTTTATGTAGATGACATCATCTTTGGGTCAACTAATCTGAAGCTCTACAAAGACTTTAAGAAGCTGATGAAGAATAAGTTTGAAATGAGTGCCATGGGGGAACTTAATTTCATTCTAGGAATTCAAGTGAAATAGGTTGACAATGGCATCTTCATAAACTAGTCAAAGTATGTGCAAGACATACATATTAGATTTCATCTAACTGAGTGTAAGGTTACTAAGACACCTATAGCTAGAAAAGACACCCATAGCTAGAAATCACTCCCTAGGACCTGTTCTTGAGGGGGAGTATGTTGATGAATATCTCTACAGGGCTATGATTAGGTCTCTTATATACCTCGCAGCAAGCAAGCCTGATATCATGTTTGCTACATTTATTTGTGCAAGATATCAAGCCAAACCCAAGATGTCACACCTGGTTGCTATCAAAAGGATTCTTAGATATCTCAAAGGTGCTTCCAAACTGAGCCTTTGGTATCCAAAGAATTCTAACTTCAATCTGTATGCCTATACAGATAGTGACTATGGTGGCTGCAACATGACAACAAAGTCTACATCAGGGGGATGTAAATTTCTTGGTCAAAGGATAGTCTCATGACAATACAAGAAACAATCCTGTGTGCATCAACTGCTAAAGCTGAATGCATTACTGCTACAAGATACTGTGCTCAAGTGCTTTAGATTCAAAATTAGATGCTGGACTATGGATTCAACTTCAAAGAGACTCCTATTCACATAGACAATAATAGTGCCATCCTATTAGAGAGAATCCTGTATAGCACTCAAAGACAAAGCACATCAATATCAGGTATCATTTGACTAGAGATAATTTTTGAAAAATAATTGATAAAACTAGTCAAAGTTAACAGAAATAAACAATATGTTGATATGTTCACAAAAGCTTTTGATGAACAGAGATTTAAGTATCTTGTATTAGCTATTGGGATGATTAACTTTGAGTAGCTTTTCTTAGACTAAATTCAAGATTACTTTTCAGATATGTGTGTCTTCAGTTATCTATATCATCACCTATATAAGCCAAGTTTACGTTGGAAGAAATTTTTTTAAAAATGATATTCTTTAAAATTTTGAGAATTTTAGATATGTTTTCTTTCGGAAGACATCAAGTTGCCTTTGGAAGAAAATTATGTCTTCAGAAAAAATAACTACTTCCGGAAAATTTACCTTCGTAACAAATTCAGATATATCTTCCAAATCTTAAATTTGCCATTACGTACTTATATGTCTTGAAGGACTATTTTCTTCCGAAAGCAATTAAGTCTTGGAAGCTTTACTCTCTCTTTGAAATTTTTTTTTGATATTTGATATCTTTCGAAACAAAATTTGTCTAAGAAGTATTAGTCTAAGTATTTTTCTTCCGAAGCAAATTCTTGTAAAGCTAAGGAATATCTTCCGAAGTCAAATTGGCTTTTGAAGTTTTTCTCAAACCTTCCGAAGACAAATTACCTTTGGAAGATTTTAGACTTCCAAGATAACTACCTTTTTGGGCACTTTTTCAGAGGTGGGACCGACATCCAGTGTAGATGCTTCTTGAAGATTAACATTTAGTCTTTATTAGTCTTTGTATAGTTTTGTTATAGTTTAGGGACTTATTTATAAATATATGTTCCTTATTTTGTTTTCTTTAATAGTATAAATAGCATAGATAAGGTATTGTGTAGGTAGACTTTGATTATAGAAAGCACTTAGACAATCAGTTAGAACGAATTGTAACTATTTCTCTTTACACTTGTACTTTCTATGCATTCTATCATTGAAAAACTATGAATTTTTCTGATTTGTTTGCATTGAATTGATTACTTGTGTTTGCTTGATTGAATTGTATCGCAATATCATCGCAGATTGATCCATTTTGATCCTATCAAATGGTATCAGAGTTGTTGGTTCAGTGATTTGAGTTCTTCAAACTGTCAAACTTTTGAATCACTTGGATCTGTGATTGATAAGCAATTCAATCAAACAATTGTTGATTTCAGTTGTGTTTCATCATTAGAAACATGAATTGAATCACAATTTGCAGCTCAATTCGTTCAAAATCAGTGAATTTGTTCAAAACAGTATGCGAACCTGTTCTTCATTTTCGAACTAAAATTCGATCAAAAAATTGAATTGTTGTTGTTGTTTGGTGAAATTGAAGATGAAGGACTGTTAATCGATCAAATTACAGTATAATTAGAAGTTTTCAGAGCAATTTAACAAGTTTTGAAGATTTTCAGCAAATCTGAGTTCGTTTGAATCTGTTGAAGTTGGGATATTAGGTCAAAACACTACTGAAAATTGCCTAAGTGTTTGGATGCTTGACAACTGTTCAGGCGTTTCACAACTGTTAAGGCGTTTTTGACACCCAGGCGTCTAACAACTATTTGGGCGTTTTGACAACTGTTCAGGCGCATTGCAAGTTGGGCGTTTGAGAATTCTTCTAAGGCAATCCCTTAGACGTTTCAATCAAAGTCAAAGGAGTTTCACCACTATTTGGGCGCGTCATCTCTGTTTAGGCGCATCAACTCAACACTTAGAAATTTTTCAAAATTTTAAAAATCCAAAAATATTTTTAATTCATTTGTTTTTAATTCAAAAAACTTTAAAGAAACAAAAACAAATCTTTTTCTAAAATCAAAAATATAAAATGGTGAAGTCAGAAGATTCTGAGAACAGAGTTCCTAAGTTGAAGAACAGAGTTGATTTTAAGAACTGGTCTCTTAGATTAAAGCATCATCTTAATTCTATTGACACTGACTTGTGGAAATCAATAGAAAGAGGACCGCATATTCCTATCACTTCAGATGGTCCTGATAGAGGGTTTGTTGACACTAAAGATTCTCCAGAACCATATCCGGAAGATAGGTTACAAGGTGATGATCTAAGGAAAGTCAAGAATGATATTAAAGCCTATTCTTTGATGTGTAAAGGATTACCACTTGAAGTCTTAACTAGACTTGATGGATATCAAACAGGATATACTATGTATAAAGCTTTGAAGATAATATGTGAAGGTGGTAAGGAGATTCAAGATCTCAAGAAACAGAAACTGAAGAGGCAGTTAGAGCTATTTGAGAATTTATCTGGTGAAACCATAAACCAAATGATGAATAGATTTGTGCAACTTACAACTGAGATGTCAATTGCTGGCATAAAAATGATCTCAAAGATCTAAACTTCAGGGTTCTGAATGCTCTTCCATCTTCATGGAAACAAACAGTAACATTGTTGAAGCATACTGAGAAATTTCCAATGGTTCTTGATCTATTGATTGCCAAGATTGAGTCAGTTGAGATTGATCAAAGCTCAAGAAATAATGATAGAGCATCCTTAATGTCTCAGTACAAATATGTTGCATCTCCAGCTAGTACAGTGGAGAATGCCTTTATGGCAAAGAATGAGAATTTACCAGAAGAAGAGGGTGATCTGTTTGTAGGAGAAGGGTTCTTTACAGATTCTTCATATACAAGTGCTCCTGCTTATGCATCTCAACCTCAAGCTCAGTCTCCTCCTAAACCTCAAAGCTCTAAACTTCAAATTAAGACTCCATCTGTTAACTCTGCTAAAACTAGCAAAGTTAAAGATGTCATTAACATCCTATTACAGGATGAAGAGTCCAAATCTGCTTTTACTGATTTTATGGCTAGTTTTCAAGCTTATCAAGGTAGTCATTTAACTAAATTAGATTTTGTTTTACAGGACTTATTTGAAATGGATCTAAACTGGCAGATGGTGATGATTGCATACAGAACTCAGAAACACTCTTATGTCAACAGGAACTACAAGCCAAGTGCTAACAAGACTGTTGGATTTGACAAGTCTAAGTCAAGGTGTTTCAACTGCAATAGCTATGGTCACTTTTCAAGGGAATGCAAAGCTCCTAGAAACAAAGGAGGAAATAGCCAATCGAGTTCAAGCAATCAGAGGTTTCAACAATCATCTCAGAAGACATTCCAAAAGCCATACCAAAGCTTACCAATGCCTAAACTTAAAGATGACTCAAAAGCTTTTGAAGAACCCAAGAAAGCTTTAGTAGTGAGCATCAAGGATGGATACGACTGGAGTGCATATGCAGAGCAGTTTATAGCTGACTTAACCTCTAGTTTATCTCTTATTGCAGAAGTTCAAGGAGAAGATTGGTCAGAAGATAGTGATCGAAAGGCTAAATATGATTCTGAGAATGAAAAAGAAGAATACGATTGGAGTGATAAATCTGATCCTAAAGAGGATTCAGAAGAAGTTGCTTTAATAGCACAATCAGATCAACCAAAGGTTGAAAATTCATCTTCTAAATCTGAGACTTCTTCACATAAATATCCTGAAATACCAGCTGAAGTAAGAGAAAAACTAGGCACCAAATCTTGCTTTGAACATGTAGAATGTTACCGAACTTACTCTTATAAAATATGTGAAAAGCTTAAGCAAGAGGAATTAATGCATAATAAACTCAAAAATGACCATATAATATCTGATGAAAAGATCATTTCTTTGCAAACTTCATGGAACAAAACATTGAAAGAATTAGAAATTGTTTCCAAACAACTTGAAGAAATGACTAAGAACTTGGAACAGGAGAAAATAGCACATGCTGCTACACAAGTTGATCTAGCAAAAGTAAAAAGCTCCAAAACGATTGTTGAACAACTGATAAGTGAACAAAAGGACAATCAAAAAGCAAGATAAGGTTTCACACACGAACCGATGCCTAAATCTATAACTAACACTTTACCAGAGAATTTCAATACGCATGATCATTCTCCTGAAAATAAGGCTAAACTTAAAGCTTTCCAAAACAAAAACAAGATTTCTGATAGTGAAGAAGGGAAAACCAATGTTGAAATTTTTGAAGAAAAAGATACAGAAAAGATCAAAAATGGTCATCCAATAAAAGTTAAATCATATGAACAATGACCGAAAAGTAAGAAAATTTTGGTTTCAAAAGAATCTGTGTTGGAGGAAGTAATCATTAGAAACAAAGATAAGGCAAAACAAAAAGAAGAAACATCTGAAGATTCAAGCTATTATGACCAAAAAGATCAAAAAGAGAAAGAAAATGAAAAAGAATCTTCACCTGAAGATGTTCAATCTCAGATAAAATCAGGTTCTACAAAATCAAGGAACCAAAGAACAAGAGAAAATTGACTAAAACTAAAACTGATCAAAATAAGAGTCAAGAAAATCAGACAAAAACAACAAATCAAGCAAGTCAATTTAAACCAATTAAATTTGTGTCTGCTGGTAATTTGAACATGAACTTAATTCAAGAATTTAAACAAACTCCTAAGAACCAATCAAACTCTGATCTGAAAACAGGTTTAGATTTGAAGACTTCTGCTGATGTTAAACGATTTGTTTCTAAGGATTCTAAGAATACAGTTCATGTACAAAAGTCAAAACCAAATATACAAAATAACAAATTGCCAAATCAAAAACAAAATTTGTCAAATCAAAAACAAAAGATTAACTTTTCGACGCATAAATCTTAACAAGGATCAAACATTGCGTCAACATCAAAAGTTAACAAACATTTGTTTAATACACCACAAAGGTACTGTGAAATCTGTGACATGTATAATCATAAGACTGTTGAATGCTTTTTCAACAAGTACTGTCATATATGTGATATGAGAAATCACTCAACAGCAGATTATTACTTTAATAAGTACTGTACCTTCTTTGATGAAAGGACTCATAATACAGAAAAATGTTACTTTAGAAAGATTTCGCCAAGGAAAGGATTTTCTAATACACAATTGAGAAAAGGTTATGTTAATCCTCAGTATAAAAGAAATCAAACTGTCAATTTTCAAAGATTAACTAATCAACCTTCTTTAGGCTTGAGATCTTTTAAAAGAAATGACTCTGTGAGACCAAAACAATACATTCAAGATAAATTCATTCCAAGGTCTATGAGAATGAACAATAAAAATTTTGGAAATGAAAGTTTTTCAAAAATTGCTCATTCAAATGATATGAATTTTCTTAAAAATGATCAAAAACTTGTGAATCATAGAATTGGCAATTTCATTAAAAACAAGCCGGATGTGAACAAACTTCATTTTAAACAATTTACTATTGTTGACAAGTTTGGCAAGCCCAAGACCATCTCGGCTTGGGTTGATAATTCAACTTAATTGTTCTTGAAACGCAGGTGCACCCAAGAAAACCAATTAACACATGGTATGTGGATAGCGGGTGTAGCCGGCATATGACGGGCAATCATGCCTTACTTCAAGAATTTAAGTTAAAGGATGCTACACACTTCGCCTTCGGTGGTGATGCAGGAGGAAAAATCACAGGCGAGGGAACAGTATCCAACGGGATAATAAGCTTTGATAAAGTCAACTTCTGCTCACAGTTGAACTTTAATTTGTTAAGCGTTTCCCAAATTTGTGTTAAATCATATTCTGTACTTTTTGATGATTCTTATTGCTATATTTTGAAGCCAAGCTTTCAGATTAGCAAAGACTGGGTGGTTGTTAAAGCTGTTAGGGATCGAGATGTATACAAGCTGAACATGTCTCAAGTTGATCCATCTATAGAAACAAATTGCCTCATTGCTCAAGCATCAAATGACGAAAGTCAGCTTTGGCATAGACGTCTCGGATATTCTAATTTCAAGAATATGAACAAGCTTATAGCAGGAAATCATGTTATCGGCCTTCCATCAAAGAAGTTTGCCTCTACTGATCTCTGCTCAGCATGTTTAAAGGGAAAGCAACACAGAGCGTCTTATAAGCCTAAGCAAATAAACTCAAATTCCAAACCTCTCCAGATGTTGCATATGGACCTTTTCGGACCAACAAATGTGAAGAGTATTGGAAGAAAATCTTATTGTTTAGTTATCATTGATGACTTTACAAGATTTTCATGGGTTTTCTTCTTGAATGCTAAATCTGAAACGGCTGAATTATTAAAAGAATTCATCATAAAAGTTGAAAACCAATTAGAACAAAAAGTAAAAATAATAAGAAGTGATAATGGAATGGAATTTAAAAATGCTAATATTGACATGTTCTGTGCAGAAAAAGGAATTGCTCATCAGTTCAGTGCTCCCAGAACTCCACAACAAAATGGAATTGCTGAAAGGAAGAACAGAACTTTGATTGAGGCTGCACGATCCATGTTAGCAGATGCAAAAATTCCTATCACTTTCTGGGATGAAGCCATATCTACTGCGTGTTTCGTACAAAATCATACTTTAATTGTGAAAGACAAACTCCTTATGAGTTGATGTTTGGCAGGAAACCAAACATAGATTTTCTTAAATCTTTTGGTTGTCCAGTTTTGATTTTAAATTCAAGTGATCATCTAGGAAAATTTGATTCAAAATATGATGAAGGATTTTTTGTTGGATATTCATCAGTTTTAAAAGCCTATCGAGTTTATAACTCTAGAACAAATGTTATACTTGAAACATTCAACGTTAAATTTCTTGAAAATTCTTTTCCACCAGTTTCAAATGGTCCAGCTTGGTTATTTGATTTAGATTCATTGTCAAACTCTTTTCAATCTAACTTGTTTGATCAATTTAACTTGCTTGATTCTACAGGTGAGAAGAAACCTCAAGGAGATCTCGGTTCTTTTAGTGATGATTCAGATTCTGATGATAGGAATGACTCAAGCTCAGATTATCCATTTTCTCTTTTGTCAAAGATTCAATAATTCGATTTGATAATAATGATGATCTCTCTCAACAAGATGAAGATCATTCCGTTTCAGAATATCAAGAAGTTTCACAACCTATTCCTAATGATGGTATAGAAATTATTCAACCTGAGTCTAGAATGTCATCTATCTCTGGTGATGTAGTTGGTACTGGTAATCTTGATTACTTCATCAACTCACCGACTCAAGTTCCCAATTTCAATCCACACTCTTTGAACCTATTGCATCAGCTTTCTAACTTGAACCAAACCAATCTGGATGTTCATGTTCAAGGGAATGAGATTTGTCACACCCTCGCTAAAGCGGAAACACGAGGATGCGACAGACGGGATCGTCATAACACATTGGGGTTCAAGAGAATATCTAAAGGTATTCTCCGTACATGGGTCATGACGTCGCCCGACACATAGGAACACATGTTAAGGATAGTCACTACCAGAACGTCATACCAAAATGCATAATCATACCAAAGCTCCATACAGAAACAAATCAACACAATTGTCAAACAATAAAAATCTCAAAATCCTCAAAATTACAATCCATAAAACCCAATAATCCACAACATGTCCCAAAAGTCTCTTGAATGTCTAATGCTCCTAGTGGAGCGGTCTCGTCTAAGTCCACAGCCATACACCTAGACTTCATTACCTGAAAAGACATGCTCTAAAAAGGTCAACATACGTTGGTGAGTTCACAGGTTTATAAGTACAAATATTTTGCCATGTAAAACATGTATAGAAAATTGTATGTGAAAGAGATACATAGCAGTCAAGATATCAACATAAGTTCGAATGTAACCCAAGTCCAAGACATTCCAAAATTTGCACACAACCGGATTATATTCACCCAAGGGCAAGCCCCGGCCAAGTCGGTCTCGACTAATATACAGACAACATGGGTGGGGGTGTCAACCCGTTAGTACTAACAATATCTCTCCATAACATCCAAGTACACAAGTTGAAGCACAAGCACAAGCACAAGTACACACTCATGATTGAATATCAAGACTCATACCATGACCCAAACCACATACAATATTTCAAAAGAAAATCAAACACGGCATATTCCAAAACCATGAGCATGCTTTTCCCCCAAGTAAAATATATTAAAAAGGGGCCGTAAAACTCACCTTGAAAAGTCACAGTTCAAATCCCACAACTCGCAGAGTAAGCACTAAAAATATATAATACACAAAAGGATTAATATATCACCAAATATAGATGGATAATATGGGTGTAATCATTTTAGTCCAGCCCTTAACGCTAATCAAGGTTTTCCATCGTCCCACTAATTAAATAAATTCTTTTGTAAAGAGTTTTAATCAATATTATATGCAAAACTTGTCTTAATTTAGATTATTTAGTTCCAATCCTTACTTTTAAGTTTTAACAAGATAATTCAGCATACGTATCTGATTGCGCATCAGTCTTGTATAGGCTGTTTGGAGATCGAAACGATAACGAATCATTGCGTAAAAAGTTTCGTTTGAAAGAAGAGACTTTAAATTAACTCCAGAAAAAGAATCAGGTTCATTTGACAAAATATGAATAAGTTATGACACGAAGAATAAAGACCAATCTGCTGCCCAGATTCGTCAGTTTTGACCTTCAGTTTTGTTTGCTACGTTTGGAGGACCAAACGATGTCGAAACGACATGAAACCACTTGGGTTAGTTAGAGGACTCATAGGGATTAAATTTAGACCCAGATTTTGCCCCAATTGGGGGTTTTTCGACCAAGTTATCACACGAACAAGATGACCCATTTTTCTGACAGCAAGCTGCCCAGATTGTTAGTTTCGTTGTTTTGATTTGTTCAACACATCAATACTTTCAAGGAACAATTCTAGTTATTTCAAAACGTTTTATAGGTCCAAAATATCGATTAAGGGCAGGTCATACAAGATTAATCTTTTAGATTCGATTCCCATACAAGACCAAGAATTAGAGTTTTTACCAAATGGCGAACCCGACAATCGTAACACTTAGATCTTCACGACCTAGCACCAAAAAACAAGAATCAGAGATTATTAGATGAAGATTTTGAATATAGATGATGAATATAATCGATTCTAGAGTAAAACTAGAATGAAAATTCATCAAAAACGATTTTCGCTTACCGTAGCTTTGAAGACGAGTGAATCTAGCTTAGTTTAAAGTTCTTGGATGATTTGATTGCCCAAAACTCGATGGATGCTCAAGAATCTTCAGAATTTTTCGATAGGTTATAAAGAAGAAGAGAGGATTTTTGTGTGGTGGTGGCTAGGGTTACAATGGAAAAATCCAAATTGTGAAAATGAGGCAAAACAAAGGGGAATACCCCCTTATTAGCTTGCGGCCGCAACAAGGGAGGGAAGAAGGGCCCTCTGGCCCTTGGCCCGTCTCGCGTAATCCGTCACGTCTCAAACCGCGTGTCGACTAATTTTTACGTTTTCAAATTCCGCGCGCAATAACGGTTCCAACGAGCTATCACATGCCCTATAAATCATTTAGTTTTAAATTTTTAGATTGAATTAAATGTATTTACTAGACTTTAGGCAAAGCCCATGGATTTGAGATTAGTTGGGTTTCGATATGAATTTCGTGTTTCACCTTTTAGAAAAAACCTTGATTTGGCTCAATACACAGGACCTCGTACGATTACAAGCCCAATGGTCACCTTAATGATAGAAACCCTAGGCCCAACACGAAAACATAGGCCCAATAAGCTAAAATTTGGGCCCACCAAGTAAGAGCCATGAATTACGACCAAGCCCAAATATGACTAACATCAAACTCAAAAGCCACAATCCAAATCAATGTCAAAGTTAACGTACCTGTTTTGGTGACGGATGTCACAGTATCCCCCAGTTGAGAGAATTTCGTCCCGAAATTCAACTGGAGTTATCAACTGCAATGCCATCCGCGAACAGGTGGGTACTTAGCCCTCAATAAACTTCCCATGAAAAGATAAGATTTAGGTTCTCGTTTTGAATTCCACCTGGTCTTTACGATAAGGATTTCTACTACCTCCCAAAATTTTGACTTCTTTAACCACAAACCATACTAAAACATAGGCAACTTAAAATTTGCCATCCGCTCAAATTCCTTTGACCATCCAATAAATCACAGGACCAAAATTGTCCTGGAGTCTTAACTATTCTTGCAAATCTAGGTGAAAATTTGCTCCTTTTGACAAGATAAACAATGTCATTCCAAGGCAACAGCTCGTGAACTGCCCATAAGAACAAAGTCTCTTGAGATGGTGTTTTAGGTTTTACAACCTATTTACTGGTATCTCTATTCCTATCCACAATTTCACTAACATAATTCCTAGCCAACATTTACATCTAGTAGTGCTCACGATTTGTCCGGAGATGACCAAATTTGGTCATGTTTTCCACAATGACTCAAATCAAATCATACACACTACTAATTATTATTATTAGCTTCATGATGAAGTCCGCAATCATGTTTTTCCACTTCCGACCCAGAATCTCAAACTATTATAATAGGCTAGGTTGCCTTCGATGCCTCTCTTTAACATTTGAACTAGTCAAACACTTGCACACATAGTCCGCTATGTCTTCTTTCATTCTAAGAACCAATACAAGCCCTTACGATCATGCCACCTCTTGTTAGCATCAAGATGAACAACATACTTAACGTGTGTGCTTTGTCCACACTAATGTCTGCACATACCCCATAAACGAAACATAAATTCACTTAATAAAGTACAATCATGTATAGTTTATTTGTACAAACTATTTGCTTAGACCTCTTAAAGCCTTATCCTCCACATTCAGTTCTCTTATTTTACTTGACTTGAGTGGTAATGAGGTAAGAACATGGGTTTGACTCTTTCCTTACAACTCATCACGTCCGAACCTACATTTGCCTTTTTCGGGTTATACCAGATTACACAGTCGTAGTCACTGAACAATTTAGTCCAACATCTCTGTCTCATGTTCAGTTCTTTTTGGTGAAAAATATGTTGAAAACTCTTGTGGTCAGTATAGATGACACACTTGGAGTACCTAGCATATAGTTTCTCTTTTTCAACATTTCTAAGACTATCCCCATATATTTCTCATGATCCTCCTTATCCTCAAATAAATCAGAATGTCCTCAATGAACACTACGACCAATTTATTCGGGCATGACATGCACCTCTATTTCATCACATTCATGAACATCGAAAGTGCCTTTGTATCCCAAAATTCATAACTAGAAACTCATAATGTCTATAACGAGTTCTAAATGCTTTCTTCGATATCTCATCCACATGTACTCTATGTTGATGATTTTCGAACGGAGATCAATATTCAAAAAGTACGTCGATACATGAAGCTAATTGAATGAGTCATTTATCCCTGGGAAAATGATAACGGTTCTTGCCTGTTAGTTTATTCAGCTTTTAGTAGTCCATGCACGTCCTGTACGATCCATCCTTCTTCTCTGAAGAAGCACTAGTGCCTCATGGTGCATGTGGGTCATATAAAACTCTTACCAAACCACTCCTAAAGTTGATTAGAAAGGTCTTATAGTTTCAATGGTGTTACTCGATAAGAAGCCCTAGGTACACACATCGCTTTATGTACCAATTCAATCCAAAGGTCCTCCTATTGTGAAGTGGACAATCATTCCAAATCCTTCAAGAACACTTCTTAGAATTTTCACACAATAGGTATATCATTTAACTTTTATTCCTCCACCTTCATGCTCAAGATCTTCGTGTTGTCCCCTTCTGATCTCTCACCATACACATCAGGTGTCTCACCCTTTGATAATGGTATGCCAGCAAACTTCTCACATCCGATGATCTCAGCACTATTCCTTGACGATCAATCTATCCCCGTGACCATGTTGAAACTTTCATGCCAAAATCGTACAAAATGTATTCTAATGCATGATTTGCTAATAGCATAGTACAGTCCCCTATTACCTCTCTAGTGTTTACAAGTCTATCTTTAGCCCATTAATAACACACACTCCTCGTGACTGGGGTTAAGTCCAACTTACTTACAAAAGTCAAAGTCACTACGCAAGGATCCTCTTGGAAATCATTGACATCAATCCTAAATTCCTTTCTATGAGCAGGGTTGCCATCTTGCCTTGCCCTGGGTCTGCACAAATTGCAGGCCAAATTGTGTTGTTGTTTTTTTTTTGTTTTTTTTGTTTTTTTAATTGATCGTTTGTCCTAGAGCCCTATTTAACCACGCATATGCATCTTGATAACGCTCCTGGCACCGCACTCATAATGTCAGCGTCAAGCTCCTTCCGACTCGACCGTATTAATCGGCACAACTAGATTCACAAATACCTTAAAACTCTTCGCTAAGCATTCCAATTGCTTGAAATTGAACCACACAGGCCATGACATCATAGTTGGGTGGTGCTGATTGCACTTATTACTCTCCAGACAAGTGCCAACATAGCCCTTCATTGCCAGTATGACAACACCATATCCTTTCATGAACTTGTCCTTCTTGTCTACTTTAACACCAGCTAGCTCACCGAGTTCCTTAACATCCCTCTACGTCTCATTAGCTTTCTCAAGGGTCTAATATGAACCATTTTATCAACTAGAATACATGTCTTTAGTATTGCACTCCAAATGGTTGGGGGTGTAGTAGTGACCACCATTTCACAAGCTATAGAACCAGCCCCCCGATGTACTTTTCCATTCGCTTTGATTTATGTGCCACGAATATGACACCACCTTTGCCAACTTATGGAATTGGTAGGGATAAGCGCATGACTAGATCCCACCATTACTTGATTCCAAAATAATGATCTATATTTTGCATCTTGTCCATGAGGTAGTACCTCTCCATTACTACTGCTTAGCCCATACAAAGTCATGACCATCACAACTTTTCTACTTCATACTTGAACTTGAATATTCCACCATGTTAGTGCTTTGCCCACTAGTGGCCGAATAACACTCTTTGCATTTTGATTTTTAGCACCGATCTTGATGTTCACATCCATTTCTGTTTTCTCAATGCAATGGGTCAGAGCTATTGCTCCAACTTCCTGTCGAACTCTTTTGGCTTGCACATCATGAACTTCGTGCACGTACAACCAATTCTGCCTCCAGTGCCACTTTCTTTCAATTTATCAGTCTCACCATGTCCATCTCTAATCCTCTCGGATCATCACATAGCCCAGTTCAGACACATCCCTAGCATAGCAAAGATGTTTATGTATAGGGTTCCTCGCAGCGTTCCCACCACACCAATGATATACCAAGGATGACGTCTAAACTGGTTACATGACATCCATTTACTCCATCAAGTGTAATGCTAGGATCTCTTGACAACCAATGCTATAAGTATTATGCTCAGTTTGAACAAAGCAGCATAGTTACAAGGAGTCTCACTTCCCTTCTTCAATTCTTCAAAGACCAAGTACATTTCGAACATGTAGTCAACTTCCACGATCACAGAAACAAAAGCGAGAGAAACGTCTCATAGATACCGGGCTAAAAGGTCCATTAAGATTCCCATGAATGCTCTAGATCTATTTGTATTGATTCAAGGATAAAAGGGATTGGTGTTTCCACACCGTAGATTATCATAATAACAGGAACTCCACTGTCCCATGTATAAAATGGAAGATTCGTACTAACTATGACTGTTATCTCACGAAGAGGTTTGCCAGATTTCGCATGCACGGCAAATTGCAATTACGTGTGCACCCGTAATGGTAATTTGCATTGTATGGTCACCACTAGCTCCTCCTACCAGAGTTAATATGTCTTGTTAAGTACAGAGTGTTATCTATGATTGAAAAAATCAAGGATATGGTCACTAACTGAAGGTTAAGTGATCGAGGTTGTACAGAGGAATCAGTTGAGAAAGCATTCACTTAGATAAGGGATGGTCAAACGAGTCCATTTAGTGTAGACCGAGATCCAATAAAGCTGCCATCTAACCCGAATACGCCATGGCCCTTGTCTGTTGTTGTCAAGTAAGCTAGCATGTCCATCTCCCAATATCCAACTCACAAGTTGTAAATAAGACCTCGTACAACATAGCTAACACCAGCAGACGCACATAATAAAGGTTGGCTTAACACCCAAAGTCCTTTAAAAGAATCCTTACAGCTGCACTTATCACTCCAGACCAAATAATAATCAAGCGCATAATGAGAGGACGTTCTTACCTAATGCTTTCTCAAGTCACGCATAGATAATACGATGACCAAACCCCTCCAAATAAGAAGATCACAGATAACACATAAGGCAGGCAACATAGCACGACAGATAATGCACATAAAACATTATGTATAACAGTACACACATAATCCTATGATGCATACTACATGTGGGTACTTAGGTTATAGTCTAGGTCGAATAATCCACCTAATTCTCTATAACCAATGGCTCTGATACCAATCTGTCACACCCTCGCTAAAGCGGAAACACGAGGATGCGACGGACGTGATCGTCATAACACATTGGGGTTCAAGAGAATATCTAAAGGTATTCTTCGTACATGGGTCATGACGTCACCCGACACATAGGAACACATGTCAAGGATAGTCACTACCAGAACGTCATACCAAAATGCATAATCATACCAAAGCTCCATACAGAAACAAATCAACACAATTGTCAAACAATAAAAATCTCAAAATCCTCAAAATTACAATCCATAAAACCCAACAATCCACAACATGTCCCAAAAGTCTCTTGAATGTCTAATGCTCCTAGTGGAGCAGTCTCGTCTAAGTCCACAGCCATACACCTAGACTTCATTACCTGAAAAGACATGCTCTAAAAAGGTCAACATACGTTGGTGAGTTCACAGGTTTATAAGTACAAATATTTTGCCGTGTAAAACATGTATAGAAAATTGTATGTGAAAGAGATACATAGCAGTCAAGATATCAACATAAGTTCGAATGTAACCCAAGTCCAAGACATTCCAAAATTTGCACACAACCGGATTATATTCACCCAAGGGCAAGCCCCGGCCAAGTCGGTCTCGACTAGTATACCGACAACATGGGTGGGGGTGTCAACCCGTTAGTACTAACAATATCTCTCCATAACATCCAAGTACACAAGTTGGAGCACAAGCACAAGCACAAGTACACACTCATGATTGAATATCAAGACTCATACCATGACCCAAACCACATACAATATTTCAAAAGAAAATCAAACACGGCATAGTCCAAAACCATGAGCATGGTTTTCCCCCAAGTAAAATATATTAAAAAGGGGCCGTGAAACTCACCTTGAAAAGTCACAGTTCAAATCCCACAACACGCAGAGTAAGCACTAAAAATATATAATACACAAAAGGATTAATATATCACCAAATATAGATGGCTAATATGGGTGTAATCCTTTTAGTCCAGCCCTTAACGCTAATCAAGGTTTTCCATCGTCCCACTAATTAAATTAATTCTTGTAAAGAGTTTTAATCAATATTATATGCAAAACTTGTCTTAATTTAGATTATTTAGTTCCAATCCTTACTTTTAAGTTTTAACAAGATAATTTAGCATACATATCTGATTGCGCATCAGTCTTGTATAGGCTGTTTGGAGATCGAAACGATAACGAATCATTGCGTAAAAAGTTTCGTTTGAAAGAAGAGACTTTAAATTAACTCCAAAAAAAGAATCAGGTTCATTTGACAAAATATGAGTAAGTTATGACACGAAGAATAAAGACCAATCTGCTGTCCAGATTCGTCAGTTTTGACCTTCAGTTTTGTTTGCTACGTTTGGAGGACCAAACGATGTCAAAACGACATGAAACCACTTGGGTTAGTTAGAGGACTCATAGGGCTTAAATTTAGACCCAGAGTTTGCCCCAATTGGGCGTGTTTCGACCAAGTTATCACACGAACAAGATTGCCTAGATTGTTAGTTTCGTTGTTTCGATTTGTTCAACACATCAATACTTTCAAGGAACAATTCTAGTTATTTCAAAACGTTTTATAGGTCCAAAATCTAGATTAAGGGCAGGTCATCCAAGATTATATCCCAATCTTTTAGATTCGATTCGCATACAAGACCAAGAATTAGAGTTTTTACCAAATGGCGAACCCAACAATCGTAACACTTAGATCTTCACGATCTAGCACCAAAAAACAAGAATGAGAGATTATTAGATGAAGATTTTGAATATAGATGATGAATATCATCGATTCTTGAGTAAAACTAGAATGAAAATTCATCAAAAATGATTTTCGCTTACCGTAGCTTTGAAGACGAGTGAATCTAGCTTAGTTTAAAGTTCTTGGATGATTTGATTGCCCAAAACTCGATGGATGCTCAAGAATCTTCAGAATTTTTCGATAGGTTATAGAGAAGAAGAGAGGATTTTTGTGTGGTGGTGGCTAGGGTTACAATGGAAAAATCCAAATTGTGAAAATGAGGCAAAACAAAGGGGAATACCCCCTTATTAGCTTGCGGCCGCAACAAGGGAGGGAAGAAGGGCCCTCGGGCCCTTGGCCCGTCTCACGTAATCCGTCACGTCTCGAACCACGTGTCGACTAATTTTTACGTTTTCAAATTCCACGCGCAATAACGGTTCCAACGAGCTATCACATGCCCTATAAATCATTTAGTTTTAAATTTTTAGATTGAATTAAATGTATTTACTAGACTTTAGGCAAAGCCCATGGATTTGAGATTAGTTGGGTTTCGATATAAATTTCATGTTTCACCTTTTAGAAAAAACCTTGATTTGGCTCAATACACAGGACCTCGTACGATTACAAGCCCAATGGTCACCTTAATGATAGAAACCCTAGGCCCAACATGAAAACATAGGCCCAATAAGCTAAAATTTGGGCCCACCAAGTAAGAGCCATAAATTACGACCAAGCCCAAATATGACTAACATCAAACTCAAAAGCCACAATCCAAATCAATGCCAAAGTTAACGTACCTGTTTTGGTGACGGATGTCACAAGATTCCAACATCTCGTATTCACAAGAACCATCCAACGTCTCAGATTATTGGTCCATTGAATGAGAGAATAACAAGAAGTAAATCAGAATAAACAAATCTTTGTTTATACTCGTGTTTTCTTTCTCAAAGTGTTCCTAAAAACGTTATCGAAGCGTTAAAGGACAATAGTTGGATTGAGGCTATGCAAGAAGAATTATTGCAATTCCGCAAACAAGAAGTATGGAATCTTGTGGATTTACCTGAAGGAGAAAATGCCATAGGTACAAGATGGTTGTTCAGAAACAAAACAGATGATCGAGGAATTATTATTCGAAATAAAGCGAGACTCGTTGCACAAGGATACACTCAAGAAGAAGGAATAGATTATGATGAAGTATTTGCTCCTGTTGCGAGACTTGAATCAATTCGTGTCTTCCTGGCTTATGCATCATTCATGAAATTCAAGGTGTACCAAATGGACGTGAAAGGCGCTTTCTTGTATGGACCAATCACCGATGATGTGTTCGTAAAGCAACCTCCGGGTTTTGAAGATTCAGAATTTCCACATCGTGTATAAAAGCTTAGCAAGGCTTTGTATGGTTTACATCAAGCCCCTAGAATCTGGTATGAAACATTATCACAGCACTTAATCCAACATGGATACATGAGAGTGAAAATCGATCCGACTCTGTTTATCAAGAATGATGTTGATGATCTTTTATGTGTACAAGTGTATGTTGATGATATCATATTTGGTTCTACAAGTCCAAAATTATGCAATGAATTCGAAGAAATCATGAAGTCTTGATTTCAAATGAGTTCTATGGGAGAAATACATTTCTTTCTTGGACTTCAAGTCAAGCAATCTGCAGATGGAATAAATCAAGAGAAGTTCGTTGACAAACTCTTGAAGAAATTTAAACTGCAAGATTGTCAGTCCATAAGAACTCCAGCTGACGTAAACACCAAGATGGAATATGATCAGAACCCTCCCTTACCTGAATAGGACACAGCAAGAGAGACTGTCAAAGTTAATTGCCTGATTGTATTTTGTGTGTTTATGTTTCTTAGAAAAAGCAAAACCAAATATAAAAATAGAAAACTGAAAAATCAAAAGATAAAAATATAAAACAAAAACTACAAAAATAGAGTTTTTCTTTGTTAATTCATTATTTAGGATGAATCTGTCTTTGCAATATGTGAGAAATGATAGATACATTAGTATGATCAGTTGCATACTTCACTCAATAATAAAGTCTAACATGATCAGATATGATGTGCAAGTAAGTTCATGCAATTAGACTGAAAAAGTAAATTCTTGTGATTAAACTAAATCACTCATGCATTCATGTCTGTCTATCTTAACACTAATGAGTAGTGTTGATTTCTCAAATTGAGTGCTTGTTAAGACATAATCTCACACCTAGCGATGATATGAATAACCACTGAGCTCTAATTATTTAAAGCATCTAACACTTCTCTGTTATGAGTCATCATAGACCTGAAGTGATAAGATATCCTTTGTTGTAAGTGATTACAGAGCTGGATATTCTCACTGATGCAACAAGATGCCAATGTGCACAAATACCAAATAAGATCTGGTTATAGTATATGTCAGGTTAACAAGTTGAGAACAGTGACTTCTTGCATATCTTTATGTGAATTAACCTCTCTAAGTCTAATTGTGACTGTATAATGTCATATCTAATTGTACCTTAAACAATCCAAGAATTAAAAAAGTAAGTGTGCTGAATATCTTGCTAAATGCACTCATTTTCTGTCCTTAGATCTTGTGTCTCCTTTACTGCAGAAATGCTGACCTAGAACACACTTGATCAGGATTTATTCACTATCTATGACTATCCATCATTTTTTTTAGTTTAATGTGTTGATCTTCACTGATATAATCTCACTGTAGACATTGATTCAATTGTAAATATTAGATTTTTATTCTGCTTTAATTTTGATTTTTGTATGTTTTCTGTGTAACAATGATTAGTTTGATCTTCATGTGACAAAGTCAAGAAACTTCTAAGTTTTGTTAAACTTAAAAGTTAAGGGGGAGTAAAAAGAGTAAAAAGAGTAAAAAGTCTAAGAGAAAATAATTCATATTTTAAGATATGAAAAATCAAAATTTAGTGATTTAAATGGAAAGGATGAAGCTAAAAAGTTCAAGCATGTGTGTGTTTGACATAATGTAAAAATGAACCTGAAAATCATTTTAAAGTGGAAAAGCTTCTTGCAACATTGTAATATGAGATTATTTGTTAAAATTAGAGACTAAAATGATGGGAAATTGTTTTTTAAAAAAATTAAAAAAAATGGCAAAACATAAAATGATCAAAAATAAAAATAAAAGTTTGAAATGTCAAAAGTTCAAAATTGAGGGTCAATTATGAAAATTTTGGGTGAAAGTCAAAATTTGACAAATTGTTTTAAAATTAGTATGTGAACTGTACTAATGTGTTTAAACAGTGTTCAGGTGAAAGATTGAAAATTACAAGTGTTAGACACATGAAAGCAATCTCATGCGCCTAAATAGTGTTCAAAAGTCCAAAATTAGGAGCATGATGATATTTTAGAATTTGCACAAGTGTTGGGCGTTTCAAACAACCTCATGCGGCTAAACAGTTGTCATAGGTCTGAAAATTTTGGTTAGGTGTTGGGCGTTTCACAAATCCTCATACGCCTACATAGTACCAAGCTTTCAAGTGGACGTTTCAAGTAAAAAAATTTCAAGTATTGGGTGTTTTAGGTATTCTCATGCGCCTGAATAGTGCAAAAGCGCCTAAACAGTGATTATGCGTCTGAACAGTGCTCATGCTTCTGACCTCATGCGCACAAACAGTTCTCATGTGCCTAAGTACTTGGTGAAAAATTCAGTCTCATGCGCACAAACAGTGTTCATGCGCCTAACCTCATGCGCATAAACAGTGCTCATGCGCCTAAAAATTTCACTTAGTAAATACAACACTTTGTGATTTCAGTCGATTCATTCACTCAAAATACCCTATTCTCTCACACCCGACTCTCGATTAGCTTTGATTTTCAAATTGTGATTGATTTAAGTTCTAAAACTGCGTTCGATAGTGAGTATTACTGATTATAAATGTAAGTTCTTGAACAAAATCAACAAATTTCATGTTTAATGGTTGAATTTGATTGGGCGTTTCTATGCTATTCGGGCGTATGAACCCTAATCATCTGAAATATGTGAAATTGTTGAATAAAATGGATATAAGAACTGAAATTAATGATTGATTGTTAATATAAACTTGATTTCGAGCATGTTGATACATTCAAATCAGTTGTTAATCGAAATTGTGCCTGATGATGAATGTTCATCAGTCGAATGTTGAAGATGAACAGTCAAATTTGAATTTTTTTAATAAAATGAAAAATTAATCATAAAATCATGTTAAAATCTGTTTTTGATAAGAATTTATTGAATTAATGTGTTTTATACCACTTTCATGCTAACTTGAATGCATTTTGTTCTTGAACAGACCATGTAAACACTTAGAAATTTTTTTTAAGTATAAGTTAGATTAAAAAAAAATTGATAAAACATGCTAATTCTTTAAAAGTTCAATAAATTTCATTGATTTTAAGTGTTAAAATTCAAATTGTCTAAATCTCTTGTTTCAAATCTTTGCAGATGGTTGAGCTAAAATTTGAGCTAAAGCATAATGTTACAGCTTTACTAAATGAAGAACTACAATGTCACACCCTCAAAATCCGCAAGCAGGGTTTTACCGCGAGGCGCGTGACATACCAGGATCTCAGTCATTAGTTACCAAGAACGACTCTATATGATAAATAAACAAAACCAGAGTTAACGTTTAAAATATTGCGGAAGCGTTTTTAAAACAGAAAACCCAAAACAAGTAGTATGTAAAGAGAATGCGCAAAACATACGCGCCCCAAACACAAATGTTTAATATAAAAATAATCCCAAATTTGTAAACAAACAAATGTAGACAACTCAACGATGCTGGTGTGCGTGCTCCTAGGCAACTGGCAACCTTAACCTGAGAATAGCATACTAAACAAGTCAAAACATGGTTGGTGAGTTCAAGAGTTTGCATTAATATATAAACCAATCAACAGTTTCCAGAGCATAAGTAGTGTATTGCAATAGATAGCTAGTCTATTAACATAAAAATATTAATCATAGTGATTTCGCGATCGAAGCTGACTGTGTTACGTTTGTTGCCTCCCGTCACGACTTACCGGGTCGTGACGAATGTGTTAGGACAAAATTGCACCAGTTTGACCTCGAGGCGCACAGGTGGGGCTCGTCAGACCCAGTAGTACTACCCAAAATTTCCCCGCTAGTCAATATTAACAATCCGAAAGTGTGAGGACTTTTCCATGGTAAACAGCACTATATCAATATTATACACACTCATATATAAAAGCGTTTATGATCAACAGTATGCTATCTCCCCCAAAAGAGATTATGTAAAATGAGTGGGGCAAGAACTCACCTGATGCGCGCAAGAATTAACCTAAAGCTTAACTTGAAAGAAAGAGGGAAAGACAACCTTCAAAGGTCACCTAGAACACAAGAGTACATAAGTACGTGTACACAGAATCAACATGAAACCCTAAGTGTTCTACAAACCAAGAGACTCAAGGTTTAAGAAAGACAAGACACATTTGACCCAGTTGACCCGTTTGACCCGTTGGCGACATTATAGGTGATAACTCGTTAATACTAACACAACTGCATATCATACATGATCAACATACAACCCAACAATAGTCCTAACATACCCATATGACCCATTACCATGAATTCCCACAAACAGGCCAAATCAGATAACTATCCAACTAAACATTCATACGACACAAACCACACATTTAGTTACCTTAGAAATCATCCATGAATACACTAGCATGATCCTAATATCCCAAACATGCTCAAATCATCCAATTCAAGGATTTGCACAATTAAAGTTTCCCTTTTGGGAAAGTTCATCCCAAATTCATCAAACTCCCACTACATTCATGAATTCATCAATTATATACCAATTCAAGCCCATGACAACATTTAAACATGATCAACAACACCTAATCATCATGATTCATCAACTTTCATACCCAAAAGTTACTATCTTTAGTAAGGTATGAACTACAACATGCATTCTTGAATTCCTAACATTCAAATCAACCATCTAGCATCTAAACATCATTACAAACACATCCATAACATTCATACATCAACCAATCATCAATTCATGCAAAATAAAGTTACTATTATTAGTAACCAATGAACAATGTATCAAAATCATAGCTTTCTTGCATAATCGACGTTAACTAGCATATATACAATACAACTAACACAATAACACCAACCAACATCCACAAATCGATCCCCAATTGCAAGTTTCGAATTAGGGTTTCGGCCCTAATGCAATTTCCATAAAACTTGTAAAAATCCAACCTTTATTGCATACTTGACGTTAATTAACATGTAATCTATCTAACAAACACATTAACATCAACAATTAGGCATCAATCAACCACCAATTTGCAGTTTTCGCATGAAACATTCGGCCAACATGAAGACTCATCAAAAACATACAAAAATCTAACCTTTAAACGTGTAATGGCTTGCAATTGATGATTCCAACGTGTTCTATGCCTTGAAATCGACCAAAACCGAAGATGATTGTTTGTTCTTGGGCTGAATTCGAAGAGGAGAGGGAGAGAGGAGGTCGATCGCGGCCGATGGGGTGGGATTAGGGTTGGGTTTTGATTTTATTTTATTTAATAATCCATAATTACCCTTTTAACCCTTATAATTTGTATTTTATAAAGATTAGGCTTTTTGAATAGTTTTTAAATAGTTCTCAACTACTAACACAATTATTATTAGTCACAATTAATAATCATGCATAATTTCCATTTATCACAAAACACACGAAATAAATATGCACGTTTTCACGTTACGCGATAAAATTACATTTAACATTTAAATCACATAAGCATAACTTAATAATCACATTGTTAACTTAATTATCATCAATTTAACATTACTGATTATTATTAAGTCACCAACGTTCAACGACAACTAGTGTGTGTGCTCGACACGTGTATGCAAGACTTAACGGAACAAACGGAGTTTGGTAACGGAAAATTACCGGATGTCACATTATCCCCATGTTGAAAGAATTTTCGTCCCGAAAATTGCGTTACATGGTGAGTGTTCCATTACTGGTCTACTGCATTGGCACAAGGAAATCGAAATCGTGTGAGTTTTGGATGAGTTGTCACATCATCCCCATGTTGAAAGAAATTTCGTCCCGAAATTTCATCAGTACCTTCGCCGGCTGGCATCGTCCTTTCGAATAGCTGAGGGTACTTAAGCTTCATTTGGTCTTCAAGTTCCCATGTGAATTCTGGTCCACGTCTCGAGTTCCAACGAACTTTGACAATGGGTATCTTGCTTTGCTTAAGCGTTTTCACCTCACGATCCATCACTTCGACAGGTTCCTCAATGAAGCGTCATTGTTCGTCTACTTGAACTTCTTCCAGTGGTACGACCATCGTTTCATCCGTTAAACATTTCTTTAGGTTTGAAACATGGAATACATCATGGATTCCACTCAATGAATCAGGTAAGGCTAGTCGATAAGCTACTGGACCAATTCTTTCCACTATCTCAAATGGTCCAACGTATCTCGGATTTAGCTTTCCTCGCTTACCAAACCGAACTACGCCTTTCCACGGTGAGACTTTTAATAAAACCTTGTCACCAACTTGAAATTCTAAAGGTTTCCGTCGCTTGTCAGCATAGCTTTTCTGTCTGTCTCGCGCTGCGGCCATGCGGTTTCTTATCTGGACAATCTTCTCAGTTGTCTCGTGTACCAACTCGGGACCCGTTAATTGACTATCACCAATTTCAGCCCAGCAAACTGGTGATCTACACTTTCTCCCATACAAAGCTTCAAATGGTGCTGCCTTTATACTAGTGTGATAACTGTTGTTGTCAGAAAATTCCACCAATGGTAGGTGAACTTCCCAGTTATTCCCGAAGTCAATCACACAAGCACGTAACATGTCCTCCAAAGTCTGTATAGTATGCTCGCTTTGACCATCAGTCTGTGGATGATAAGCAGTACTCATATCCAATCGCGTACCTAAAGCTTTTTGCAACGACTGCCAGAAGTGTGATGTGAAACGAGAATCGCGATCAGAAATGATTGAGATTGGTACTCCATGCCTCGAAACGATCTCCTTCAGATAAAGTCAGGTTAACTTCTCCATCTTATATGTTTCCTTTATCGCTAGGAAATGAGCAGATTTTGTCAATCGGTCCACGATAACCCATATTGTATCACAACCCGTAGAAGTACGAGGTAACTTAGTAATAAAATCCATTGATATTTGATCCCACTTCCACATAGGGATCTCGGGTTGTTGTAATAGTCCAGATGGTTTCTGATACTCCACTTTCACCTTCGAGCAGGTCAGACACTTACTCACATAAGTAGCTACATCTGCTTTCATGTTAGGCCACCAATAGTGCGCCTTCAAATCGTGGTACATCTTGTCAGATCCAGGATGTATAGAATACTTGGACTTATGAGCCTCACTCATGACCAAATCTCTCAGATTTCCGTGTAGAGGTACCCATAATCTGTCCATGAAATAACGAATCCCATCCGCTTTACTTCTAGTTGCTTTTCCATTCCTCGTAACCCTTCTAACCTCATATTTTCTACCTTCAGAGCTTCAGTTTGAGCATCACGGATTTGTTCAGGTAATTGCATACTAATCGTTAGTTGCAGAGCTCGCACACGTCGAGGTTTAGCAGTCTATTTTCTACTCAGCGCATCAGCAACTACATTTGCTTTCCCCGGGTGGTACTTAATAGCACAATCATAGTCGTTTAACAATTCCACCCAGCGTCTTTGTCTCATGTTCAACTCTTTTTGCTCAAAGATGTGCTGAAGACTCTTGTGATTGGTGTAGATGGTGCATTTGGTACCGTACAAGTAATGTCTCCAGATCTTTAAGGCAAAAACTACCGCACCCAGTTCCAAGTCATGGGTGGTATAGTTCTTCTCATGAATCTTCAATTGTCTAGAGGCGTATGCTATCACTTTATCCCGCTGCATCTGGACACATCCAAGTCCTTGAATAGAAGCGTCACAATAGACTACGAAATCATCACTACCATCCGGTAATGCTAGTATTGGTGCGCTACACAATTTATGTTTTAGTAACTGAAAAGCAGATTCCTGACTCTCACCCCATTTGTACGTCGTTCCCTTGTGAGTCAAGGCTGTGAGAGGTTGTGCAATCTTAGAGAATCCTTCAATGAATCGCCGATAATATCCCGCTAATCCAAGGAATTGTCGTATCTCACTTGGTGTCTTAGGAACAGACCAATTCTTTATCGCTTCAATCTTAGCAGGATCAACATGTATTCCCTTCTCGTTGACAATATGACCCAAGAATTGTACCTCACGTATCCAGAAATCACACTTAGAAAACTTTGCATAAAGTTGTTCCTCTCTAAGTAATTCCAAGATCAAACGTAAGTGCTCTCCATGTTCTTCCTCAGTCCTTGAGTATATCAGTATGTCATCAATAAAGACGATAACAAACTGATCAAGATAGGGTTTGCACACGCGATTCATGAGGTCCATGAATACTGCTGGTGCATTCGTCAACCCAAATGGCATGGCCAAAAATTCATAATGACCATATCGTGTACGGAAAGCAGTTTTCGAGATGTCCTCTTCTCGAACTCTCAGCTGATGATACCCAGACCTCAGATCAATCTTAGAGTAATAGCTTGATCCTTGTAGTTGATCAAACAAATCATCGATACGAGGTAACGGATATCTATTCTTGATAGTAACCTTGTTCAGTTCCCTATAGTCAATGCACATTCGAAATGTACCATCCTTCTTCACAAATAGAACTGGCGCTCCCCAGGGCGACGAACTCGGTCGGATAAACCCTTTATCCAACAACTCTTGTAGTTGGGCGGATAATTCTTGCAGTTCGTTCGGAGCTAACCGGTACGGTGCTCTCGCAATTGGAGCGGCTCCTGAAGTCAACTCAATCTAGAATTCAACCTGACGATGAGGCGGTAATCCAGGCAGGTCTTCCGGAAACACCTCAGGAAACTCACGAACTACGGGAATATCCTCTATCTTCTTTTCCTCAGTCTGTTTATCTGTGACGAGTGCCAATATGGCTAGTCGACCCTTTCGTAACAACTTTTGTGCCTTCATGAACGAAATGATGCCTATCACCGCACCACTCCTATCACCTCTGACCGTAAGGACTTCTTCGCCAATGGGAATTCGTATGATCTTCTCGTGGCATATGACTTCCGCTTGTTTATCGGAAAGCCAATCCATGCCTACTACCACATCAAAACTTCCTAGTGTAACAAGCATGAGATCTATGGTGAATGTATGACCAGCAAGCTCTATCTTGCAGTCTCTAAGAATATGCGTTACATGAATCTATGTGCCGTTAGCTAACTCCACGGTGTATTTAGATTCTAAGGTTGAGGGCATATCACTTAAAAGACTACAGAACCTAGTGGACACGAAACTTCTATCGGCTCCGGTATCGAATAATACAGTAGCAAAACGACCATTAACCGAAAATTTACCAGTTACTGTTGTAGGATCGTTTAGAGCCTCACCTGAGCCAATGACGAAGGCTCTTCCTTTGGCTCCATTATTGTTTCCACCATTGTTGTTGCCATTACCATTGTTGTTGTTATTGTTGTTGCCATTGTTATTGTTGCTGTTGTTCCCATTGTTGTTGTTACCATTACCATTTCTCTTAAGCTGGGGACAGTTGCGTTTGTAATGGCCTTCTTTTCCGCACTCAAAACAACCTTTCGGAGTTTCTTGTGATTGTTGTGGCTTCTTCATCAGTTCACCCCAACAGTCTTTGGCTGCATGACCAATCTTCCCACAACGTTGGCACTTGTAGTTATCACATCGACCCACATGGTGGTAGTTACACCGGTTGCACTTTGGCAGTCTTCCACCATACCCGCCGGGTCCTTGATTTGAGGGAGTCGTCTGGTTGAAGCTTCGGTTGTTATCAAACTTCCGTTGCTGTTGCTGACTTTGCTGCTGTTGTTGGGGTTGAGATTGGCTACTGGATGACGATCCCTTGTTGCTTGAACCATCCCACTTGCGTTTCTGGTCGGGCACGCTTGCCACCGCACCCCGTTTGGGTAACCGACCTTGCTCAACTGCCTGGTCAGTCAGCCTGTGGGCTGTTCGGATTGCTTGTTGTATGGTAGTGGGGTTAGAAGCAGTTACCATACTTTGAATTTCAGGCACCAATCCCCGTATATAATGCTCCACCCTCTTGTGTATTTCATTCACCATCCCTGGGCATAAAGTGGCTAACTCATGAGTACGAGTCGTGTAGGCTTCAATTTCTGAGCCTTGCATTTTGAGTTGCCAGAACTCAATCTCCAGTTTCTGCACTTCATTCCGGGGGAAGTATTCTTCAGTCATGATTTTTTGAATTCATCCCAAGGTAGTTCATTGGCCACGGCTTGACCCAGCATTTGTACCTGGGCATTCCACCAGGAAAGTGCTGCGCCTTCCAATGTCCCGGTGGCATACTTCACCTGATCAGCAGGCGGGCAGTTGCATTTCGCAAAGACAGACTCTGTCTTTTCAAACCACCTTACAAGCCCTACAGCTCCTTCCGTCCCGCTGTAGGTACATGGTGGTGGTCCTGTTTTGACAACCCAAACATTAGTCAGATATCCTAGACAAATAACTAGGATAATCAGTTTAACCTCTTGTTATCATTTACCTGCTGGTTGTCCCGGTTGGGCAGCAGCCACTGCCGCCTGAACATGTTCATTAATTAATGCCGCCAATTCCGCAGGCGTCATGTTTATGGCTCCGGCTCCACGGCCTCCGGCGCCACGTCCACGACCACGCCCACGTCCTCTTCCACGTGCGTCCATATTTCACTTTAAAATTCACAATTACAATAATGAGTAACATCCAACTCATTAATCTCATCAAGGTACAGTAAACAATAAGAAATAATGCATTCACCACAACCACAACATTTATAACAGAAATAATAATCAAAGATAAATAAATTGCAATTGAGTCACAAAATATTCCATCAATGTCAAAATTTAAGTTTGTCAGTTGGGTGGGAAACAACCCTTCCCACATAGGTTTCAAAGAAAAGAAACACTACATAGTCTAAGTCATTTAAAAGTGGAATCAGTCCAGTACATCGGATCCATCACTGTCCTCGTCCATCTCTACTGGTTCTTCTTCGGGGGCTTCCTCGGGTTCTTCTTCTGGGTCTTCCTCATCAGGGTCCACCAAAGGTGCAGGAGCTTCAGCAATCTGAAGTGCTGCTAGCTGTGCCTCTAACTCAGCAAACCTATTATCGATCTCCATATTATGGTGATCCTGTGCGTCCATGCGCTCACTAAGTGCTACCACGTTGCCTGTCAGAGTATGATGTCCACCAATGGCCATCGAAAGTCGCTCCTGAAGCGTATCTACCTGGTAACGCAGCTGACGCATCTCAGATCGTAATGCAGAGTTCTCATCAGTGAGTCCCCTAATTCGCTGTCGCTCTGTGTCCAGTGTGGCTACCAAAGCTGCAAATGCCTGCTCCAAGGGGATGCTCAAGGTAGGAAGTGTAGGCAAAGTAGAGGCGGTTGATGACCTAGTCCTAGGTCGTGTAGGTGCTACTGGTGGTACGCGCTCTCTATATGCCATACGGTTTATGTAAGTGGGGTAGAAATCCCAGTTACGTGGAGGATCGAGCTCAGGAGGTATGAAAGGCTGATCCCAGTCTATCTCGCTAGGAGGATAAGGATGTCGAGGCCAGTTAAATCCCCTATCCGGTACGGGAGAAGTAGGAGGTGACTCAGATCGTGCAGGTCTCTTGCCTAAATTTCTGGATGTCGATGCCATGCTGTGAAGTACATGTTGCGTATGACAATGAGTATACAGTAAGGAGAGTAAGCGATGGGTAACTAACAACTGTGCGGTTATAGTCTAGTGTGTGTATGCAACCTAGTTCCCTATAACCAATGGCTCTGATACCAATCTGTCACACCCTCAAAATCCGCAAGCAGGGTTTTACCGCGAGGCGCGTGACATACCAGGATCTCAGTCATTAGTTACCAAGAACGACTCTATATGATAAATAAAGAAAACCAGAGTTAACATTTAAAATACTGCGGAAGCATTTTTAAAACAGAAAACCCAAAACAAGTAGTATGTAAAGAGAATGCGCAAAACATACGCGCCCAAACACAAATGTTTAATATAAAAATAATCCCAAATTTGTAAACAAACAAATGTAGACAACTCAACGATGCTGGTGTGCGTGCTCCTAGGCAACTGGCAACCTTAACCTGAGAATAGCATACTAAACAAGTCAACACATGGTTGGTGAGTTCAAGAGTTTGCATTAATATATAAACCAATCAACAGTTTCCAGAGCATAAGTAGTGTATTGCAATAGATAGCTAGTCTATTAACATAAAAATATTAATCATAGTGATTTCGCGATCGAAGCTGACTGTGTTACGTTTGTTGCCTCCCGTCACGACTTACCGGGTCGTGACGAATGTGTTAGGACAAAATTGTACCAGTTTGACCTCGAGTCGCACAGGTGGGGCTCGTCAGACCCAGTAGTACTACCCAAAATTTCCCCGCTAGTCAATATTAACAATCCGAAAGTGTGAGGACTTTTCCATGGTAAACAGCACTATATCAATATTATACACACTCATATATAAAAGCGTTTATGATCAACAGTATGCTATCTCCCCCAAAAGAGATTATGTAAAATGAGTGGGGCAAGAACTCACCTGATGCGCGCAAGAATTAACCTAAAGCTTAACTTGAAAGAAAGAGGGAAAGACAACCTTCAAAGGTCACCTAGAACACAAGAGTACATAAGTACATGTACACAGAATCAACATGAAACCCTAAGTGTTCTACAAACCAAGAGACTCAAGGTTTAAGAAAGACAAGACACATTTGACCCAGTTGACCCGTTTGACCCGTTGGCGACATTATAGGTGATAACTCGTTAATACTAACACAACTGCATATCATACATGATCAACATACAACCCAACAATAGTCCTAACATACCCATATGACCCATTACCATGAATTCCCACAAACAGGCCAAATCAGATAACTATCCAACTAAACATTCATACGACACAAACAACACATTTAGTTACCTTAGAAATCATCCATGAATACACTAGCATGATCCTAATATCCCAAACATGCTCAAATCATCCAATTCAAGGATTTGCACAATTAAAGTTTCCTTTTTGGGAAAGTTCATCCCAAATTCATCAAACTCCCACTACATTCATGAATTCATCAATTATATACCAATTCAAGCCCATGACAACATTTAAACATGATCAACAACACCTAATCATCATGATTCATCAACTTTCATACCCAAAAGTTACTATCTTTAGTAAGGTATGAACTACAACATGCATTCTTGAATTCCTAACATTCATATCAACCATCTAGCATCTAAACATCATTACAAACACATCCATAACATTCATACATCAACCAATCATCAATTCATGCAAAATAAAGTTACTATTATTAGTAACCTATGAACAATGTATCAAAATCATAGCTTTCTTGCATAATCAACGTTAACTAGCATATATACAATACAACTAACACAATAACACCAACCAACATCCACAAATCGATCCCCAATTGCAAGTTTCGAATTAGGGTTTCGGCCCTAATGCAATTTCCATAAAACTTGTAAAAATCCAACCTTTATTGCATACTTGACGTTAATTAACATGTAATCTATCTAACAAACACATTAACATCAACAATTAGGCATCAATCAACCACCAATTTGCAGTTTTCGCATGAAACATTCGGCCAACATGAAGACTGATCAAAAACATACAAAAATCTAACCTTTTAAACGTGTAATGGCTTGCAATTGATGATTCCAACGTGTTCTATGCCTTGAAATCGACCAAAACCAAAGATGATTGTTTGTTCTTGGGCTGAATTCGAAGAGGAGAGGGAGAGAGGAGGTCGATCGCGGCCGATGGGGTGGGATTAGGGTTGGGTTTTGATTTTATTTTATTTAATAATCCATAATTACCCTTTTAACCCTTATAATTTGTATTTTATAAAGATTAGGCTTTTTGAATAGTTTTTAAATAGTTCTCAACTACTAACACAATTATTATTAGTCACAATTAACAATCATGCATAATTTCCATTTATCACAAAACACACGAAATAAATATGCACGTTTTCACGTTACGCGATAAAATTACAGTTAACATTTAAATCACATAAGCATAACTTAATAATCACATTGTTAACTTAATTATCATCAATTTAACATTACTGATTATTGTTAAGTCACCAACGTTCAACGACAACTAGTGTGTGTGCTCGACACGTGTATGCAAGACTTAACGGAACAAACGGAGTTTGGTAACGGAAAATTACCGGATGTCACATACAAGAGGCTGTTAGCTATGAAGAAATGATTAGGTTCCTATTGAGAACTAAATATGTATATGCTATGTGCTATCAACCAGTCATATATGCAAGATTGAGAAAGAAGTTTTGGAACACAGCTACAATTGAACTCAATGATGATAGTAGAAAGGTTGTAAGGGGATTTATTACTAATGTGAGAATGATTGAAGTTTCTGAAGACTCAATTAGAGAAGCATTAAGGTTGGGACATAATGACCCTGATGATTTAGCTGAATTATCTTTCAATGAATATAGAGAAACATTTATGGCTATGGGTCACCCAGACCATTTCCCCAAGAAACAATTCTTCAGAGCACGAGTGTATAATCATTGGAAGCTACTGTGTTATATCTTTCAGCACTGCATGTCAAAGAGAAGTGCAGGATGGAATTCTTTTCCAGTTGACATAGCATCTCCGATTACAGCTCTTGCAACAAATAGAAGGTTTAACATGTCAAAATGGATTCTTAATGGTTTTATTTTCAATATGGAGAAAGGAATCAGGAATAAGTATTTGATATATCCTAGATTCTTACAAATGATAATCAATGAAGAGCATCCAGATATTCATGTTCATGGTGTTGGTGGAGAGACAATGATTCTGGAGCATATGTCAGAAATTTCTTATAAAAGACTTGTTATGATCACAGGTGCACAAAATATACCCATGTTTGAATACATGAGAAATGTTGCTAATGATGAAGTGGATATTGCTATGATCACCTTCACTTGATTGAGGAAGAACAAATTGATCCTAATGATCTTATTGAAGAAATACCTCAAGAACAATCTGATGATGATGAAGATGAAGGAGATGATGATGATGAAAGTTCAAGTTCTTCTTCTGATGATGATGATAATAATGATGGTGGTAATGATGATGATGAAATGGAAGAAGTTCATGAAGATGTTGTTCATGAATCTAAACATGTTGATGATGATATACATGAAGCTGAACAGGTTGAAGGTGAAAATGAATTAACTGTTGAAGAGATCATTGAGATGATTGAAGGAAATGTTTATGCTAATATTCAACAGGACACTGAAAACATTTAAGATTTTGAAGTTTCTGAAGCTGAGATTCAAAATGATTTTCAACAAGATGTTCATATGGCTGAAGAAACAAATGTTCAACAGATCATTGATGATTTGAAAGAAGAAAACTCTAAGCAATTAAAGCTCAATGAGGAATTGAAAGAAGAAAATGATAAGATGAAAGAAGATTTACTAAAGAAAAATCAAGTGATTGCTGAAATTGAAAAAGATAAAGAAGCAAATATTCAAAATTTTGATGTAATGCTTAGAGATTATGATATTATGGAAGACAAATTTAAGAAGTTGAAAGAAGGCCATGATTTATTGAAAGAAGAATTTGAGAAATTAAAAGAAAGTGCAAAATCTCCATCTCCTGAAGTGATGATTATATCTGAAGTAACTCCAACAAATGTTGAGAAGATATCAGAAGTAGATAAAGGTAAAAGGAAAATTGATGACATTGATGTATCAGTTTTACCTGAATCATCATCAAAAGTGCAAAAGATTATTGAAGAACCTGTACTTGAAGAAGAAGAAGAGTCTGAAACTCAAAAGAAGATAGAAGCTCTTGATGACATAGACTCAGAATTTGATGATGCATGGTACGATGAAGTACTTGAAGATGAAGATTTGGTTGAAGCAAATTATTCTCCTATCAAAGAATCTACTGAAGTCATTCCTATGGATATTGAAGATAAGTATAATTACTTAATCAGGATGAAGTATAATAGAGTATTTCTTGATGGATTGACAGTATCTCAAATTAACAAAGAATACGAGAAGTGCGTAACTGCTGAATCAAGTGCTCCTATAGATCCAAACGAGGTTATTGTTGAACATGGTGAATGGAATCCTATTAGTGAAAGTATCAATGTTGATGAACTTTCAACTTCTGAATTGCACCATCTATATCCAAATGATATGAATGTTACTGCTTTAAGGACATGGTTACAATCACATAACTATCCAAAGAAGAAGCTCAATAGATTACAAGCAGAGTCATTAAGAAATTTGGTGAGGAGTTTCCAAGAGACTAAGAAACAAACCAATAGAATGATTATGCTTGATACAAATAATCCTCAATATCTTGAGATCACAAAACAAACAAGAATCTTGAAGCCTCAAGAAATAAAGAATATGGAGCTAATCAGAAGTGGACATGAGAAAAGGAAAGAGTTAATAAAGGTATTCCCTGAGAATGAAAAACAAGCTTATGAAGTGTCAGTCGAGCAAAAGCAATTATGGAACAAAGCTCGGACTGCTGGTGATCTAGTTAGAAACGTTTTGCAAAAAGGCCAATCAATTTCTGAATTGCTCAATGCAATGATTGTGCCAGATTTTACAAAGAATGTGAAAATAGTAGCATGGAAGTATGATGAGGTGTTTGATGCATTTTTGATCAAACGTGTAAACGCTATTTGTGATGTTTATCATTTTTACCCGAGCATCATAGCCTTACGAGTGCAAGATTTGAAGGAACTGAATAAGTTGCCTTTGATAAATCCTTCAAAATCAAATCGAGGAGAAAATTTTATTAAACTCCTAAATGTAGGTATGGCAAGAATTGAGTCTTATCTAAAAACAAGATGAGATCAAGAGGATAAACAATACTTTCAGTCTTTCAAAAGTAAAAGAAAAATTACTAAGAATCTAGAAGAAGAAGAAAGGTTTTTGGATGCTTATAGTGATCAATTTTTTGAAAAAGTCACTTCTCCTGGATTGAAGGTGATTAATGGTTCACAAAAGACAAAACCAATTTTAAGATGGTTTTATAATTCAAATACTTTTGAGTTGAAATTAGTTCGGAACCTTGATGACTGGGATAATGATATGATCTCATTGTTTGGTGTATTTGAGCTTAAACTACTACATCCGAGCTACATTTCAGTTTTGTCTGTTCAAGAATTTGATAAAGTATCTTCTTAAGTGGCAGAGAATGATCAAAAGTATTTCATGTCAATAATCAAAGTCATGAATGCTGCAATGGAAAGAATTTCTTTGAGAAAAGCTCTTACTTATGCTAACATTGTGAAGAAAGATATAAAAGAGATTGAGTTCATAAGGATCTCAAGCAAAGGAGTGTTGGAAATCTATTCAAAACAATATCCAAACCCAATTGAACTTTATGCAAATATTGATATTGCAGGTTTGTCGAAAGAAACATTGGAGATAATGAATCAAATGTTGATAAAGACTAATCCTTCAAAGTCAGAACAAGGAGTACCTGCAAGCAAATTCAAATCAGCAATTTCCAAAGCTTTGTCTGAGTTGAAGCTATACAAGGAAAAACCGATGTTCAAGATCAAGATGGAACCCAAAGATTACTTTGAAGTAGAGGACAAAGAGAAAAGACAAGAGAAAAGATTAAAGAATGAAGACAAAAGAGAGAAGACAAAAGATTGAAGATCAAGATTGAAGATTAAAGAAGACAGAAGATTGATGATTTTGAAGACTGAAGACAATGTCAATCTTAGGGGGAGTATTGTAGATGCTTCTTGAAGATTAACATTTAGTCTTTATTAGTATTTGTATAGTTTTGTCATAGTTTAGGGACTTATTTGTAAATATATGTTCCATATTTTGTTTTCTTTGATAGTATAAATAGCATAGATAAGGTATTGTGTAGGTAGACTTTGAAAATAAAAAGCACTTAGACAATCAGTTATAACGAATTGTAACTGTTTCTCTCTACACTTGTACTTTCTATGCATTCTATCAATGATAAACTATGAATTTTTCTTATTTGTTTGCATTGAATTGATTACTTGTGTTTGCTTGATTGAATTCTATCACAATATCATCACAGATAGATCCATTTTGATCCTATCAACCGGATTTCAAAGTTTATCATTTTCATTAACTTTGTCTCAAATCCTTACCATATGTATATTCGTACAATGGTTCCCCCTTTTTCACCTTCCTCCTCATCTGCAAAAGTTCAAACCCTAAATTCACCCTCAAACCAACTTTGTTCTTATCTTTCTTCACTTCTAAGATAACCAAAATGGCCAACCTTGATCCCTAAAACCAACAAGATTTTTCCATGCATCTTCACTGGCAACACAATCAAGTTGCTCTGTTATCATCTAAGAAAGATCTAGTTTTCTCAGATATTTGCCACTTCTTATCTCACTCAAACTACCTCACTTCCCTCATAATAGACCTTCCATTGTATGAAGAACAACCCCTAGAGTTCTGGAGGACCTGCCAATAGGTCATCTTGGACGATGCGAAGGCACTGTCTGCCACAGTGTAGGGGAAGACAATTTTCATCACTCCAATCACCATTAACTCTCATGTGTGGTTAGATGATGCAAAAGGTGAGTTGTCCTTCCCTAAATTTATTGTAAACAACTCATTCTAGTAGATGGTCTATGAAGGGGACTACTCTGTCAGAACCTTCAAGAAGGGTAAGGTTTCCTCTCAATGAAAGTACCTCCTCCATGAGTTAATCCACTCTTTATCCAACAAACATGGAGGTTGGGACCAAATTCCTGAGGACTTATCCAACATAGTCCATGGGATGGTTCAAGTTCAAGTACTCACAGTTTGTTTATACAAACCTGCTTGCAAACTTGGACTCCTTAGAGTACTATATGCTCCCTAGATATGTTCAACACATTCTTAATTGTGAACTGGGTTCACGGCTAAGGGGAATAGGTAATACTCTTAAATTGGGACAGATGAAGCCCGACATCTTCAAAATAATAAGAAAGTCCCCTGTTGGCTTCTCAGGGGTAGAAGCAGCCCTGGTCCCAAAAATGTTAGAGCTCAATGCTCAAGGTGACAACTTGGTAGCACTGGCCAATGTTGAACCCACACCTTCTACATATACACCACCCACACAACCACAAATCACCATTACCTACATAAGAAAATCCAAACGAACCCCTGCTCAGTCTACTCAGGTTGAGCAGACCCCCATATTACTACCCATTTCTCTTGAGGAGCAGACCGCTCCCATCATTTCTTTGATCAGTGCTGAGGTTCCTCATGTTTAGCCTGATGAGCTCATCACCCCAGACTTAAGCCATCACTCTGAGTCTCAAAACTTAGGTGATCAACCTTTAGGGGAAAGCTACCATCACCAGTCATTAGACTTAAACCAACCCATCCCTGACCTTCAATTCTACGATGATGAGGATATGGGATTTAGTCAGTACCATGAGTCTCTCTTCTTCACCCCTGCTCAAGGAGAGATGAGTGCTCCTAAATCACCCATATTTAGCCCACATCACCAACCCAAACTGAGGTAAACCTCCCTAAACATGTTTAGGAGGCCCATATGGAAGAGGCTCTCACTTTTGCAAGTGATTACATAATTAAGACCTCACCCGTGGCTACCAAGCCCATTGACACTTCTCTTGAAGCTGTCATGGTGCAGGGGAAATCCAGCAACAAAGAAACCTAAGCTGGTGGTGAGGAAGAATACCTTGGTCCTATTCTCCCATCCCCCTATGATTCTTCTGATGAAGATGAGGGGAGTTTGAAATTAAAGGTGCAAAAATTGTAAAAAAACAAGCACCTATTTAGTTTCTAAGGTAAGTCACTTGGAATTTAAGGTTACTACCTTACAAAGACAGGTCAGTGATCAGCAACTTGAGACCACTAATTTCAAGGGCAAGTTAGCTGAGTGACCTGTCAGGGAAACTCAACCGGATCCACAAGAACCTATGGATGTAGTGGACGTAACCCTTAGCTCCCCTGTGCAAGAGGGTGATGCTACCAAAAAGGGGGAGAAAGTCCTATCTACAATCACAGAACCTGGGAGTTCTGCTAGAGTATGGACATAGAGAATTCACCACCCTCGATTGCAGTTGTCCATACTCAACAACCTCTTCAGGCCTACATTGATATGGATTCCCTAATTCAAAGCCTGTTTGAGGAGGGTATACCAAGGGCAATGTCTACCCCATCCTACCCTGCTGAAAATCCAATAGTGGGATGGAGGTATGATGCTGATAGGAGAGCCCTGATAATCTCTAGGTCTCAAGGACAACAAGAAGTCTTCAACTTTCACAACTTGAGATACTATGAGAGCACCTATTTGGTTGACCTGCCACTTGCCAACCAAGTCAAAACATGCAATCTACAAGGTTAGCCAAAAGGATTCAAGATAGGGTGCTTGAAGAGTTCAAAAGGAGCACCAAGCTATATAGATAGAGACTAGCAGGCAAGACTATTGGTCAACTAGATGCTAAGGTGGACCCTAAGATTAGCTTCGAAGGGGAAACCTTGGCTGAAGGCCCAGTAGTTGAACCTGTGAACCTTGAGACAAGAACTGCTTCAACGCCCATTAACCTCAGTGAGGCACCAGCTGGTGAAGGTGTCTCACTGCCTCTCTCTGGCTAGAGCTCAAGCGTAACAACAGGCAATAAAGGTCAAAGCTCTCTTTACCCTAAGTCATACAGGCCACTAATTGACAAAGGGAAGAGAAAAATGACCTCTGAAGAGATTGAGGAGGAGAAGAGAGAGAGGAAGAAGAAGGCAAAGGGAAAGAGTTCAAGAGGGACCCCTAGCTTTATGGAAGCTGCTATCAAGGATGCCCCCAGGTCAAGCACTTAAGAAGATGAGTTGAGGGCTGCCAGACTGAACTATCTGGGGTCTAGGAACTATAATGTTAATGAACTCATCTCTCTTCCCTTGGATGGACTAAATGAAATACTTATGTGGAAGTGTTAAAGGAGAGAAGGGAAGCTGAGGATGCAGAATTGCTCCTCAAAATCAAAAAAGAAAGGAGAAAAAAGACTCTACAAAGCTCCTACCCTCTCCCCAGTTCAAGAAAGCCCTAAGTGTTGGTCTGAAAGATAGTCTAATATTATCAACACAGTCAAAGTCAACAAAAGTCAACGTCAACGGTCAAAGTCAACGCAACAGTCAAGACGACGCATTCGGGACGAAGATTAGTAGTAAAACGTTGAAGATACAAAGAACACGGGTCTTAGAGTTAATATATATATTTTGTTTGCAACAAAATATACATTTAATCTTTATTTGTCTAGTTTGTGTTTTAATTGTAATTTTATAATTGTCATGCTTTATTCATAGTTTAGGGTGCTAAATATCATTAAGTCTAATTGTCATTAGACTATAAATAGCTAGAGCCATTAGAGTGTTGTTGAGCTTGAATGAGCCATTGATTGAGGGGCTTTCACTTTGTAATATCTTTAGTAATCAAATTCAGATCAAACAATGGTTTATTTGATGTTCTTGAGTGTTCTTCATATATTCATCAATTTTATATTTGTTTGATCTAGATTTCACACAAATATCATTGATATCTATGTTATCAGTGGGATTTGTTTGGGTTTATCAATCAAGCGTACTGTTATATCGATCAAAAGGACCAACAATATGGTATCAGAGCCATTGTGCTCTTGATTATTTGAGTTTTGTTTGGTTCCTAGTTCAAAGTCACTGTTCCATTCATTTTCGATCTGATCTGCGTGTTTTGGACATGGAAATTGATCGAGGATTGCTCGATTTTGGGGTGGGAAGCTTTAGAAAAAAAAATCATCAGATCTCAAATTCATTGAGATTTGTATGAATTTTAGTTGATTTCATGCTGAAAAAACTGTTCAGATATGTCGGGCGAAACTACAGCTCGTCCAGTGAAACTACATCTTCATTCAGCGAAACTACATAGTTTCGCCTGGCGAAACTAGAGTTCTTTCAGCGAAACTACACAGTTCTTGGTTTTTGAATCTGGTTTCTTCGTCCCCGCGAAAGTACATGAGTTGAACGAAAGTTCATGGTGTTTGTGTGCCAAACCCAGCGAAATTGCTGCCAAATTGATTTCTAAATGAAAGTTCAACTAGTTTCGTGCGAAACTACCCTGCAAAACTAGCATCAGCGTGCCACTGCTAGGCGAAACTGCTGTTGAAATTACTGGCGAAACTCCTAGCGAAACTCCCAGTGAAATTGCCAGCAAAATTAGTGAAATTTCAGCGAAATTAATTTCTGATCATGTCAAAAATGGCTCTTTCGGAAGTCCCTAATTCCTTCAAATCTGATAATTTAACAATGGCACAAAGTCGGTTTGATTGTTTTGCGGGTATGAAAAATGAAAGTTGTTAGATTTGATTGATCGATCTATATCTGTGAAAAATAATCTGAAGAAGCATGACCCACAACTTACCAACTATGAACAAGTTCAACAGCTTCTTAAATCTCCTCCACCTGACTGGAATTCTCAGGTTAAAATGCTTAAGAAAGAAATAAATTTTCTGGATTACAAGTTGATAGATGTGATTAACAAGCTGAAATCTGCTGAGCTGTATATCAACAAAAGAGAATTTCAACAAGCCGTGTTTCCAGATCAAACAAACAGACTGAATGTAGCTCTTATCTCTTCTGCGACAAGCATACTTGATAACAAAACCGAGATGATTGAGAGGTTGAAGTTGATAGAAACTAATTCTGATTCAACTGTTGAAATCAGGGAGACTGTAAAAGAGAATTCTGAAGCTTTGAGAGTCGGTAATGGAATTGGACTTGATTGTGAGAGAACCGATGCTAATGAAGCTGAGAAAAATGATGAAGGAAAGAAGGAAGCTAAGGATGAAGAGACGCTAAAGGCCAAGGAAGAGGAACGCAAAAGAAACACAAGGGTCTGCAGCTACGAGAAAGCCTTGGCAGTTGAAAGAATTGTCATGGGTCTTCCATATGAGACAGTTCAAGACATGTGCTCATCTGCTTGCAAAATTCGTTTGTTCGGTATCTATAAAGGAAATAGGTTATTGCTAGACAACGAAAAAGAATTAAAAACCATAAACAAAGAACTCAAGCAGAATGAAATAGCTTTTTCAAAGAAACTTAATGAAGCATTGGCTGAAATTGATCTTTTGAAAAGAAATCTATTGGAAAGAAATTTAGAAATTAATATTTTAAGAGAAAGAGCAGTTCTAGCTCAATTTGAAATGACTCAGCTTCAAACAAAGCTCAATAAATGGACCCTTTCACAAATGAAAAAGGATGAGCTTATTGCTAAACAACAAGGGGCGCGGCTAAAAACTGGAGTTGGATATCACTCAGATGATAAAACTGTATTTAATTCAGTTCCCCCTCCATCTACTCTATGCTATTCTCCTATTCCTAAAGCTCACCGGAAAAATGATCTGTTCGAGCAACTTGCTAACAGTTTACATGAGGGTTTAGAAGGAGTAAATCATAAAGAGTTGCGAGATGATTATTATTCTTCTACTGGTATGGGATACAGTAAACAGGGTGTTGACAATCAAGCAAATGACTATTCAGCTTCTGTTATTTTGTAAACCTGTACCTACTATTTCTTTTAACTTCTTTGATAAGTTTAAAACAAGTGAAATTCCTACCTTTGAGCCTGTCAGAATTGTGAAGGAAGAGATAAATCAGGAATCACCTAATCATCAAGCTACAACTACATCAACACACCCAATTCCTATCAATCAAGATCCACTAGAAGTAGAGGTGTCTATTGAAGACCAGACAAGCTCGGATGATGAATCAAACACAAAGGAAAGCGTCGGGTCCTCAAAGATCAAGATATCACCTGAAATTGTCAAGTCCCTAAAGTTTCGAAAACCTGAATCAAGATCAATACGGATCTCACTCCCAGTTGCAAAACAAGCCAGTTGTTCATCCAAAACTGAAAAGAAGAAATCTCCATCTCAGTCCATCATACCTCAAGCTCATAAAAGATTCAAGAAGAAACCACAGATTCAACAAGCAATAGAATGCAACAAACAAGAAGCTGCATTAAGCTTAAAGAAAGCTCAATCCCCACTTGTACTACATGGGCCATTCAAGCATCAAAAGCCATTCAAGGCTTGCTTCAAGTGTGGAAAGGAAGATCAGATGCTCAAGAAATGCCCAAAGAAACATGCTTCGGATGGTAAAGGCAAAACGAATTGCTTCTCCGGATCAGAGTCTAGAAGGAATGTGCAAGACGGTAAAGGCAACTCGGGTTGCTTCTTTGGATTCCAAGGTAAAAATAACATATCATTGAATGGTTGGATGACGAACATTTCATCCTAACCTTCGCATGTGGAGCCGGTTTCACATGATTCAAACATGAAAGTGACAAACGCATCCAAACCAAAATCTTTTTCTTTGAATTTTAAACAGAAAATGATTTCCAAATTTAATTCATTCAAATAAAAAATGTTTGAACCAAAACAAATTTGGCAAATTAAAAGGAAAGAAGAAAAGATAAAAGGTTGTGCCTTTAGACAGGTTTATCACTGATGCAAATGGAACACCCAGGACTATGATTGCTTGGGTCCCCCTTTCTAACTAATCTGTTAGTGAGTGTAGAAACAGTTTAGGAGGACTATTAGTAATCCAGTTTACCGACAGAGAATGTTCCTCATTCAAATTTGAAATGGAACAAATAGGTTATGGTTTTGGTATCTTATCCACATTTTGGATCCTTATCTGCATTTTCACATCTTATTTCACAATCACTGCATTTCTCTTGATAGTTCATTTTTAATCCTTTGTTAGAGTAAAATGGAAGACTTTCTTTGGTAAAATTCTATTTTCGTTTTCGTTTATTAAATAATAAAAATAATAATAAAAAAATTAAAAAAAAAAATTGATTGAAATGGGAACTAAGAACTTGATTTGAGATGACTAAGAAATGATAGTATGTTTTCTTGGAATGCTCGTTTGCATGACTTGTACTTTGTGAGAAATGATAGTAACTGAGGTAGATGTTTGTATCACTTCAAATTCTAAAATCTAAAAAAGACAGTTTTCATAATATGATACGCTTGGTAAGCTCAGCCCGAAAACAAAGTAAACAAGTCTCGTCAAAAATGGGTTGAGAGTATCTGACTTTTGCCTTGATTCCTTCTATTCTCAAATCACCCTCTCCTTAGTTTTTGAATTGATGCTTCTTGTAAGCTCTTCAGAATCCTTTTCATGCTTATCTCATCTGCTAGGCAGAAGCATTGACCTGGAGTGATGTTCTTCTTTGTTATACGTAAGTATAGACCTGAAGCTCTCATCAGCACACTCAAATGATCATCTCCTTTGTTATACGTAAGTATAGACCTGGAGCTCTCATCATCGGTTCCCCAAATAAAAGCACAATGATTCTTAAATTAAGATCATTGTTAAAAACTCAAAAGAAAATCAAGCAGCGTTAATCATATTACTCAATGAGCACTGATGATGGGATAAGTTCTTTGTCGGATGTCTGTAGGAACCAAGTTACCTGAGCTTCTCTAATCAAACCTAAAACATGATAAAATTAGTTGCAGATCACTCGTTAGGCTTGGGTTTAAATTGGATAAATATACCAACAATCATTCTTGAATTGTTTTGGCTATCAATAATTTAAAATTATGATCAGACTCTGTATCAGTGTGATCTCATTAACTTGTCGATGTTTAAATACATCTTTGTGCTAAAGTATATCTTGAGGATGTGATCTCATGATCAAATTAGTTCTTGGTGTAAAATAATATATATATATATATATATATATATATATATATATATATATATATATATATATATATATATATACTTCAAGTCTTCCATATTATGCTATTAAAATCTCATATTTTCTTGCATTTCACGGGAAATTACACACACAAACGAACATGGTTTCGCTTGTTTATATTCACAGATAAACATGGGTTTATTTGTATTGTTGAAATGATCTAACGATAAATGTGTAGAATATGTTTGTGATTGTGTTGCAGATTTTGCTGCAAGTGATGGTCGATCATCACCTGAGCAATGATCCAAACCAGAAAACCTGTTCCTCAAATTTACAGAAGATACCGAGTTAGGAATCTTCCTCCTACATCTTCTGAAGCACTAAGAAATTCAAGAAGGCGGTCTCCATTATAATCAAGAGGATGTAGACAAGAAGGGGGAGCATAGAAAAAGGGGGAGCTTGTGAGATAAAGATCTTCAGCAACAAAATTTGGAAAGCATTAGTCTAGGATTTCGAAATTGTTAGACCTCAAAATTGAGACTGGAGCTTACCAAATTAAAGATCAAGTACAGTTGACTTATCGGTGCCGATCACGATGAAAGACGTTGATAATAATAGACTAAGGGGGAATATTGTTGGGTCTGAAAGATAGTCTAATATTATCAACACAGTCAAAGTCAACAAAACTCAACATCAATGGTCAAAGTCAACGCAACAGTCAAGACGACGTGTTCGGGATGAAGATTAGTAGTGAGACGTTGAATATACAAAGAACACGGGTCTTAGAGTTAATAATATATTTTGTTGCCAACAAAATATACATTTAATCTTTATTAGTCTAGTTTGTGTTTTAATTGTAATTTCATAATTGTCATGCTTTATTCATAGTTTAGGGTGCTAAATGTCATTAAGTCTAATTGTCATTAGACTATTAATAGCTAGAGTCATTAGAGTGTTGTTGAGCTTGAATGAGCCATTGATTGAGGGGCTTTCACTTTGTAATATCTTTAGCAATCAAATTTAGATCAAACAAGGGTTTATTTGATGTTCTTGAGTGTTCTTCATATATTCATCCATTTTATATTTGTTTGATCTAGATTTCACACAAATATCATTGATATTTGTGTTATCAATGGGATTTGTTTGTGTTTATCAATCAAGTGCACTGTTATATCGATCAGAAGGACCAACACTAAGGCAGAGGCTGTGACTACTGAGCAAGAAACTCAGGTAGGTAGGGAACAAGATAGAACAAACATGATAACCTACCTGAGTGACACATGCCTCTATCAGGCAGCACACCTGCTTCCCTTATCTTATGAATACATTGAATTTGAATACCTCAAGCAGCTTAAGCAAGAATGTAAGGCCTCGTTCCCGGGAACCCCACAGTTGGTCAATCACAACCTCATTTATATCAAAACATATTAAAATTTATTAAGTAAATAAAATATTGCAGCAGAATAATTCATCAAAAAACATTTCATGCTTTAAAAAACACATTTGCCAAGTAATACATCATTGTTTAAAAGATTACAAAATGTCACTTAGTTGTATTACAAAACAACATCATTATTATTGCATGAGATGGATGCCAGTCTTGCCCTCCAAGTGGCTTCACCCTCGTCCCATCCTCAGCAACAAACTACTTGCTAACTGAAAATGCATAAAAAGTCAGCGTTGCTGAGTGAGTTCTAGTTTTATATAATAAAATACTTTACCTTTAGTAAAAACCTTTCTTTTACTTTCGTTCGTGATCACACAACATACATACATCTTGATAATATCATTATTATCTTTCAACATTCGTTTCATTCATTTTGCACGTTTCGAACTTTCATTATTATCTTTCACTTTCATCTAGACCAATGTCATATGCTACACCCCAAACATTATGCACGAAGCTGGTACTGGGCCGAAGTCTATAAATAGACCCCTAACATTGTGCACGAAGCTGACTCCAGTACCGGGGCAAGTGACAAGGGTCCCGTTTCGTGCATATTGGTCAATCACAAAGATTGACCCCTGTGTGCATCCTTATGGGTTAGCTAAACCGCACATAGTTGAACTAGCAACCCCTCAATGAGTTGGGAACCTCCGTTCACTTTCTTGCAAAACTTTACATTCTTTCATTAGGTTCTACTTTGTTAATAATGTCTTTCACTTTCATTATATAATAATTTACGTACAAGAGCATTAACACATCACGTAAAGTCACGTAATAATACTTAATAAGGAACATCAATAACAGGCCTCAACATGCATAACATGAACAAACATAACCCACCAAAACATTCCAGAGCTTAATCATAAATTTCCATTTTTCCTAAAATTTCAGAAAAATTCTAAGTCAACTTAGGCGCATGAGAACTATGTAGGCACATGGGCACTATGCAGGAGCATGGTCAGTTGGGCGCATGGGAACACTCGGGCGCATGGGTACTATGCAGGCGCATGAGTACTATACAGGCGCATGGGTACTTGGGCGCATGGGAAAACTTAGGCGCATGAGAAAACACTTAGGCGTATGGGCAAAAAATCTTAGGCACATGGGAACTATGCAGGCGCATGAGTACTATGTATGCTCATGGATACTTGGGCGTATGGGAAACTTAGGCGCATGGGCAGTCTAGGCACATGGGCACTATGCCAGTTCTAACTTACACTAATTTCAGTACCCGATCATTATCCTAACATATCCTTAGCCCAAATCTAGCATACTAAGCACATAAAACAAGCACACAACCACAATATTCAGTCAAACATTCACAAACACACATACCCATATAAAACAAGGGAACACATATGGTTTAACATACTGGAATTTGAAAAAACAATAACGTACATGCATTTCAGCCCCAAAACAAGTTTAAAATAGAAAAACCGGGGATCTAGAACTCACCTACAGCAGCCATTGAGTAAAACTCCTCCAAACTCGAGAGCACTTGGAGTTCAAACACCTAAACACACCAAAAACACACAACCGAACACAGAGAAACACATAAGACTCGGTCTACAAGCTGAAAATTCAGCTTAAACCAAACAAAACACATAAAAACTCACCTTCTAGCTGATTCTTCTTCTTTTTCTCTCTAAAACCGATGGAAGCTCTGTTCTGTATCTTTCTGCGGTCGAAGGAAGTTGGTGAGCAGAGGGAGTGGGAGGCCAAGCCCGCTTTTTAAACATAATAATAATAAAGTTTGCCTCTTGCACAACTTTAACCCCTCAACTTGGGTTATTTCACCTTTCTTTCTTTATACTTCTCTTTTTTTTCTTTTTCTCTTCTTTTTTTTTAAAATATTCGGGTGTTACAAGTCCACCCCCCTTATACAGGTTTCGTCCTCGAAATCTGTCACTCCTCGAACATTTGTGGATAATGCTATCTCATCTCTTCCTCCATCTCCCACGTAGACTCGAATCCCTTCCTGTGCCTCCACTGTACTCGCACCAGTGGAACCACTTTATTCTGTAATCTCTTCTCTTTTCGGTCAATGATAGCCACTGGTTGCTCCACATAATTGAGCCGTTCATCTACCTTAATATCCTCCAGTGGCGTAATCATATCTTCATCAGCTAGGCATTTTCTCAGATGAGATATATGGAATGTTGGATGAATCCCACTTAACTCATCGGGTAGCTCCAACCTGTAGGCCACCTCTCCTACTCGAGCAATGATTCGGAAAGGTCCTATATACCTCGGGCTCAGCTTACCCCACTTTCGAAACCGAATGATCCCCTTCCAAGGTGAAACTTTCAGCATAACTTTATCACCCAACTTGAATTCAACCGGTCTACGCCTCTTGTCAGCATATGACTTTTGCCTATCCATTGTCGCCATCATAAAGGCCTTGATCTTCTACAACTTTTCAGTCATAGCCTCGATCACTTCAACGCTCCCCAACTCCTTCTGTCCGATGTCACCCCAATATACAGGCGTTCTATACTTCCTACCGTATAGCATCTCATATGGTGGCATGCCAATGCTGGCATGATAACTGTTGTTGTATGAGAATTCAGCTAACGGTAAGTGTTCATCCCAACTTCCTCCAAAATCGATCACGCATGCCCGTAGCATATCTTCCAGTGTCTGAATCGTCCTTCCGACTGACCATTAGTCTGAGGATGGTACACCGTACTGATATGTAGCCTCGTCCCCATCGAGTCGTGGAATCTCTTCCAAAACTTAGATGTAAACCGAGTGTCACGATCTGACACTATTGACACCGGTACACCATGACAAGTCATAATCCCCTTAATGAACAGATCCGCCAACCTCTCAGATGAATACGTCTCATGGATTGGCAAGAAATGAGCACTCTTTGTCAGACGGTCTACTATCACCCATATGGCATCATACCCTCTTACCGTACGCGGTAACTTCGTAATGAAGTCCATGGTGATGTGCTCCCATTTCCACTCGGGTATATCCAAAGGTTGGATCTTCCTGTATGGTTTATGATGCTCAGCCTTCACTTGCAAGCAAGTAAGGCACTTGCTCACATACTCCGCTACATCGCGCTTCATACCCGGCCACCAGTAATCTTTCTTCATATCATGATACATCTTTGTAGCACCGGGATGAATGGAGTATCGAGTCTTATGAGCTTCATCCATGATTTTCCCCCGTAGTCTCCATAACGAGGGATCCACATCCGCTCGATGCGGGTTCTAACTCTGAGAGTGTTTTCACCCAACTCCGTGACTAAACCTCTCATCCTTTCAGAGTTAAGGTGCTCTTATTTCAATGCCTCATCTTGGAACCCCTTGACCTGTGTCATTAGATCGGAGGTCATCACCAACTGGTAAGCTTTCACCCGGATTGGTTCAGGTCTCTCCTTTCGGCTAAGGGCATCCGCCACTACGTTGGCCTTGCCCGGATGGTAGTGGATCTCACAATCATAATCCTTGATCAACTCTAACCACCTCCTTTGCCTCCTATTGAGGTCCTTTTGCTCAAAGAAATACTTCAAGTAGTGTCTCCAAATCTTCAATGCAAAGACCACAACCGCTAGCTCTAAGTCATGAGTAGGGTAATTAGCCTCATGGATTTTCAACAATCGGGACGCATAGGCTATAACCCTTCCCCGTTGCATCAGCACGCAACCCAATCCTGAATCAGAAACATCTGAATAGACCACCAAGTCTTCATTCCCTTCGGGTAACGTCAAGACAGGAGCTTGAGTCAATCTTGTCTTTAACTCCTCAAAAGCATTCTCCTATTCCAGACCCTATACAAACTTCACATCCTTACGGGTCAGCTTGGTCAATGGTGAGGCTACCTTGGAAAAGTCATGGATGAATCACCTGTAATAGCCCGCTAAACCCAAGAAACTACGGATCTTAGATGGCATCTTTGGAGACTTCCACTGATCACCGCCTCCACCTTTGCCAGGTCTACCATGATCCCTTCAGAGTTTACCACATGACCCAAAAACTGAACCTCACGCAACCAGAAAGCGCACTTGGAGAACTTAGCATACAGCTTCTCTCTTCTAAGTGTCTCCAATACCTCACGAATATGACCGGCATGCTCTTCTTCGCTCTTCGAATAAATCAGGATATCATCGATAAACACAATCACTGATTTATTTAACATCGGCCGACACACCCGGTTCATCAATTCAATAAAGGCAGCTGGCGCGTTAGTTAAACCAAAAGACATAAGGAGAAACTTGTAGTGACCATAACGCATGCGAAAAACTGTTTTAGGGATATCCTGTTCCTTCACCTTCAACTGATGGTAACCAGATCGAAAATATATCCTCGAGAACCAATTGGAACCTTGGAGCTAATTAAACAAGTCATCAATTCTGGGTAGTGGATACCGGTTCTTCACCGTCAACTTGTTTAACTCACTATAGTCGATGCACATCCTCATACTACCGTCCTTCTTCTTTACAAACAAGACCAGAGCACCCCAGGGAGAGATACTCGGTCGAATGAACCCTTTGTCAAATAACTCTTGCAACTGAACCATCAGTTCCTTCATCTCTGACAGAGCGAATCGATACGGTGCCTTGGCAACAGGTTGAGCACCAGGTATCAAGTCGATCTGGAACTCAATCTCGTAGTCCGGTGGCACACCTGGTAAATCTTCTGGGAACACGTCTGGAAAGTCGCACACAGCTGGTACATCGGACAACCGTGGTACTGACGCATCCACATCCTTCACATAAGCCAGGTAGGCACTACATCCACGTTTCATGCACTTCTCTGCCACCACCATCGAAATCACCTTCGGAACCATAGTAACTAGATCACCGTAGATCGTCATCGAACTCCCATCAGGCGTAGAAAATCGAATCATTTTCTTCCGACACACAATATTTGCCTCATTGGCTACTAACCAATCCATCCCTAGAACCACATCGAATCCGCCTAGGGGCATCACGAATAATTTAGCATAGAACCTATGGCCTTCTAACTCTATGTCACAATTTTCTATCAGATCAGAAATCCTGGTAGACTTACCAATAGCAGTTTCTACATCAAAGGGCTCATCAATGTTTCTACTCCTAACAGGCAACTTAGCACAAAAGGCAGCAGAAATAAAACTCTTACTAGCACCAGAATCAAATAGTACAGAGGCACAAGTTTGGTTTACTAGGAACGTACCTGACACGACATCGGGGTCCACCCTAGCCTCCTCCTGGGTCATAGTGAACGCTTTGGCTTTTGCTCCCTGCCCATTCTTCTCGGTCCCCTTCTTTGACCCAGAACTTTCGGCCCTCGACTTCCTGCAATCTCTACTCATATGCCCAGCCTCGCCATAATTGTAGCACCTCGTCACCCCATAATCCCTTTCCATATGACTGGGCTTCCCACACTTGAAGCAAAGATTCAGTCCCCACCTACACTCCCCTGAATGTTCCTTCCCGCGCTTACCACACCGCTTAGTCCCCGTACCTGCCAACACTACCCTCTGGTCATTCATCCTTGCCTTTTTGTTGCTCGGGGTAAAACCACCACGACCAAACGGCTTCCCATTCCAGTTCCTGTCACCACCATCCTTTTTGTTCATCTCCACCACTGCCACTTCTTCTCTCTCATCATATAACCTCCCTGCCAGATCAACCACCGACATAAATGTACTTGGCTGGGCGGCGATCATGTGCCTGTGGATATCTGCTAGCAAACCTTGGATATACCTCTTAAACTTCCTTGATACCAGCGTCACCTGATCTGGCACCATCCTTGCCATCTCGTTAACTTAGTCGTGTATTGCTAGTGTGTCATAGTTCCCGCCTCCAACTGTAGGAACTCTCTCTCAATCTTGTCAAGCTCCCTATAAGGACAAAATTCCTTAATCACCAACTACTTTAGCTCACTCCACCATATCCTCCTAATTGCCCTGCTACCCTCGGCCTGGACAATGTTGTCCCACCAGCATAAGGCCGAGTCCACAAATGAATGGGTAGCAAACTTCACCTTCTGTTCCTCTCGGCACTCACTGATATCGAGCATCGCCTCCATCTCCCTCACCCATCGGTGAGCAGCAGCAACATTACCATTCCCATCAAAAGTTGGGGGCTTGCATCTCTGGAATGCCCCGTAACTACACCCATTGGCAGTTTCCTACACCGCTTCCTCCTCCTCCTCATCACTGGAGACAACCATCTCAGTCTCTGGTTGCTCCCCTTCTCTTGAACCTCTCCCAACGTTCCTCCTCCTCTCCTCCTTCTCTTTCTTTTCATCCTCCCTTACAGCACGAATAACCTCGGTCACCACAGACGGCAGGATCATCTGCATGACCTGATGAACTTCCTCCACAACTGCCTCCTTCACAGAGGATCTCAAATTAGCACTCTCATCACCGCCTTCCTGGTGATGAAGCTCGGGCTTTACAGGAGCCATCTCAACAGCCTTAGCCTTGTTCCCGGTGACACGTGGCATAGCACCACGACCACCTTTCACACCTCCTCGAAAAGCCTTCGAAGATCTACCACCTGCCATCCTCTAAACACTATAAGATTCAAACACCAAAATGATGATTCAAGGTAATAGCTCGGATTATGTGAAGTATAGTAAGTCCCCAATTACAGTGGCTAGTTGTGATTAGCCACTTACTTTACTCTTCATCCCTCAAAAATTGCCTATCCTGACTACATTAGTATCCAAATCTACTAAGAGCACATATATCAGATAGCACGCGCACATAATACCGGTTAACCTTAAGAGAAAAAAGTAAATTACCTGATCGCACATAGCTACTTGGGCTGGCATCCCTCCATTCGGTCCCATTCTCAGTTTCAGTTTAGGTTTTGAAAATATTTCCCCATTTCTCTTAAACTTTGGCTCTGATACCAACTTGTAAGGCCCCGTTCCCGGGAACCCAACAATTGGTCAATCACAACCTCATTTATATCAAAACATATTAAGATTTATTAAGTAAATAAAATATTGCAGCGGAATAATTCCTCAAAAACCATTTCATGCTTTAATAAACACATTTGCCAAGTAATACATCGTTGTTTAAAAGATTACAAAATGTCACTTAGTTGTATTACAAAACAGCATCATTATTATTGCATGAGATGGATGCCAGTCTTGCCCGCCAAGTAGCTTCACCCTCGTGCCATTCTCTGCAACAAACTACCTGCCAACTAAAAATGCATAAAAAGTCAACATTGCGGAGTAAGCTCTAGTTTTATATAATAAAATACTTTACCTTTAGTAAAAACCTTTCCTTTATTTTCGTTCGTGATCACACAACATACATACATCTTGATAATATCGTTATTATCTTTCAAAATTCTTTTCATTCATTTCGTACGTTTCGAACTTTCATTATTATCTTTCACTTTCATCTAGACCAATGTCATATGCTACACCCCAAACATTGTGCACAAAGCTGGTACTGGGCAGAAGTCTATAAATAGACCCCTAACATTGTGCACGAAGCTGACTCCAGTACCGGGGCAAGCGACAAGGGTCCCGTTTCGTACATATTGGTCAATCACAAAGATTGACCCCTGTGTGCATCCTTATGGGTTAGCTAAACCGCACACAGTTGAGCTAACAACCCCTCAATGAGTTGTCAACCTCCTTTCAGTTGCTTGCAAGACTTTACATTCTCTCATTAGGTTCCACTTTGTTAATAATGTCTTTCACTTTCATTATAAAATACTTTACGTACAAGAGCATTAACACACCACGTAAAGTCATGTAATAATACTTAATAAGGAACATCAATAACAGGCCTCAACATGCATAACATGAACAAACATAACCCACCAAAACATTCCAGACCTTAATCATAAATTTCCATTTTTCCCAAAATTTCAGAAAAATTCTAAATCAACTTAGGCGCATGAGCACTATGAAGGCGCATGGGCACTATGCAGGCGCACAGTTAGTTGGGCGCATGGGAACACTCGGGCTCATGGGGAAAAACTTAGGCACATGGGTACTATGCAGGCGCATGAGTACTATGCAGGCGCATGGGTACTTGGGCGCATGGGAAAACTTAGGCGCATGAGCAAACACTTAGGCGTATGGGCAAAAAAACTTAGACGCATGGGAACTATGCAGGTGCATGAGTACTATGCAGGTGCATGGATACTTGGGCGCATGGGAAACTTAAACCCATGGGCAGTCTGGGCGCATGGGCACTATGCTAGTTCTAACTTACACTAATTTCAGTTCCTGTCATCATAGCCTAAATCTAGCATACTAAGCACATAAAACAAGCATACAACTACAATATTCAGTCAAACATTCACAAACACACATACCCACATAAAACAGGGGATCACATATGGTTTAACATACTAGAATTTGCAAAAACAATATTTTACATGCATTTCAGCCCCAAAACAAGTTTAAAACAGAAAAACCGGGGATCTAGAACTCACCCACAGCAGCCTTCGAGTAAAACCCCTCCAAACTCGAGAGCACTTAGAGTTCAAACACCTAAACACACCAAAAACACACAACCAAACACAGAGAAACACATAAGACCCAGTCTACAAGCTGAAAATTCAGTTGAAACCGAACAAAACACACAAAAACTCACCTTCTAGCCGATTCTTCTTCTTCTCTCTAAAACCGATGGAAGCTCTGTTCTGTATCTTTCTACGGTCGAAGGCAGTTGGTGAGCAGAGGGAGTGGGCGGCCATGCCCACTTTTTAAACATAATAATAATAAAGTTTGCCTCTTGCATAACTTTAACCCCTCAACTTGGGTTATTTCACCTTTCTTTCTTTATACTTCTCTTTTCTTTTCTTTTTCTCTTCTTTTTTTTTAAATATTCGGGTGTTACAAAGAAGTGCTAAAAGAGCAAAAAGCTGCCAAGAGGAAGATGAGGGAAGAGGTTGCAAAGTCAAAAGCCACTATCAGATCAAATCAGAAAAAGTTTGCTGACAGGCAGAAGATGGTGAGCTTCTTAAAGCTGTATGGGTTCTCTGGAAGGAGACTTGGTCTAATGTGTCTATTCACCATGGATGAGCACATTAGAGTGATCAACCAGAAGATCAAGAGGGGTGAGATGGTTGACTTGCATTCTCCACCAAGTCAGGCTTCACCTGAAGCTGAGGTCAAGGTTGAACCACAAGAGACAACTCAACCAGGACCTAGTGCTATATCACAGCCAGCTTCATCTTCTGACCCATAATAGGGTCCTGATCCCCCTCCTTCTAAATTTGAGAAGGAAAAGGACTTAACTAAGAAGGACAAACTAGGACCATCTGGTAGTCAAGGCCAACCTTTTCAGTTGAAGTATAGAAAGAGGAAGAGGATGGCCATCAAAAGGGACAATAAGAAGAAGAACTCCAAGCCATCCACCTCTACACCTCAGGATGGATCAGAACATCCTGAGGGTGATCAAGAAGAGGCTGCTTAACGAAGTCCACTCATTGTAGAGCCTCTTGCTGCTGAGAGACCCAACCTGTCTTGGGCTTTTGCTACTAACCCAGATAGATGGTATGTCACTAGAGATCAAGGGGGTTAAGATGTGTACTTCTAACAAAACATACTTGACCTTCCTCCCGTATGATCTCTATGACATGAGTAGGTACTTTAAAAGTCTGAGGAATCCTGACCAACTGATGATGAAAGGAATGGTCTTGATTCTAATGAGGACCGTCAACAGATGAAGATCAAGATTCAAAGTTCTTCTTTAGTTTTTGTAGCATCCACCTAGGGGGAGTTTGTAAGAATCACACTTAGAGGCTGATGCAACCAAAGAGCTCTCAGCATGCACATATGAAGTACAAGGAAGTTACTTTGGAAGATTTGATATAACTCAGTGAATTATGCCAACTATTAAATCTTCCGAAGCCAATTGACCAAATCTTCCGAAGCCAAAGATGAAATCTTCCGAAGCTTCAAAGACAAAGTCTTCCAAAGCCAAAGATTGATTTCTTCCGAAGATAGAGAAGACATGCTTTTTTTGAAGCACCTTTTGACAAAAACTAAACTACTTTCTGATGCCACCTCTGAAGACTCACCAACTTATATGAGTTGGTGAAAAGTCCATACTTTTGTCAAACTGTAGATTAAGGTCTTATGTTTGTAACTTTCTACTCGTGTACTTTTATTCTTTTTGTAATATATTAGGATGTAAGCTATGGCATGTCATAGTCACTAGTCAAAAGACAATCTGCCTTTTGACTCTACATTGATCTTGTTGTCTAGTTTAGTGTTTCCAGCTGGCCTTCAAAGTATGGCCGGCTGTAAGATGTAGTATAAAGTATCTCAAGTACTTGTAACTTTAGAATGTAAGCTTTGTAACATTTTGTAAGAACTTAAGAGCAATATACATCATTTTTGAAAACCATATTATGGATGCCTAGGAATATGGCCTTTAATGTCATTCACGGGCCGTATGTCCAGACAAACTCTGCAAAAAGTCTCATTAGTTATTCAAAGTGTTAACGGGCCATAAGTTACTTTACGGTTTATTTTTTTACGACCCGTGAAATATTTAACGGTTCGTATCTTAATATGTTAACGAGTCGTGAACTATTTCACGGGTCGTGTGTTTTTTTCTCTTATTTTTTAGGTTTTATACGAATTAATATTTCCCGATTAGCGTGTAATTTTGTATTTGTTGTATTATTTGGTATGGCGTTATATACCTATATATGCGTGTTAATTATACGAAATGAAGTAATAGTCCCTACAAATATACTATATAAACTGTTATATATTAATTTATTTTATTAATAATTTCTATAATCATTTTTCTGTTTACGTGATAAAAAACACAACGTTAATGATCTCGATAGTAACTATTTATTCGGCAACAAGGGTTCTAACACTATGGTGACGCGAGTGATAATTATTATGGTGACGAGGTTTCTAACTATTATAACCCGTATGTGTCCATCTACGGTGATGACGATAAGGGGGATAATGACGGTGAGGCTTTTGAAAAAATAGGGTCATTCGACACGAATCAGGTTATTACAGAAGTTATTTTTACTTGTTCTCACATTTACTTATGTCTAACTATACAATCTGAAATGCCAAGTTATTTTATCTCGTGATAAATTGGTAGACCACCGAAGGTTGCCGTCAAAATTAACGGCAATACCCATGGCAATGACAGTCTGATGACCTAGTATCCTGGGGCGTCAATCGTATGCTGGTGTAGAACGGCATCAGTGTATATCCCTAAACGGGAGGTAATGACGATGATATACGCCTCGCAAGCAGTAATGCTATCCATTTGTAAAATAAAATTATCAGTAATAATTAATAATCAAATAATAAATAAATAAAAAAGGTAAGAACATTTACATTGCCCTAAGTAACACTAAGGAAATGGACAGTCATACAACGAGCAAGGTTTGCCCTCGTAAAAAGAAAAAATCTAGCAATGACACCAGCTCTGTGCTCTAGTTGCGGCCTGTGATGGTAGCGCAAATGCATTGATACAAATATCGGTACAAAGGATCTATAATAGAGGTCTCGCAATTGGGCCCTCCCAACCTTGTTCATCCGCCATAAATGGTCAGAAACTAAGGCAAATAACATGTAAATTAACTTGTTACCACTCTAAACATCTGTTTAATAACATACAAATTACATTTCCTAAATCTCTAAAAATATGACCACCATTACGTGGCCACAACGCTTCTCCGAACACTACCAATTCATCAATTTCTTTTTGGCCAGAGCCCCGCCAATAATGTATACGTACAAGAAACCATAAGAAATATGTTTCAAACTGCACAACAATTTTCCAAACATTATGATGAATGAACCATGAATCATCATAAGTATTTGGATGACATTCATATAGAAAGAATATATGAAGTTGTAGCTACTCAATACAAATCTGAAAAAGATATAGGTTTTTATCGTTATTATTATTATTATTTTTTTGAACGGTCAACTAATTAAAGCCCGGCTACCCGGGGTTTCCCAATTGCGAAAAGGCACCCCATACGCCCGCGATCACAGACATCACTGGGTAGTCCAAGCCCACCAACCATCAATTCCAGGGAAAACCCGCCACCCGAAAGCCCACTGTGGTAAAACCCGACCCACTAACAACATTTTGTTGCTAGTAGGACTCTAACTCACAACCTACCCTAGAAGAAGTCATGAGGCTACCACTCAACCAAATGGTTGGTGGTTTTTATCGTTATTAGTGACCGGTACGTACACCTACAAAAAAATTAAATGACAATTATCTTTTATTTTTTATTTACATATATAACACAAAAAAAAACATTATCATATCAACCTCCCACATTGAAGAAAAAAGTTTGATCCTCACGTTTGCATATGTGTTATTATCAATGAATCCCATAAATATTAAGTTAAACTACTCAAATAAAAAAAAAGTGCAATGATCATGACCTAACAACTTTTCTATTTTACATATTTCTTCTAATCTAACATCAGTCTAATTGTTAAAGTCCGAATATATTATAAAATAAAATAACAATTTCATTGATAATCAATTTGCTAAGAATTGACACTTCAACTGCCATAAATATTATTTATATCTCAACTGCAACTATTCAAACGAAACAAACAAAACATTACGTATCTCATGATGTATTTAGAATAAACAATTGTTGCATAAATTAAAATACTGTCATTAGTTTAAACAAGGAAGAACTGAAAAAAAATTTAAAAATGTTAACTAAGTTTCCTAAATATTTCACTAAAATCTATTAAAGTCACGTATCTTTAGTATAATCACTTAACTTCTAATGTATTCCAATGTAATGAGTTTATTTTTTTGTTTGTAAATGTTACAATCATTTAAAATTAAGTATGACTTAAAAACTAGATATACATGTATCTTAATTATTTTTTAGTATTTTTTATATGGTTTAAAGTAGAAAGTAACAATGAATAAAACATTTATATGTATGAGTTTTTTTTTTTTTTTTTTTTTTTTTTTTTTTTTTTTTTTTTTTAAATGTTACAATCATTTAAAATTAAGTATGACTTAAAAACTAGATATATATGTATCTTAATTATTTTTTAGTATTTTTTTATATGGTTTAAAGTAGAAAGTAACAATGAATAAAACAATCCACTAAATAATAACCTGTTTAATTTTAAATTAAATTGACAAACATAATAACTAAATAAATAATAATCAAAATTCATAATCATGTCACTTAGATCGCTTAAGTTTAAACCCTTTTAACATTCGTAAAAAATAATTCACAGAATTTTAATATCTAACAGAAATTAAGTGACGTTGATTAGAAACTATAAATGACTTTTAGTAAAACAATTATTCAACTAGATTACTATATAACTTTTATAAAATTAAAGCCCGATATATTTGAATTTTTTTTAACTCAAGTTCACAAAATTTTGTATCTGCATTTTCAGTCTATACATAAATTCCAAAACTCTAGTTAAAAACTATAACTTAAAATAATTACAAAACTACCAAAAATCAATAAGATTTCCTGAGATACTTATAATGTCCAGAATCAAAACAATCCAACTTATTCTTGTATTGATTCATCATCTTCAACATATCAGTAGCCTTCACCTTTGTCTCCTCACCACAGTTCACCTGCAACATGAGCAACAGCTTCTGAAAAGCCCCAACATGAAGAGCTTCCACCAAAACACTCTCATCACCATTGAAGCTCAACTTCCATAACATAGAAACACAAAAGTCAGTAGTCAAAGAAGACACTCTTAGTATCTTTTTAACCAACAATGGCACAGTCAATGAATGATCGTGCATTCTTTCCCTTCCTTCTTTTGAATCCGAAATACGGTCCAAAATGGCTAACACCATCTCACTTAACCCCTTATCAGCTTCCACAAGAGCTTCTAGGGTCAATCCTACAAAACCCAACTCCAAGAATCTTGATACAAACTTGTTGTGACCAATTTGTGTCGAAATTATGCAATGTATGATCGAAAAAGATGATTTTTTCGCACTATCGGGTATGCTTATAAGGTTGATCAAGGCTTCTGGCAGGCCATCGATGTTGAACAATGCGTTTACATAGGTTTGATCAGTTGCGAGAAGTTCTTTTAGGGTTAGAACACAACTTCTTTTGAGTAACAAATCATTACATGATAATAACCTTATCATGCAACGTAAAGATTGTGTTGATCCAAGCTTAGATCGCCCTTCAATCCCGAAAGGAGACATCCATGTTAACATCAACATGATCTCCTTCAAAAGATCTCCATGCTGTTCATAAGAACAACTTGAAAACGACTCGAATGTAGCCGCTAACACGTACCCGAGTCCATTATCTTTAATCAAACTCTTGTTATGTTCACTTTCTTTAGCCCAAACATTTATCTTTTCCACCAAATCAAGACACCTCTTTCCATTCCCTTCCGAAGCCGAATCCATCATCTTTAAACAGATTTCCACAATATCATTAGATGTAATCGGTGTTCGAGGAGTGGGTATTCGTTCAATGCCATGAGCCCGATTCTCGACACACCAATCTTGGATCATTCTCCGGATCATATGATTCGGTATTAGATCAAAATTCAATAGGACTTGATTCGTGACCGGGCATGTTTGGTTCCCATCTCGTATCCACTTTTGAATGCTTTCTCGATCATACGTGATGCCCGTTGACAACGTCACCGGATCTTTCATCAGATCAAATGATATCGGGCAGCGGAAATGCGTCGGAATGGTGAGTTCCATTTGGATACTTTGATCTGAAAGAAGTTTCTTGCTAGCTAAACGGCTAGCTCTTAGTTTCTTCCAAAGGTGTGCCATTTCCACTTTTTTGAACCCAAAATCAAGATTTGATGATGTGGGTCTGATTATTTTGGAGAGAATTTGATGGGTTTTATAAATCTTGATGTATAGAGGTGATTGTGTATTTGTATTGATTAGAGTCAAAGCTGGTGGGGAAGATGAAGTGTTCAAGTTATAGGTGACGGTGTTGGGGTTTGAACGTTGACCGTTGAAAGTTAAAGAGTCAAAGATTCTGATATAATGCCATAAGGCAAACGGTTTGAAATAATTTTATAATTTATAATCAATAATTTATTTGATTGGTTCGTAATAGACTTGTATTGCAGTGAGCTGATGGGCATGCTAGTAGCCGGTACAACGTGGACCAATAATTTGGATCCACATGGTCAAAGGTCAATCTAGTTGTTCGGGATGACCCGTTGGTACCTCTATATGTGGGATCCGACCCGACTACTATTCTTTATAAATGTAACCCGATTATAGGTAGGGATCATACGGTTAAGGTCGAATATTGTTGGATGGCTCATTTGTACACATAGTAGGATTTGTAATCCTCTTGAGTAATCTACAATCGCATGTGAGTTATTAAATCAGATTAATACTTATTATTTAAGGGTAGGGTTATACTAAGCAATATGTTTAATCTAAAAAGTTTAAAAAAAATTGTGAGTTTGACACGTGTCATTTTATTGTTTAAAGAGAAGAACATTTGGTCATTGTGTCAAATACGTCAGTTCATTGTGTCTTATATGTTAATTATGTCAAATATCAGTTTATTGTATCATATATTTTACATTATTTGTTATGTGTATTAATCATTGTGTTTTACGTTTTATATCATTTTGTGTTAATTTTGTTATTGTTTTTATAGATTATAAACTTGTTATCTATCATTGTGTTTTAAAATAAGACGATACAATGATATATTTTTTCACCAATCAAGTTTTCAAAACTCATAGTGTTGAAAATAACACAGTTTGTTATTTTCGTTATTGTTTTTTAATAGATTATATTAACTTGTTATTATTCATTTTGTTTTACCATTAGAAGTACACAATAATGTTATTTCAACAATGTATTTTTCAAAACTCATATTATTCATGATAACATAATTACGATCAAAAGACACAATGAGACATTGTGCTATTTTGTCATTGTTTTTAATGTATTAGATTAATTAGTAGTTAATTTATTATTAACAATGTTATTCTATTATTATATTTTTTAAAAATTCACCATTTTAGAAAAAACACAATAGTATTCAAAAGTAACATAATAACCAACAAAAACATACAATGAACTACACTAAAGACACAATGACGAGATATGAGCTTAACAACGTCAATTTTTTTTATCTTTTCATATAACAATACTGTATTCGTTTTAAAGATAAAAAACATTCGTTTTTATGGTGTAAATTTTTTTTTATCTATTTATATAATAAAACTGGCTATTACTAAAATATTTTTTTAACAAACTTTTTCCTACAATTTAATCTTAGCCATTGATTAAGAAGGTAAATAATTGGGATTACTTCTTATATTTTTTAATTTTAAAAGATTTCATATTTAAACCTTTTTCATTATTTAAAACCATTTATTTCTCCTTACAAACTATTTTCTTGTTCAAACAATAAGATAAGCGTCTATGTGTGTATAAAGGTTAATATAAAAGATTAAATATCATGAGAAGGTTAAGAAAAACTCTTTGCCATTGATATGGAGAATCAATGGATACATACGTCTTGTCATATTGAAGGAGTTTAAACAAAGAAGTGGTAGAATAAGAAGAATCAACTAAGTTTGACTTTTAAAATGCATATCAAAATCACATGCAAGGTCCCATTATTTTTTACATATTCATAACTTTTTATATGACATATTGTTTTCAAAACAATTAACCATAAATCGAACATATTTTTATCTTTTCAACAAGTATGGTAAATTGTTGTAATTTTCAAATAATTATTTTTTAACTGGGATTCATTATTTTGTACATGATATTTTGTTTTCTTTTTTTCTGCATCCAACGTTTTATTATCTAAACATCAATTTTAACATGTGGGTTTAGATTTTCTGTGGTTGTTTACATTTTGGGGCCAAGTTTTATCATGGTCTTTAGATTTGTAAACTAGGACATCAGTTTTGTATTTGACAATTTTTGTTCCGTTATGATGTTTTACCATCTGGGCATGGTGTTTAATATGTACAAACTTGACCACCACCTTCAAGTGGTCACCACCATGTGCCATCTTGATATGCCATTGTGATGTGAGTGTGGCGGAATGATGTTTTTAGTATTTAATTGTTAAATCTTAGGTGTGATTATTCGTTTTTATGCACTTGATTGTTTTGAATAAGATAACTATGAGATAAAATGATTTTGTAGGTAAAACGATCAAGTTGAAAGCTTATATGATAAAGAAAGGCGTTGAACGTGTCAAGAAACGCAGATTTCAAGTACAACCAAAAGTGGCCTGGTGTAGCCTGGTGTAGCCTGTTGTAGCCAGCGTAGGCTATCCCAGCCAGGTTGATCAGCAAACAGAAAGCCCCATAGCATAGGGTATGGTGGGCAGCGTAGCCTACACCAGGGCTAGCGTGGAACACTTATAAAACCACGATTTTGTTATTTTTTAGCCACCACTTGCCTTCAATTCGACCTAAGGCAATTTTTGATGAATTTTGAGAGTTCCTATGCCATTGATTTACCATTTCACCTATCTCCAACAACATACAATCATCCATTATGCAAATAATCAACGGTTTTGAAGATGCTTCAAGAATGATGAGCAGCTAATGTTCTCATGATCTATTTCGGGTGATAGGTTTTGTGTGATTAGGCTTTTGATTATGTTCAACTTGTATTGGGATTAAGGTTTAGAACCCGTTAAGTTCTTTTATAAGTTTAACTTGTGTTTTCGTTATTTAAACAATTGTTTTGGTTAACCTTTATTTGAATATCGTATAATCTTGCACGAATTGTATAGTTGCAAAGTTTTGGTTGCTAATTGAATTGGTATTATGTACAAAGACCGGTTAAGTCTTGGTTATCTATATCACTTAATCATTGCACATATAGAATCCTCGTTAAAGATTTTCCACCAATTTGGACTAAACAACTTCCGAAAACCAAACCTGGATCCCAGAGTGGACTACTCTTTTCCGTCATTGTCCTTCTAGTCAATTTTCATTATCTGTAATCTAATTTCCTAGTTGATATGTTAATCAATTCAAAATCTAATTTTCATAGCCAAGAGGCACTAGTTTAAGTAATTCAATAATTCAATCGTTTTCTTCTAAATATAAGTACAACACATGACCACTAATTGCATAAGGATCGACAATCCTACTTATCCTAACTAGTTTAAGGTGAATATAACACATATTTTAACATCTTATTTGGTTGATAATTCGACATTGATCAAATTTTGTTCTCCGTCTAAGACTAAATCATCACCTATCATCATCTCCTTTCTTCTTTGCACTAATCTTGCTTGCTCTGATCCCATTTTATAATTAATGATATGTTGTAAAGTTGCATTTGGGCATAAGAAAGGTTGCACTAGTATAACTAATTTATAGTAAAAGTTTTATTTATGTATATAGAAAAAGTTGCATTTCAAAGTAAAATAAGTTGCAGTAAAATGTAAAATTATTGCATACTAAAAAGATGGCATTTGAATAATAAATAAAATACTCCAAAAAAGGGTTGAATTAGCTAATAAAAATTTTACATTAGGTCTAATGCAACTGTTTCTAATGCAGCTCCTGATTAAGGGTTGCATTAGGTCTAGTGCAACATTTTAAACGTCTAATGCAACATTATACCAGGGTTGCATTCGCTTAATTTTCTTGTAGTGTTCCTACTCTCCTGCTAAGATCCCTTCACCGCTTTCAACTTCTTCTACACCACGATAGCTACCTTCTACCATAAACACCTAAGCACCACTAGAAACCAACCCAATAGGTATGTCTTTCCATCGATCCATGTTGTGTTTCTGCTCTAGACAGAATCTTAACCACTTCAACTAACCATGATAATGCAACTCGATTTAACTACATTAAATTACATATTGAACTACTCACTCTTTGCACCTCAAGGTGAATCTCTTTTTTTCCTTTTGGTCAAATGATGATTTCATTCTTGTGGTTATTTTATTTTGTCAATGTAGTTCATTGTATTTCACTAATTGTATAAAAGTTTGACATTTAAATTATAAGGTGTTCTTAAAGTATTTGTTTGTTATCTAATTTGGTTAAAGGAGATAACATAGGTGAAGGAACATGTACTGAAACTGCAATTAGTTGTTTATATGTATTTTCTCAAGGTATATGTTGATTAATAATTGCGTACTCGAGTATCTTTCCAAAGATCCTTATATTGCACGTATTAGGTGCTATGAATGCCTTTGTTCTATTTGTGTCTTGTCTTTTAGCTTACCAACACTTTTTATGTGGCTGTTAAAATATGGACATAGAGGGGAATTTACTAAAAATGAAATCTATGAAGCATGACCTAGTATGTAACAACCTAAACGCTAGTCTAGGAGAAATGCATAATTGATCATCAGCGGAAGCAACAACTAGTAAATTTTTTACTAATACTTAAGTATTGTTTACTTCCAGGTTACAAAATATACTGGTTTACAAAATCCCATGCTTTTCATGTCCTACCGAGGATGGCTGTCCTTATAGCTCATATGTCTTTTAACTACCCGACAAGTATACTAAAATTTAATAAGCAACGTTAACTAATGCTAGCAAGCTCAGGAGACACCATTTATAAACATGCAGGTTATTATGCATTACAATATCAGTTGTATTTCAACAAGAGGTTTAGTGCCTTCCATGGCTTTCCATAACAACTCATCAGCAATGGAATACGTCCCCCAAGTCATCGTATGGGTATGGGTGCATCACATGGACTTAACCGTTCAAGGTTGCGTTCACCGCTAAGCATAACCACCCTATGAGCATAACCACACTATGAACATAGCCACACCCCTACTTATAGCAGAAACATAGGTTCATGACAGATGTGTTCATCATAGCACATTGTAGTTAAGAGAAAAACTAAAACGTTATTTCAACAACGTGTCATGATGTTGCCCGACACAAAGGTGGCTTGTAGCTAATTTCCATGAAAACAAAGTCTTAAAACACCAACTTAAGTCCTAAATTGGAACTATGGGCAAAACACGCCCACCAACATAATCTAAACAATACAAGCCTAAAAATCTTACCTAAAAGTCTAGTAAATCAAAACTAATCCCACGCAGAGTACCTTCTAAAGTCTCTAATGTTGTGACACCCGGCACTTCCAAGTCACTTTCTGATAAACACAACCATGGTTTTCTGATCATACATTCATGCATTTAATGTTGTTTACTTAAATGCGTCATTTATTGCACGAACATTAACGAACCTTTCATGTAACGGTAATTCGAAGAATTGCCGAATCGCACACGCGTCTGTCCCTGAACGTTGGTGATTTGTCAAAATAGTTTTCAAACAATCATAATTGGTATGAAATATGTTTTATGTGTTTGTGATTAAATGTTTAGCTTAGTTACGAAAACTGGGAATTTTCCGGCATTTATGCATTTTCACGCTTTTTTGGCTTTTAAAGCTTAAAAATTATTAAAATGAATTTGAACTAGAAAAATAAATATTATTTCATGTTATTAATATTTGTTTGATATTATATGAGCATTTGGTGGTTTAGGTGTAGAAAAGTTCAATCGCGTAGCGATAAAACAATTTTATAAAACGACGGGGGCCTTTTTGTAAAAAAGAAGTAAAAGATTAAAACCCAACACTAGCCCCATTCCCTACCATATGCGGCAGCCCCTTCCCTTCCCCCTTTCAATTTCGAACACACACAAATACGAACACATACACACATTGATTCTTCCTTGCAATTGATGATGATTATGGATTGTTCTTGCATCAAAAACGTGTTATCTTGCATCTATGTATCATTGCAAGTAAGTTTTATGTTAGATTTCATATCCTTTTATTATCATGATGAAAATAAACCCTAGATATCCAAACTCGAATCAAAACTTGAAATTCATTGAAATTGATAATTGATTATGTGTTAGTATTCAATATAATGATGTTTGTATGGATTGGTATTATGAAATTGTGTTGTTTTGACAAAACCTGAGACTTACTTATAATGAAAACTTTAATTTTGGGCTTTTGTAGAAATTGTAATATTTTGATATAATTGGATTGAACTAATGGTTCTAGAATGTTAGTTGATGCTAATGGATGAAAAGTCATGTTTTCAACTTTTGATTTTGGCTTGTTTTTCGAGTACTTTCCACTAAAGGAAACTTTTTGGGTAGGCTGGTTTATAAATGATGATTTATGCATGTTTAATTAGATATGATGATTGTTATATGATGTTTAGAGCATAAGAAATGATTGAGAATATTCAAATTGTGAAAAAAGCTTCGTATGAACATGCTTATTATTTATTGAAACTTTTGTGTCCCGATGGGTTTTATGATGAGCATGATATGTGTACAAAATGTTATGGAGATGTGATTGATGTTGAAATGATCATAGGAACATGTTAGGAAATTTGGATGAAATTTGTGCAAATTGTGTTCTTACGTTTTAAATTAGGAAACTTTGGGTATGATGAAGTTTCTAGGTTATGTTAACATGTTATGGATGAATGTTGGATGTGTTACATGCATATTTGAGATGTTCGTTGTGATATGCTTTATAATCTTGAAATGAGTTACATATATGTAACGATGTCTTACTTTTCAAAAATAAAAACTTTCCAAAATAGATTTCCAACATGAAACTCTATGTAAATCATTATTTGAGCTATCTTATCATTAATAAACATGTTTTTACTTGTTTGTGTCACCAACGGATCGTCGGGTCAGTCCAGTCAACTTTGGTTTAACAAAAGTCAAATTTGGTAAAAAAGTTAAACTTGTCAAACATTTATCGAACATGCTAACAGTTGTATTGTTTGGATACAATGGGGTTCATCTTGACCATTATGTACACACACTAATGGACATAGATTTATTAGGTAACATCAGCTTTCGTTTGTTGCACTTCATGTTTTTCCTACGCATCTAAGGTGAGTCTTCACTGCCCCTCTTTTACTTACTTTCCTTTCTGGGGGAGAAGCATGTAAACTATTTTTATATAGTTTTGGTATTATTTGTATATCGCTTGTTATTATAGTGCAAACATTATCACGCAAGTCCTTACACACTCGAACCGTTAATAACGGCATAGCGAGGTAATTCTGGGTAGTGCTTTGACAAACCCCACCTGCGTTCGTCGCGCTAACTCGATTGGAGGTCGAATGGGTGTTTAATTGACCTAGACACTTACCATTGTTCTGTGATAAGACATGGAAGAAGGCAAAACAACTCACAAACAGTTAGCTTCGGTTTGAAACGCTAAGTAACTCGATATATAAGCTAGCTAGCTATGGTATACCTTTGTTTCCTTTTACCAGGAAAACGATCGAGTACATTTACTGATTTAAACTTATGGACTCACCAACCTTGTGTTGACACACTTTAGCATGTCTCTCTAGTCGCTGGCACGCTTAAGGCTAGGGTTGCATATCTGAGGCTCATGCATCATCTTTATCATTTGAAAGCTAGTTCCATTCACATTTAATACTCATTGGGTACCTTGTTTTGCGCAGTTATTACTCATGGTTTTACAAACATTTATGCTTCTGCATTGATTTCATTAATAGCTATCGTTTATTCTGATTTAAGGTCAAACACATATTTTAAAATGCATATAGTGTCATTTGATATGACCGAGACTGAGATCCTGGTTTGTCACGCGCCTCACTGTAGAACCCCACTGGTGGATTTTGAGGGTGTGATAGATTGGTATCAGAGCCACTGGTTATAGAGAACTAGGATTGCATTTGCACGTGTAATGATAGACACTGGTCTAGACTATAGCCATAGACACACACTACCATTACACATACTCTTATCTGTTTATTGTTTTTCAAGCATACATATTGTTTCATGCACGTGTAATGATATTGGATGTCCACATCATCATCTACCCCACCCATGTCACTAGCATCACCCCTAATTACTAAGGAGGCCGTGGATGTCGCTCTCATACCTTGTTCATCTACACTAACTGCCTCACTATCAAAGCCGAACAAGCATCAGCTAGAGCCTGTTAATAACTTCAAACAACATGGAATGTTGTTCAATATTCAAGTCACGAAGGATACACAATACTGGAAGTGTTTACCTGATATGATTACCAAATGAATCCAGGAGGAGCACGTACCCCTTCCCCTTACTACTGATATAACTGATTGTACTCCTGCATCATCACTTGTACCTCATCTGACTGAGCAGTTATTCGCCGCCCTTGTGGTGAAGTTAGATCAAAAGATTCGCAATGTACGTGAAGCACCTGGTGAGTTCACCGAGATACGAGAACATTAGACCACTGTTAGTGAATATGACAAAACACTCAAGGAAGGCTTGGTGAATACTGACCAGAAATACAATACTTTTGTTAATGTATTCGAGGAAAAACACAAACAAGCACAATTTACTAGATGGCATAATCGAGGGAGCATTTAAGGCTACACTACAAGATATGCAGAAAAGACTTGTATTATCAAAAGCTGGGCTAAAATCCTAAGTTGTAGTTGTTACTACATCTAAGGAAGATAAGAAAGAAGAGTATTGTACTCTGAATGAAATCTAAAAATAGAAAAGGAATTATGGAACATTAAGATGGTAGGCAATGGCGAAGCTTCTTTGGGGCCGGGGGACCCCCGCCCCCCTCTTTCTTTCGTTAGTAGTGTTAATTTCGGCTTGGTGGTGTGAATTTTCGATCCGTTAGTGGAAATTTTTTAATAAATATAGAGTCCGCCCCCCTAAAATAGTTTACTTTTGCCCACGCCTCCCCTAAGGTTTGGTTTAAGCTCCGCCACTGATGGTAGGGTCAGATATTGAGGAATATACGACCCGTTTCCATGAGTTGGTTGTTTTATATAATGGTAACTCCAACCTTCAAGCGTACTGAGATGTCAATCGACAGGATAGCACCTCAGATTTAAGCAAGGGTCATCACCGTTCATCCTTGTGACACCCGAAAATTTAAAAAAAAAGAGAGAAAAAGAAAATGAAAGAAAAGTAAGGGAGCAAAAGGGGGGGGGGGTTTATTTCAAAAAGCAAGGGTAAAGAGTGTACAAGGGCCAAACCTACCCAAAATGGGGTTTAAAAAAAGAGGTAAGGCCGCCCATACTCTCCCCATGCACTCAAATCGTATGACTAGAGTGAGATAAAGTACTCCCACGTCTAGAGTGAGAATGTAGAAGAAATCTTCAAAAAGGTAAGAATTAATCGTGTTTCTTCTCGGTTTTCAGTCGGGTTCTAGCTTCTGGACCGCTTTCTATGTGTTTCTATGCGTTTAGTTGCTTGTTTTCGTGTTAGAACTCCAGGTTGCTCTCAGATTTTTATGTTTGGCTTGAAGGCAGTTTAAGGTGAGTTCTAGATCCCTTCTTTTGTATGTTTTCTAATTTTTGGGGCTGATATGTGTATTAAAACTATATTTCTTGTCAAATTATATTTTCCATGGTGAAGATGATTTGTACAAAAATGTGGATGTTTTTAAAGATTTCAGTGTTGATAACTAATGTTCATGATGATCTAAGTGTGCTTCTTGTAGATCTAAGTGAAGTTTACTTTTTAAGATGTTGTATGAGACTAGAATTCACATAGCAGGACATAAGTGTTGATGAAATTGTCCGTTGTGGACCTTGGTCGTCTGCTGTGGACTTCGATCATCCGCTGTGAACACACTTAGTGTTTAGTCATCCGCTACAGACTTCGATCGTCAGCTGTGGGCTTTGGCTGTCCGCTGTGGACTCTTAACCTTTAAGTCATCCGTTGTATATCTATTTCATGCACTATGAACACTTAGGTTTATTCTAATATTTTGGGAAAAGAAATTAAGTGATTGGTACTTATGTTTTAATGGAAGTTAGCTTATGTTTGCAAATCTTCCGAAGCTTAAATTTCTTCCGAAGCTTATTTCTTCCAAAGCTTAGATTTCTTTTGAATGCTATTTCTTACGAAGCTTAGATTTCTTTTGAAGGCTATTTCTTCCGAAGCTTAGATTTCTTCCGAAGGCTATTTCTTCCGAAGCTTAGATTTCTTCCAAAGGTTATTTCTTCCGAAGCTTATTTCTTCTGAAGCTTATATTTCTTACGAAGGCTATTTGTTCCGAAGCTTGGATTTCTTTCGAAGCTTATGTTTGCCTTCGAAAGTATTAGTATTAGTGATGTGATTGCTAATTGATAGTTAGCGTAAGTTTAGGGGTTTTAATTGTATGTTTGTTAAGTTGCATGTGTTGGGTGTTATGGTTAGTTAGTAGTTGTGAACTAGGTACATAGTGTGAATTCTAACACTAATGTTGTATTCTTTTCTTCTGTGCTGCTATTATGAGTACTTAATATTTCATGATATGTGATTATAAGACAATGGATAACTTAAAAGTATAATGCATAATCAAGTGGTCATAAAGGAATAAAAGAAAGATAGTGTAACCTAATGAATGTTACCCCTGTGCCCTTATAATAAATGAAAATCCTTGCAAGCACAATGGAATGAGGTGCATGACCTTGTTGTCGTTAGCTCAACTGATGTGTGGCTGATTCAGGATGCAGATCTGGGGTCTAATGCTGGGGATTGACCAATAACTCAATTGGACTCGTATTCATGAGCAGGCTTCATACCTAGCAGTGTGGGTCAACTGTCGAAGGGTTAGCTACCATAATAAACATTTGCTGACAGGGGTTCGGCATCTGTTGCCAACCAGCAATGTAGGCTCTTGCTTTGTGCAATCCTAGTTAATGAAACAGAAAGATAATGAAAGAAAGAAAGATAAAGAATCTCTTAACGAATGATTATGTATAATGATGGATGATCACCTAGTGAAGCTTACAAAATGTATATTTTCTATATTATAAAAACTAGAATTCACTCAGCAATGCTGACTTTTTATATGCATATCAGTTGGCAGGTAATGATGTTGTTGGGGATGACACAAGATTGAAGTTACTTGGCAAATAAAGACTAGCATACTTGTTATGCAGAGATGATATTTTTGTCTTGTAACACAACTAAATGTTCTTTTGAAACTTGTAACAACGTGTATTTCTTGGAAAAAGTTATTATCAATGCATGAAATGGTTTTTGTATAACTATTCTGCTGCCATGTTTTCTTACTTCAATATATTTTAATGGGTAATATGCTATGATTAACCAACTTTGGGGTTTCCTGGGAAGGGGGCCTTACAATCCTATAGCCATTCAGCACGCTATGAGGTTATCTCACAAGCTCAGTGATTTGGTTGTGGCGTAGTGCACTCCGACTAAGCATGACATTGTTGATGGTTCATCTAATAGCAAGAAGGAATAGGATGGCATGTAGAGTAAGTCATTCAACATCATGGTCAATGTGATCATTATTGTTGCCAAAAATGTGGTAGGACGAACCATGTAGCTAAAGACTTTAAGGCAGAGTCAATGATCAAGTAGCAACAAACACCAATAGCAATAACAAGTTGAAGCATCATAGGGTTGCTCTGAATGGAACAAAGATAGGCAAATCAATAAGAATTACCCTCAACTAAAAAAATGGCAATAAGGACAGTAACAATGGAAAAGAACAATAGATAGAGTGCCAACGGTCAAGTCTTCGTGACTAGGTCTGGTAAAGCAAGAAATGACCAGAATGTGGTTACCGTTTAGCAAACTTCTGGATGTATCTTCAACTGGAATGAAACCTTGTTATGCCATTATTAGATAATGGTAAACGAATTGAAGCAACTTACATTCTAAAGGATGTACATTGGGATTGTCCAGACATAAGACATATATAGATCTTAGTTCAATGTGGTTGTCAGCATGGATTGGTTGTCCAGAAAACCAAGCTGAATTTATCTGTCACGAAAGGTCGTTCGCATACCACTTCGTAGTGGTGAAGTCTTATACGCAAGGGTCATACTGCCATTTTAGCTATGATCACTAAGAAAGCAACTAAGAAAAAGAGGATCGAAGAGATCACTATCGTTCTTTACCTTCCCAAAGTTTTCATAGAAGATTTACCTGGTTCTCCCCACACAGACAGATCAAGTTTCAGATCAATTTGACAAATGAAGTCTCACTTATTGCTAGAGCACCTTATAGATTAACTCCAAATGCGTAACACCCGGAAAGTTACAAAAAAAAAGAAAAAGAAAAGAAAAGAGAAGTGTAAAGAAAGAAAGGTGAAATAACCCAAGTTAAGGGGCTAAAGTTATGCAAGAGGCAAACTTTATTATAATTATGTTTAAAAGGTGGGCATGGCCGCCCACACCTCTGCTCACCAACTGCTCGACTGCAGAAAGAAAAAGAACAGAGCTTCCATTAGTTTTTAGAGAGAAGAAGAAGAAGATCAACTTAAAGGTTAGTTTTTCGTGTGTTTTTTCGATTTCAGCTGAATTTTCAGCTTGTGGACCGAGTCTTATGTGTTCCTCTGTGTTTGGTTGGGTATTTTTGGTGTGTTTAGGTGTTTGAAATCCAAGTGCTCTCGAGTTTGAAGGAGTTTTACTCGAAGGCTACTGTAGGTGAGTTCTAGATCCCCGATTTTTTTTGTTTTAAACTTCTTTTGGGGCTGAAATGCATATAACTTATCATTTTACAACTCTCAGTGCTTTAAAACCATATGTTACCACTGTTTTTCATGGGTGTGTGTGTGTGTGAATGTTTTGACTGGATATTATGGTTGTATGCTTGTTCTAAGTGCTTAATATGTTTGATTTGGGCTAAGAATACGTTAGGATGATGATTGGGAACTGAAATTAGTATAAGTTAGAACAAGTGAACTGCCCATGCACCTAACACTTGCCCGTGCACGTGCATAGTACCAATGCGCCTAAGTTTTTGCCTATGCGCCCAAACTGCCCATGCGCCTAAGTACTCATGTGCCTGCATAGTACCCATGTGCCCAAGTTTCCCCATGCACCTAAGTTTTCCCATGAGCCCACATAGTGCTCATGCCCCTAAACTGACTTAGGATTTTTCTAAAATTTTAGGAAATAGAAATTAATGATTGAGCTCTGGAATGTTTTGGTGGTTTATGTTTGTTCATGTTATGCATATTTGTAGCCTGTTATTGATTTTCCTTATTATGTATTATTACGTGACTTTACATGGTGTGTTAATGCTCTAATATATAAAGTATTATCATAAAAGAAGCGGAAGATTAAAGATAATGAAAAGTGGAACATAACGAATGAATGAAAGTCTTGCAAGCAAATTTAAAGAAGTTCACAACTCATTGAAGAGTTGTTAGCTCAACTGTGTATGATGTAGCATGCGATCTTGGCTAACCCATGAGGGTATACACACAAGGGGGCCAGTCTTGGTGACTGATCCATACGTGCAAAAAAAGATCCTTATCGCTTAACCCTAAGACTGAGGTGGCTTCGTGCCTAATGATGGGGTATAGCTTATGACAGGATCTAGATAGAAGTGAAAGATATTGAAAAAGTGCGAAATGAACGATTATGAACAATGATAAAAGATAATAATGATATTATCATGATGTATGTATGTTGTGTGATCATGAACGAAAGTAAAGGAAAGGTTTTTACTAAAGGTAAAGTATTTTATTATTTAAAACTAGAACTCACTCAGCAACGTTGACTTTTTATGCATTTTCAGTTGGCAGGTAGCTTGTTGCTGAGGATGGCACAAGGGTGAAGCTACTTGGCAGGCAAGACTGGCATCCATTTCATGCACGATAATGATGTTGTTCTGCAATACAACTAAGTGATATTTTGTAATCTTTTAAACGATGATGTATTACTTGGCAAATGTATTTATTAAAGAATGAAATGGTTTTTGAAGAATTATTCCTGCAATGTTTTATTTACTTAATAAATTATAATATGTTTTGATAACTGAGGTTGTGATTGACCAACTGTGGGGTTCCCGAGAACGTGGCCTTACAAAATGAACTACCTGAACTATCTACTCAACTACAGGAGCTGTCGGGTAAATGATCTATCTGGCCGAGCTCATCGCCATGGGGAGCTCCAGAACTGTTTGTCAAGAAAAATGATAGAACATGCCATATGGGTATAGATTACCGTGAGCTTATCAAAGTGACAATTAAGAACCGTTATTCTCTTCCACGCATCGACGATTTGCTTTACCAGCTTCAAGAGTTGAGTTTATATCCTAAGATAGACTTGAGGTCGGAACATCATCTATTGAGGGTCCGAGAAGATGACATATTTAAAGCGGCATTTAAACTTGGTATTGTCACAATGAGTTTCTGGTTATGGAAAGCATGGACCGAGTGCATAAACCCTATCAGAAAAAGTTTATCAACATTTTTGCTAATGACATTCTAATCTATTAAAACAATAAGGAGGAGCATGAGAAACACCTAAGACTGATTTTGGAACTATTGAAACAAGGATAACCGTATGCCATGTTTTTAAGGTGTAATTTCCGGATGACGTTCAAATGTTGCGTCATCTGGTCAGCGAGAAGGGAATGCCTATTGATCGAGCAAGAATAGAAGTCACCAAGAATGGGCTATGCCTAAGACTCCGACTAAGGTACAACAGTTTCTTGGGTTGGCTAGTTATTACCGACGCGTCATCAAAGGGTTTTCAAAGACCTCACAATCTCTTACAACATTAACTCATAAAGGCATCACATACGATTGGGGTGACAAGCGAGAGTCCGCATTTCAGGTTATGAAACAAAAACTCTATATTGTACCGATACTATCCCTACTGGAGGGAAACAAATGATTTTGTGGTATATTGTTGTGCTTCCATCCAAGGTCTCGGTTGTGTGTTGATGCAATGCGAGAAGGCTATCGAATACGCTTCCTGTCAGTTGAAAGTTCATAAGAAGAACTACATGACACACGACTCAAAGTTGAGAGTCATTGATTTCACATAAGATATAGAGATATTACTTGTACGGTACCAAATGCGTCATTACACTGATCACAAGAGCCTTTAGTATATCTTTGAACAAAATGAGCTGAACATGAAACAACGTCATTGGGTCGACCTGTTGAAGGACTAGGACAATATGATGAAGTACTATCCGGGTAAGGCTAATGTGGTAGTCGATACCTTAAGTCAAAAGTAAACATCTAAACCAAAGCTAGTGCAAGCATTAGAGCTTACCATTCACGCCAGAGTACCTGATCAAATCCGTGATGCTCAAATTGAGGATTTGAAGGATGAGAATCTGAATGCCGAGTCCATGCAGGACATGGAAACATAATTAGTGATAGAGTCCGAAAGAATTTTTTTATTTTCATGGAATGAATATGGATTTTTTTTCTTTTCAGCACGTGAATTTACGAGAGCTGGTAATGGATGAAACTCATACGACTTGATATCCCATTCATCAAGGTTCGGGTAAGATGTACCATGATTTAAAAGTTTTGTATCGGTGGCTGAATGTGATAGGAGATATTCCCATGCATGTAAGCAAGTGCTTAACTTGTTCTAAAGTTAAGGTGGAATATCACAGACCATCTGGTTACTCTAACAGCCACAAATTCTAGAATGGAAGTGGGAGTAGACATCAATGGATTTCATTGTGAAGTTACCTTGAAATCTTAGCAGATGCGATACCATTTGGGTAATAGTAGATTGCTTGGTAAAATCCACACACTTTCTGGAAATTAGAGAGATTGATTGAATTGAGAAGTTAACTCGCACCTATCTAAGAGAAAACATCACTCGATATGTGGTGCTAGTTTTCATCATCTTCGATTGTGACACTCGATTCTTTCCTTATTTTTGTAGGTCATTGCAAATGTCATTGGGAACGTGGTTGGATAGGAGAAAAACGTATCATCCGTAAATTGATAGTCAGAATGAGCATACGACTCAGACTCTAGAAGACATGCTATGAGCATGTGTTATGATTTAGTTAGTAGTTTGGAAACCCACCCACCCTTGATTAAGGTTTCTTACGATAATAGCTACCACACGGCTATCAAGACCGCACTGTTGAGACACTCTATAGAAGTAAGTGCGGATCACCTATCTATTGGGTAGAAATTGAAGGAAAGTTAACTTACTGGTCCTAAACTTGTGCACAAGATGATTAAGAAGATTGTACAAATTCGTAACCCCAGGGCAGCAACACATGACTGACAAAGGATTTACGTGGGCCAACGCCAAAAATCTATTGAATATCAAATCGACAACAAGGTACTTCTAAAAGTGTCACCTTGTATAGGTGTAAATCTTTTTGGAAAAATGAGGAAAGTTAAACCTGCACTACGTTGGATATTTTGAGATTGTCAAAAGGGTTGGTCCAGTAGATTAACAACTCAATTTGCCTAGAGAACTTAGTGGAGTAAATGACGAGCTACACGTTTCAAACATGAAGAAATGTTTGTCTGATAAGACAATTGCCATTCTGTTAAACAAGAAACAAATGGATGCTATAAGGCCCTGATTTCAGGAAGCCTCACAGTTGGTCAATCAGAGCAAAACAAGGATTTAAAACATTCATTTAAATAACATTTGCAGCGGAAATTACTTTAATTCAAATTCGTCATGACACAATTCAAATGAAGTATTAACTTTGTCTTAAATACATCAAACAAGTCTTAAAAAAAGTGTTTAATAATCTTCTTAATAAGGGATGACAGTCTTCAGTTGCCAAGAAGTTTTGGATCCATGCCCTCGCTCTTCTAAGCCCAACAACTCACCTGTCAACTAATATGCATACAAAAGTCAGCTTCGCTAAGTGAGTTCTAGGTTTATTTTATCAAATAATCATTTAGTGAGGTATTTTAACTTTATCATTCTAAAATAGTCATCACATGAAAAAACATTTACTATACACAGACTATCACTTTATCAATACTTTATCATTAAGGCTTTCGCTTATTTATTTTCTATTACTCTTCTTTATCCATCAATTCCTAGTTACTATGTCTCGGGATCTGCCCAAGGGCTAGACCCCCGCTTGTGTGAACACAATACTTTACTTTATTCATGCTTGTGATGAACACAAGACTTTACTTTATCCATGCTTGTGATAAACACAAGACTTTACTTTATCCATGAGAGCACAACAAATGCAAGTCTCCTTTATCCTTTGCTTGCAAGACTTTACTTTACCAATGGTACATTGTTATGAGCTCAATAACATTTCTTTAGGTTTCACTTTCATCTTTATTTATATATATACTTATACGTGCTAAGAATCAACTCATAGTCCATATATTCATATTCTTCAAACAAAGAATACAAACAGTATAACCGACCCTCCATGAGACAGCAAGGGTTCGAGAGCGGCAGCTCCTAATAGCGGGGTTCTAACAGCCCCTAGTGGGACCAAGGGGCAACGCCCCTGGCTGGGGCCAGGCTGCCAGGTTAGTGTGAAGAAAAATTTATTTAAAGACATTATATAGCATAATTTGTTACAGAAAAATTCAATTTTTCTTGTTAAAACCTCTTGAAATCTTTGCCATAAAATCATATATTTAGCATGCATATCACCCCCAAAACATTGAAAACATGTAAATAAGGGGGATCTAGAACTCGCCTGGTCAGTAAGCAACTTCACATCTAAGTTTTCTAAGCTAGGATCGTGGCACACGGTCTGCATATAAGTTAACGCACAAATAGGTCATTTTCTACATAGTTTCGGCAGTAGTTTTGCATGCAATTTTGCTACCAGTTTCGCATGGAAGTTTCATTGCTAGTTTAACTGCAAGTTTCGCATGGTAGTTTCGCTGCAAAAATCGCCCAAGTTTCGTTGGAAATCCCTAGATTCGCTAAATCTACTGGTCTGCCTATGCACTTTCAAAATTACCAGCGAAACTATAGTTTCGCTCTAAGGAGATTGTCTTAGTTTCGTAGGAAGAACTCACAGTTTCACTGGAAGAACTGGCAGTTTCGCTGGACGCATAAAAATGACGAACTAGCTTGTTTTTAACCCAAAATCTTAACTTTTTACTTCCAAATCCTTAGTTTTTCATCCATGAAATTAGATCTAAGCTTTTTACATGATTTCATGTAAAAATATGACCTTTTTGTGATTTCTTTGCAACTTTCCAAAACCCAAAACCCTAGAATCTGATTCTGATCTAAAGAGGTGTTTGGGTGATAATTCTTACATAGATTTTTTGCCCTTTCCTTGTTGTTTTAAAACACAAACAACCAGATATTCAATCCTCCAACCAACAAAGCTTCCATCCTTTGATTTCTTCACTTTCTCTCTCTACTCTCTGTTTAGAAATTCTAGGTTTGGGTTGCAAATGAGGAGAAAGATGACTGATTAGGGTTGTTTAATAGGTGCTTATGGGCCCTTAAACCCATCAAATTCTTAGCCCATGGAGCTAATTTGGCCATAGTCTATTTTCTTCTTCTGTTTTTTTTTTATTAAATAACCCCCAACTTAACCCATTATTACAAAGTTGCTCACTTCGACATTCCGGGGCGTTACAGATGCATAACTGTGATTCATCGAGGAACTAGTTGAAATCATGGACCAAGTGGTCAAAAACACTCAAGCATAATTGTACCTTTACCGTTAAAGTTGGTTTGAACTCCAAGTGTGGACCAGAGTTTACCTTGGAACACGAGAATCATATAAAGGAAAAATACCCGCACTTATTCAAAGATCCGCTGTTAAACGCCAATGCTACAAGTTGAGAATTTCAGGGCAAAATTCCTTCAACAAGGGGATGATGTGGCAACTAAGAAATTTCCGTCCGTCTTTTACCAGTGTTAGTTAAATTTCGGGACGAAATTTCTTTCAACAAGGGGATGATGTGACACCTGACATTTTCAGGTCACTTTCCGATCAACACAAACATAGTTTTCCAATCATACATTTCTGCATTTAATGTTGTTTACTTAAATGCGTCACTTATTGCACGAACATTCACGAACCTTTCACGTAATGGTAATTCGAAGAATTGCCGAATCGCACATGCGTCTGCCCCTGAACGTTTTTGATTTGTCAAAATAGTTTTCAAACAATCATAATTGGTGTGAAATTATATGTTATGTGTATATGTGATTAAATTTTTAGCTTAGTAGCGAAAATTGGGAATTTTTCGGCATTTTCGCGTTTTTGCTTATTTTTGAGTTTTAAAGCCTAAGAATTATTAAAATGACTTTGAACTAGAAAAATGAATTTTATTTCATGTTATTAATGTTTTTTGATATTATATGAACATTTGGTGGTTCAGGTGTAGAAAAAGTTCAACCGCGTAGCGATAAAACAATTTTATAAAACGACGAGGGCATTTTTGTAAAAAGAAAATAAAGATTGAAACCGAACCTAGCCCCTTTCCCTACCATTTGAGGCAGCCCCTTCCCTTCCCCCTTTCAATTTCGAACACACACACATATGAACACATACACACATTGATTCTTCCTTGTAATTGATGATGATTATGGATTGTTCTTGCATAAAAAAACATGTTAGCTTGCATCTATGCATCATTACAAGTAAGTTTTATGTTAGATTTCATAACCTTTTAGTATCATGATGAACATGAACCCTAGATATCCAAAGTCGAATCAAAACATGAAATTGATTGAAATTGATGATTGATTATGTATTAGTATTCAATATAATGATGTTTGTATGGATTCGTTTTGTGAAATTGTGTTATTTTGATCAAAACCAGAGACTTACTTATAATGGAAACTTTAATTTGGGGCTTTTGTAGAAATTTTATGATTTTGATGAAATTGGATTGAAATGATGGTTCTAGGATGTTAGTTGATACTAATGGATGAAAAGTCATGTTTTGAACTTTTGATTTTGGATCGGTTTTCTGGTACTTTCCACTAAAGGAAACTTTTTGGGTAGGTTGGTTTGTAAATGATGATTTATGCATGTTTAATGAGATGTGATGATTGTTATATGATGTTTAGAGCAT